>OU744797.1:17500-406629 GCA_916614155.1 Mesoligia furuncula | reverse complement strand
TTGAGAGAACCGATGGAAGGGAAACAGAGATGAATCACAACAATCCTGAGCTACAACGGCAGTGACGCATGACTTGACCTCAGGCAACTCGCGATGTTTGAACGATTCCGAACTTTTGTGATCGTCTATTGAAAAACTAGGGTCACGAAGAAATTCAGGACCCTCCCACCACAAGTTAGACAAGGAAAGTTCTTCCAATCGTGCACCGCGTGACGCTAGATCGGCGGGGTTATCTCCACTGCGTACGTGACGCCACGGAACGTCTAATGTAAGGTCATGAATTTCCGCGATCCTATTTTGAACGAATGTCTTAAGTTGGTTAGGCTTCATGTGCAGCCAGCCTAAGACAATCGTGGAATCAGTCCAAAATACTACGCTATTCAACTTACAACGCAAGGAGTTGCGTACCTTGTCATACAGACGAGCACCTAATAAAGCCCCACAGAGTTCGAGACGTGGTATACTAATAGGTTTTAAAGGCGCGACCTTTGTTTTTGAAAACAATAATCTAACTGATACTGTTAAATCCCGTGACAAATCTCCTAATTTGCTAAGTGTAGAAAGTAGTGAGTTAGTTCGCGATTTAGTTAAGAAGCGTGGTATTATTAAGGGCAGGCTTACCAAATTTAACAATTATTTAGAGTCTTTAAAAGATTGTGATCATGACTTTCCTAAATCAAAGAGAAAATTAAATCAAAGAGAACACTTTGAAGATAGTTACTACAGTTTAATATCACTAGCTGAATTTATGATGAACACTGATGAGGTTGCTGACTGTTCCAAGTCATGTCATAGCCATAATAACAACCAAATACATTCTGTTAAGTTACCCACTATCTCCATGCCTACATTTGACGGTTCCTATGAGCACTGGCTGGAATTCAGAGACACATTTACCTCACTAGTTCATAATTCTAAAGATATTTCCAATATCCAAAAGTTTCACTATCTCAAATCGTCCCTAAAAGACAGCGCAGAACTAGTTATACATTCCATAGAATTTTCTTCTGATAATTATCAGGTTGCATGGGACTTGTTGCTCAACCGATATAATAATTGCGGACTTTTAGTTGATCACCATATTAAATCTCTATTAAATATAACTGCAATAACTAAAGAGTCGCCTTCTTCGATTAGAATCTTAATAGACACTATTTTAAAAAATTTACGCGCACTTAAGGTTCTAGGTGAGCCTACAGACTACTGGGATAGCTTAATTATTAATATCATAGTGTCGAAGTTAGATAAAATCACTGAAAGAGAATGGGGGTCTCATAAGTGCACATTGTTCCCGAATCCAAACGAGAATAATTCTAAGCGTTTATCGGTGGACGTCTTAATTAACTTTTTGCGCAATAAAGCAGACATGCTGGAGGCATTGCAGCGTTCACATAGCAAAGAAGCTCAAAGCACTAACAACAAAAAACAACACTCAAAATGTCCTAATATGTCACACTGCAATGTTTCTAGCGGACCGAGTAAATCAAATAAACAACGCGGTAAATTAACATGCGCAAAATGCAACGCGAATCATCCACTGTATACGTGTAAAGAGTTTATCGAATGCGACTTAGACACAAAGCTTAAACTGGTACGCGAGCACAACTTATGTGAGAATTGTTTACATTCGAGACACTCAGTAAATAATTGTAGGTTTGGGCCTTGTCGACACTGCAATCAAAAACATAACTCATTATTGCACAATAATAACGCTAATAGTTCGGTTACTTTGCATACTACAACGAACACCGAGGCGTCGCGTGCTAATGTGAGGGAAGCGCCTGCGCACCTCCCCGCGGCCGCCGCACCAGCCGCCCCGGACTCCGCAGTCCCTATTCAAGTAAACAAGGCACACATGCAAACTCAATCAATTCAATCTATAGGTGTGCAGTCCGTGTTATTGTCAACAGCTATCGTTGAAGTAGCAGATGTACACGGTAGATACCATAAAGCGCGTGCCCTCCTTGATAATGGAAGCCAGCGCTGTTTCATTTCTAAATCATTATGTCAACTTTTAAACGTATCATTAATACAGTCCACAAACGAAGTTCGAGGCGTAGGTGATTCGATAGTACATTGTTCGCAAGCTTGTAATATCGTTATCAAATCCTGCGTCGATAATTCATTTACTACGCGCATTAATTGTTATGTGCTGTCTAGGATTACGGCTTCGATGCCTGCCGTGTGTAAATTAAGCGCGCAAGTCTGCATTCCAGACAATATACGGTTAGCCGATCCGGATTTTCTAGACTATAAAAATATTGACATTTTAATTGGCGCAGATAGGTTTTGGGATCTGTTAGAAGACGGTAAGATTCGTTTGTCTAGTGGTCCGTTTCTACAGAATACCAAACTCGGCTGGATTATTTCCGGACCTACAGTTAATTATACGCGCAAAAATGCGCCAATTCATTGCAATATTATTAATTCTTTAGATACGCAACTTCGATTGTTCTGGGAGATTGAGGAACTGTCTAAGGTCAGAGACGCACAGACTGAGGAAGAACGTGCATGCGAAGATCACTTTGTTCGCACCACTACTCGCAATAGCGAGGGGAGATTCTGCGTGCACATTCCACTCCATCAGTCACCTGATACCTTGGGGGATTCTTATACACAAGCAGAACGTCGATTTCTTGCGCTAGAAAAACGTCTGCAGCGTTCGCCTGAATATAAAATTCTTTATTCCAATTTTTTAAAGGAGTATCTTAGTTTAGGCCACATGACACAGGTAGATTCCTATGAATCCCCGTGTTATTTCATGCCGCATCATGGCGTGTTCCGCGAGCTCAGCACCACCACCAAGTTGCGTGTGGTGTTTGACGCAAGCGCACCATCGAGCTCGGGTAAGTCACTGAATGATTTGCAACTAGTTGGCCCTCCTATTCAGGGTGATATTATTGCAATTCTTCTCCGCTTCCGGCAGCATAAGTACGTCGCGTGCGCCGACGTGGAGAAGATGTACCGGCAATGTCTAGTAGACGAGGGTCAGCGCAGCTTGCAAATGATTCTGTGGCGTGACCATCCCTCAAAGCCGTTAGGTATATTTAAATTAAATACCGTGACGTATGGAACCGCCTCCGCGCCTTTTCTAAGTGTTAGGTGTCTGAAACAATTAGCATCTGAATCTCCTGATCCTGATGTCGCGCGAGCTATAAAAGAGGATTTTTATGTCGACGACTACATTACGGGCTTAGATGATAAAATTAAATTATTAGATCTATGCGATAAAACTCAGAAGACGCTGCAGTCGGGCTGCTTTCCACTTAGGAAGTGGATATTTAATTTTAAACACGATGATGACCGTCAGTCGTGTAGTCAGTTCAAACCTTTAAGTTTAGATGAAAATGTTAGTTCTAAAACCTTAGGAATAGGCTGGCATAATGCAAGCGACAACTTTTATTTTAATTCTCAAATTAATATTGAAAATAACAAGGCTGTTTCAAAGAGGTCTATTTTATCAAAAGTTTCGCAAATATTTGACCCTCTCGGCTTGTTAAGTCCTGTCATAATTGTTGTCAAAGTTCTTTTACAACAATTATGGCTATTAAAAATAGGTTGGGATGATAACGTTCCTAATGACACGGCACGCGTGTTGAACCGGTTTGTTATTTCATTGCAAGCGCTAAACACTGTTCGTATACCTCGCCACGCTATAGGTACACAGCCTATGTATATCGAGTTACACATTTTTAGCGACGCATCTCAGACGGCGTACGGCGCGTGCTGTTATGTTCGCACAGTTAACAATGATTTAACAGTATCAGTTAGATTATTGTTTTCAAAAACAAAGGTCGCGCCTTTAAAACCTATTAGTATACCACGTCTCGAACTCTGTGGGGCTTTATTAGGTGCTCGTCTGTATGACAAGGTACGCAACTCCTTGCGTTGTAAGTTGAATAGCGTAGTATTTTGGACTGATTCCACGATTGTCTTAGGCTGGCTGCACATGAAGCCTAACCAACTTAAGACATTCGTTCAAAATAGGATCGCGGAAATTCATGACCTTACATTAGACGTTCCGTGGCGTCACGTACGCAGTGGAGATAACCCCGCCGATCTAGCGTCACGCGGTGCACGATTGGAAGAACTTTCCTTGTCTAACTTGTGGTGGGAGGGTCCTGAATTTCTTCGTGACCCTAGTTTTTCAATAGACGATCACAAAAGTTCGGAATCGTTCAAACATCGCGAGTTGCCTGAGGTCAAGTCATGCGTCACTGCCGTTGTAGCTCAGGATTGTTGTGATTCATCTCTGTTTCCCTTCCATCGGTTCTCTCAATTTGAACGTATAAGGCGTGCGGCTGCCTTTATGTTACGTTTTATTAATAACAGTCGTGGTAAAAATAATAAGCGTACGGGCGGCCTTAGTGTAGATGAGTTAGTCCATGCTGATAAAACATTAGCTCGATTTTGTCAAATGGAATCTTATCCAGTTGAATACAAAGCATTATCTAGTAATGAGACTATTAAAAGTAAAGGTTGTTTGTCCAAATTTAATTTGTTTTTAGATGATCACAAATTAATGCGCGTAGGTGGTCGTTTAGTTAATTCTGATGAATTTATTTACGATAAAAAACACCCAATTGTAGTTCATAGTAAACATCATTTTACCATTTTATTATTTCGTCATGAGCACATTCAGCTTCTCCACGCTGCTCCGCAGGCATTACTTTTTCATTTACGCGAATCATGGTGGCCTGTCGGAGGTAGGAACTTAGCTCGCCAGGTGGTGCACAGTTGTGTTACCTGTACTCGCATTAGAGGTAAGACGCTGAGCCCTCTGATGGGTAACTTACCTAGGGAGCGAGTTACACCTAGTCTTCCATTCGTTCAGTGTGGCGTGGATTACGCTGGGCCAGTGCTCATTCTGAACCGCAAAGGTAGGGGTGCTAGGCTGATCAAAGGGTACATCTGTCTTTTTATTTGTTTCGTGACACGTGCTATTCACAGTGACAGCTCCATTAAATATTAACTTCCATTTTATTCCCCCTTATTCTCCGCATTTTGGTGGTCTGTGGGAAGCAGGAGTCAAGTCGAGTAAATACCATCTTCGTCGTGTGATAGGTAACGCGCACCTCACGTTCGAAGAGTACAGCACAGTATTGGCTCAAATAGAAGCCGTACTAAATTCCCGACCTCTGTCTCCTCTTTCCCCCGATCCTCATGACTTTTCCCCGCTCACTCCCGGTCACTTCCTTATTGGCCGACCACTAACTGCGCCAGCCGGCGATGACCTACGTGATGTTCCAGCTAATCGTCTCCAGCGATACCAGAGGGTAGAACAGCTTCGCCAACACTTCTGGAGCCGGTGGGCGAAGGAATACATCTCCGAGCTGCAGGTGCGGACAAAATGGACGGCGGATAAGGACGAGCTCAAACCAAACTCCTTAGTGGTTATTAAGGACAATAACCTCCCACCTCTGAAGTGGCATTTGGGACGTGTCCTTTGCACTATCCCAGGAAAGGATGGCATATCCCGGGTGGCTGATATACAGACGTCATCGGGCGTGGTGAGACGCGCATACACCAAGATTTGTCCTCTAATACAGGACGTGATCGACACTGATGCAGTGACTGAAGACCATTGAAAGCCACTACTTTCAAGGCCGGGGGCATGTTGTGAACTCTTACTCTTTAAATACACATAGTGACATCTCGAGGCAAAAAACGACACCATACGCTACGTCATAGTAATTTCTCGACCGTGATTGGTTCTCATTTAAAATATTGTTCGCTCACCCCTCTCCTTGAAGATTGTAAGATGGCGAATATAGAATTTGCTCGTTAAACCTAACGCATCATCGTTTTATTTTAATAATCCTCAACACAATCAAATATAGTAAACCTGAGTTTTCACAAACCTCACCGCTGCTGCTACATTTTCGTAGCAGGTGTATAGCAGTGGGGCCAATCCTTACTCTTTTCCATCACTTCCTGAGTTCTATTTGGTGCTATAGTGTGTCTGTGCTCTTATTTCAGTGAAATTGCCGCATTGTATTCTCGGAATATCAAACTTCCAGTCGATTACCAACCTGGTGACGTTGCTAGCATCAGTGCCGTGTGTGATTGATCTGACGATTATAAACCGTGAGTACTCCTCTTTTCACTGACCACCAAAATGCCTATTGACTCTGTTAAATCCCGTGACAAATCTCCTAATTTGCTAAGTGTAGAAAGTAGTGAGTTAGTTCGCGATTTAGTTAGGAAGCGTGGTATTATTAAGGGCAGGCTTACCAAATTTAACAGTTATTTAGAGTCTTTAAAAGATTGTGATCATGATTTTCCTAATCAAAAACGCATTGATTTAAAGTTGAGGATTCAAGGATGTACTACTTTATTTTCTGAATTTAACGACATTCAAACTAAAATAGAAGAAAGAGTGTCTGATAGTGAATTAGGTGAACAATTAAATCAAAGAGAACACTTTGAAGATAGTTACTACAGTTTAATATCACTAGCTGAATTTATGATGAACACTGATGAGGTTGCTGACTGTTCCAAGTCATGTCATAGCCATAATAACAACCAAATACATTCTGTTAAGTTACCCACTATCTCCATGCCTACATTTGACGGTTCCTATGAGCACTGGCTGGAATTCAGAGACACATTTACCTCACTAGTTCATAATTCTAAAGATATTTCCAATATCCAAAAGTTTCACTATCTCAAATCGTCCCTAAAAGACAGCGCAGAACTAGTTATACATTCCATAGAATTTTCTTCTGATAATTATCAGGTTGCATGGGACTTGTTGCTCAACCGATATAATAATTGCGGACTTTTAGTTGATCACCATATTAAATCACTATTAAATATAACTGCAATAACTAAAGAGTCGCCTTCTTCGATTAGAATCTTAATAGACACTATTTTAAAAAATTTACGCGCACTTAAGGTCCTAGGTGAGCCTACAGACTACTGGGATAGCTTAATTATTAATATCATAGTGTCGAAGTTAGATAAAATCACTGAAAGAGAATGGGGGTCTCATAAGTGCACATTGTTCCCGAATCCAAACGAGAATAATTCTAAGCGTTTATCGGTGGACGTCTTAATTAACTTTTTGCGCAATAAAGCAGACATGCTGGAGGCATTGCAGCGTTCACATAGCAAAGAAGCTCAAAGCACTAACAACAAAAAACAACACTCAAAATGTCCTAATATGTCACACTGCAATGTTTCTAGCGGACCGAGTAAATCAAATAAACAACGCGGTAAATTAACATGCGCAAAATGCAACGCGAATCATCCACTGTATACGTGTAAAGAGTTTATCGAATGCGACTTAGACACAAAGCTTAAACTGGTACGCGAGCACAACTTATGTGAGAATTGTTTACATTCGAGACACTCAGTAAATAATTGTAGGTTTGGGCCTTGTCGACACTGCAATCAAAAACATAACTCATTATTGCACAATTATAACGCTAATAGTTCGGTTACTTTGCATACTACAACGAACACCGAGGCGTCGCGTGCTAATGTGAGGGAAGCGCCTGCGCACCTCCCCGCGGCCGCCGCACCAGCCGCCTCGGACTCCGCAGTCCCTATTCAAGTAAACAAGGCACACATGCAAACTCAATCGATTAAATCTATAGGTGTGCAGTCCGTGTTATTGTCAACAGCTATCGTTGAAGTAGCAGATGTACACGGTATATACCATAAAGCGCGTGCCCTCCTGGACAATGGAAGCCAGCGCTGTTTCATTTCTAAATCATTATGTCAACTTTTAAACGTATCATTAATACAGTCCACAAACGAAGTTCGAGGCGTAGGTGATTCGATAGTACATTGTTCGCAAGCTTGTAATATCGTTATCAAATCCTGCGTCGAAAATTCATTTACTACGCGCATTAATTGTTATGTGCTGTCTAGGATTACGGCTTCGATGCCTGCCGTGTGTAAATTAAGCGCGCAAGTCTGCATTCCAGACAATATACGGTTAGCCGATCCGGATTTTCTAGACTATAAAAATATTGACATTTTAATTGGCGCAGATAGGTTTTGGGATCTGTTAGAAGACGGTAAGATTCGTTTGTCTAGTGGTCCGTTTCTACAGAATACCAAACTCGGCTGGATTATTTCCGGACCTATAGTTAATTATACGCGCAAAAATGCGCCAATTCATTGCAATATTATTAATTCTTTAGATACGCAACTTCGATTGTTCTGGGAGATTGAGGAACTGTCTAAGGTCAGAGACGCACAGACTGAGGAAGAACGTGCATGCGAAGATCACTTTGTTCGCACCACTACTCGCAATAGCGAGGGGAGATTCTGCGTGCACATTCCACTCCATCAGTCACCTGATACCTTGGGGGATTCTTATACACAAGCAGAACGTCGATTTCTTGCGCTAGAAAAACGTCTGCAGCGTTCGCCTGAATATAAAATTCTTTATTCCAACTTTTTAAAGGAGTATCTTAGTTTAGGCCATATGACACAGGTAGATTCCTATGAATCCCCGTGTTATTTCATGCCGCATCATGGCGTGTTCCGCGAGCTCAGCACCACCACCAAGTTGCGCGTGGTGTTTGACGCAAGCGCACCATCGAGCTCGGGTAAGTCACTGAATGATTTGCAACTAGTTGGCCCTCCTATTCAGGGTGATCTTATTACAATTCTTCTCCGCTTCCGGCAGCATAAGTACGTCGCGTGCGCCGACGTGGAGAAGATGTATCGGCAATGTCTAGTAGATGAGAGTCAGCGCAGCTTGCAAATGATTCTGTGGCGTGACCATCCCTCAAAACCGTTAGGTATATTTAAATTAAACACCGTGACGTATGGAACCGCCTCCGCGCCTTTTCTAAGTGTTAGGTGCCTGAAACAATTAGCATCTGAATCTCCTGATCCTGATGTCGCGCGAGCTATAAAAGAGGATTTTTATGTCGACGACTACATTACGGGCTTAGATGATAAAATTAAATTATTAGATCTATGCGATAAAACTCAGAAGACGCTGCAGTCGGGTTGCTTTCCACTTAGGAAGTGGATATTTAATTTTAAACACGATGATGACCATCAGTCGTCTAGTCAGTTTAAACCTTTAAGTTTAGATGAAAATGTTAGTTCTAAAACCTTAGGAATAGGCTGGCATAATGCAAGCGACAACTTTTATTTTAATTCTCAAATTAATATTGAAAATAACAAGGCTGTTACAAAGAGGTCTATTTTATCAAAAGTTTCGCAAATATTTGACCCTCTCGGCTTGTTAAGTCCTGTCATAATTGTTGTCAAAGTTCTTTTACAACAATTATGGCTATTAAAAATAGGTTGGGATGATAACGTTCCTAATGACACGGCACGCGTGTGGAACCGGTTTGTTATTTCATTGCAAGCGCTAAACACTGTTCGTATACCTCGCCACGCTATAGGTACACAGCCTATGTATATCGAGTTACACATTTTTAGCGACGCATCTCAGACGGCGTACGGCGCGTGTTGTTATGTTCGTACAGTTAACAATGATTTAACAGTATCAGTTAGATTATTGTTTTCAAAAACAAAGGTCGCGCCTTTAAAACCTATAAGTATACCACGTCTCGAACTTTGTGGGGCTGTATTAGGTGCTCGTCTGTATGACAAGGTAAGCAACTCATTACGTTGTAAGTTGAATAGCGTAGTATTTTGGACTGATTCCACGATTGTCTTAGGCTGGCTGCACATGAAGCCTAACCAACTTAAGACATTCGTTCAAAATAGGATCGCGGAAATTCATGACCTTACACTAGACGTTCCGTGGCGTCACGTACGCAGTGGAGATAACCCCGCCGATCTAGCGTCACGCGGTGCTCGATTGGAAGAACTTTCTTCGTCTAACTTGTGGTGGGAGGGTCCTGAATTTCTTCGTGACCCTAGTTTTTCAATAGACGACCACAAAGGTTCGGAATCGTTCAAACATCGCGAGTTGCCTGAGGTCAAGTCATGCGTCACTGCCGTTGTAGCTCAGGATTGTTGTGAATCATCTTTGTTTCCCTTCCATCGATTCTCTCAATTTAAACGTATGAGGCGTGCGGCTGCCTTTATGTTACGTTTTATTAATAACAGTCGTGGTAAAAATAATAAGCGTACGGGCGGCCTTAGTGTAGATGAATTAGTCCACGCTGATAAAACATTAGCTCGACTTTGTCAAATGGAATCTTATCCAGTTGAATACAAAGCATTATCTAATAATGAGACTATTAAAAGTAAAGGTTGTTTGTCCAAATTAAATTTGTTTTTAGATAATCACAAATTAATGCGCGTGGGTGGTCGTTTAGTTAATTCTGATGAATTTATTTACGATAAAAAACACCCAATTGTAGTTCATAGTAAACATCATTTTACCATTTTATTATTTCGTCATGAGCACATTCAGCTTCTCCACGCTGCTCCGCAGGCATTACTTTTTCATTTACGCGAATCATGGTGGCCTGTCGGAGGTAGGAACTTAGCTCGCCAGGTGGTGCACAGTTGTGTTACCTGTACTCGCATTAGAGGTAAGACGCTGAGCCCTCTGATGGGTAACTTACCTAGGGAGCGAGTTACACCTAGTCTTCCATTCGTTCAGTGTGGGGTGGATTACGCTGGGCCAGTGCTCATTCTGAACCGCAAAGGTAGGGGTGCTAGGCTTATCAAAGGGTACATTTGCCTTTTTATTTGTTTTGTGACTCGTGCTATACACCTGGAGTTAGTCAGTGACCTCTCCAGTGAAGCGTATTTATGTACTTTAAAAAGATTTATTTCACGCCGTGGTAAGCCTGCAGATATATACTCTGATAATGGTCGTAATTTCGTAGGTGTAATGAATGATTTTTCTAAATTTTTAAGTAAATGTAATAGTGATATTTTAGAATTCGCATCTAGTCAAAATATTAACTTCCATTTTATTCCCCCTTATTCTCCGCATTTTGGTGGTCTGTGGGAAGCAGGAGTCAAGTCGAGTAAATACCATCTTCGTCGTGTGATAGGTAACGCGCACCTCACGTTCGAAGAGTACAGCACAGTATTGGCTCAAATAGAAGCCGTACTAAATTCCCGACCTCTGTCTCCTCTTTCCCCCGATCCTCATGACTTTTCCCCGCTCACTCCCGGTCACTTCCTTATTGGCCGACCACTAACTGCGCCAGCCGGCGATGACCTACGTGATGTTCCAGCTAATCGTCTCCAGCGATACCAGAGGGTAGAACAGCTTCGCCAACACTTCTGGAGCCGGTGGGCGAAGGAATACATCTCCGAGCTGCAGGTGCGGACAAAATGGACGGCGAATAAGGATGAGCTCAAACCAAACTCCTTAGTGGTTATTAAGGACAATAACCTCCCACCTCTCAAGTGGCATTTGGGACGTGTCCTTTGCACTATCCCAGGAAAGGATGGCATATCCCGGGTGGCTGATATACAGACGTCATCGGGCGTGGTGAGACGCGCATACACCAAGATTTGTCCTCTAATACAGGACGTGATCGACACTGATGCAGTGACTGAAGACCATTGAAAGCCACTGCTTTCAAGGCCGGGGGCATGTTGTGAACTCTTACTCTATAAATACACATAGCGACATCTCGAGACAAAAAACGACACCATACGCTACGTCATAGTAATTTCTCGACCGTGATTGGTTTCCATTTAAAATATTGTTCCCTCACCCCTCTCCTTGAATATTGTAAGATGGCGAATATAGAATTTGCTCGTTAAACCTAACGCATCGTCGTTTTATTATAATAATCCTCAACACAATCACATATATCAAACCTGAGTTTTCACAAACCTCACCGCTGCTGCTACATTTTGTACCAAAATGTAGCAGCAGCGGTGAGGTTTGTGAAAACTCAGGTTTACTATGTTTGATTGTGTTGAGGATTATTATAATAAAACGACGATGCGTTAAGTTTCACGAGCAAATTCTATTTTCGGCCATCTTACAATATTCAAGGAGAGGGGTGAGGGAACAATATTTTAAATGAGAACCAATCACGGTCGAGTAATTACTATGACGTAGCGTATGGTGTCGTTTTTTGCCTCGAGATGTCACGAAACAAATAAAAAGACAGATGTACCCTTTGATCAGCCTAGCACCCCTACCTTTGCGGTTCAGAATGAGCACTGGCCCAGCGTAATCCACGCCACACTGAACGAATGGAAGACTAGGTGTAACTCGCTCCCTAGGTAAGTTACCCATCAGAGGGCTCAGCGTCTTACCTCTAATGCGAGTACAGGTAACACAACTGTGCACCACCTGGCGAGCTAAGTTCCTACCTCCGACAGGCCACCATGATTCGCGTAAATGAAAAAGTAATGCCTGCGGAGCAGCGTGGAGAAGCTGAATGTGCTCATGACGAAATAATAAAATGGTAAAACCCCTCTCCTTGAATATTGTAAGATGGCGAATATAGAATTTGCTCGTTAAACCTAACGCATCGTCGTTTTATTATAATAATCCTCAACACAATCACATATATCAAACCTGAGTTTTCACAAACCTCACCGCTGCTGCTACATTTTGGACCTTCGAGTCGAACGTTGGATACCTACAAGATCGCCGAGCGACCTTTGGACGGGGACCCCTTGCACGTGGCGGATTGAGAAGAAAACGCAAAAGGTTTCATCGGAAATCATACGCAATCGGTGGGGCCAATCCTTGCTCTTTTCCATCACTTCCTGAGTTCTATTTGGTGCTATAGTGTGTCTGTGCTCTTATTTCAGTGAAATTGCCGCATTGTATTCTCGGAATATCAAACTTCCAGTCGATTACCAACCTGGTGACGTTGCTAGCATCAGTGCCGTGTGTGATTGATCTGACGATTATAAACCGTGAGTACTCCTCTTTTCACTGACCACCAAAATGCCTATTGACTCTGTTAAATCCCGTGACAAATCTCCTAATTTGCTAAGTGTAGAAAGTAGTGAGTTAGTTCGCGATTTAGTTAAGAAGCGTGGTATTATTAAGGGCAGGCTTACCAAATTTAACAATTATTTAGAGTCTTTAAAAGATTGTGATCATGACTTTCCTAATCAAAAACGCATTGATTTAAAGTTGAGGATTCAAGGATGTACTACTTTATTTTCTGAATTTAACGACATTCAAACTAAAATAGAAGAAAGAGTGTCTGATAGTGAATTAGGTGAACAATTAAATCAAAGAGAACACTTTGAAGATAGTTACTACAGTTTAATATCACTAGCTGAATTTATGATGAACACTGATGAGGTTGCTGACTGTTCCAAGTCATGTCATAGCCATAATAACAACCAAATACATTCTGTTAAGTTACCCACTATCTCCATGCCTACATTTGACGGTTCCTATGAGCACTGGCTGGAATTCAGAGACACATTTACCTCACTAGTTCATAATTCTAAAGATATTTCCAATATCCAAAAGTTTCACTATCTCAAATCGTCCCTAAAAGACAGCGCAGAACTAGTTATACATTCCATAGAATTTTCTTCTGATAATTATCAGGTTGCATGGGACTTGTTGCTCAACCGATATAATAATTGCGGACTTTTAGTTGATCACCATATTAAATCTCTATTAAATATAACTGCAATAACTAAAGAGTCGCCTTCTTCGATTAGAATCTTAATAGACACTATTTTAAAAAATTTACGCGCACTTAAGGTTCTAGGTGAGCCTACAGACTACTGGGATAGCTTAATTATTAATATCATAGTGTCGAAGTTAGATAAAATCACTGAAAGAGAATGGGGGTCTCATAAGTGCACATTGTTCCCGAATCCAAACGAGAATAATTCTAAGCGTTTATCGGTGGACGTCTTAATTAACTTTTTGCGCAATAAAGCAGACATGCTGGAGGCATTGCAGCGTTCACATAGCAAAGAAGCTCAAAGCACTAACAACAAAAAACAACACTCAAAATGTCCTAATATGTCACACTGCAATGTTTCTAGCGGACCGAGTAAATCAAATAAACAACGCGGTAAATTAACATGCGCAAAATGCAACGCGAATCATCCACTGTATACGTGTAAAGAGTTTATCGAATGCGACTTAGACACAAAGCTTAAACTGGTACGCGAGCACAACTTATGTGAGAATTGTTTACATTCGAGACACTCAGTAAATAATTGTAGGTTTGGGCCTTGTCGACACTGCAATCAAAAACATAACTCATTATTGCACAATAATAACGCTAATAGTTCGGTTACTTTGCATACTACAACGAACACCGAGGCGTCGCGTGCTAATGTGAGGGAAGCGCCTGCGCACCTCCCCGCGGCCGCCGCACCAGCCGCCCCGGACTCCGCAGTCCCTATTCAAGTAAACAAGGCACACATGCAAACTCAATCAATTCAATCTATAGGTGTGCAGTCCGTGTTATTGTCAACAGCTATCGTTGAAGTAGCAGATGTACACGGTAGATACCATAAAGCGCGTGCCCTCCTTGATAATGGAAGCCAGCGCTGTTTCATTTCTAAATCATTATGTCAACTTTTAAACGTATCATTAATACAGTCCACAAACGAAGTTCGAGGCGTAGGTGATTCGATAGTACATTGTTCGCGAGCTTGTAATATCGTTATCAAATCCTGCGTCGATAATTCATTTACTACGCGCATTAATTGTTATGTGCTGTCTAGGATTACGGCTTCGATGCCTGCCGTGTGTAAATTAAGCGCGCAAGTCTGTATTCCAGATAACATACGGTTAGCCGATCCGGAGTTTCTAGACTATAAAAATATTGACATTTTAATTGGCGCAGATAGGTTTTGGGATCTGTTAGAAGACGGTAAGATTCGTTTGTCTAGTGGTCCGTTTCTACAGAATACCAAACTAGGCTGGATTATTTCCGGACCTATAGTTAATTATACGCGCAAAAATGCGCCAATTCATTGCAATATTATTAATTCTTTAGATACGCAACTTCGATTGTTCTGGGAGATTGAGGAACTGTCTAAGGTCAGAGACGCACAGACTGAGGAAGAACGTGCATGCGAAGATCACTTTGTTCGCACCACTACTCGCAATAGCGAGGGGAGATTCTGCGTGCACATTCCACTCCATCAGTCACCTGATACCTTGGGGGATTCTTATACACAAGCAGAACGTCGATTTCTTGCGCTAGAAAAACGCCTGCAGCGTGCGCCTGAATATAAAATTCTTTATTCCAACTTTTTAAAGGAGTATCTTAGTTTAGGCCATATGACACAGGTAGATTCCTATGAATCCCCGTGTTATTTCATGCCGCATCATGGCGTGTTCCGCGAGCTCAGCACCACCACCAAGTTGCGCGTGGTGTTTGATGCAAGCGCACCATCGAGCTCGGGTAAGTCACTGAATGATTTGCAACTAGTTGGCCCTCCTATTCAGGGTGATCTTATTACAATTCTTCTCCGCTTCCGGCAGCATAAGTACGTCGCGTGCGCCGACGTGGAGAAGATGTATCGGCAATGTCTAGTAGATGAGAGTCAGCGCAGCTTGCAAATGATTCTGTGGCGTGACCATCCCTCAAAACCGTTAGGTATATTTAAATTAAACACCGTGACGTATGGAACCGCCTCCGCGCCTTTTCTAAGTGTTAGGTGCCTGAAACAATTAGCATCTGAATCTCCTGATCCTGATGTCGCGCGAGCTATAAAAGAGGATTTTTATGTCGACGACTACATTACGGGCTTAGATGATAAAATTAAATTATTAGATCTATGCGATAAAACTCAGAAGACGCTGCAGTCGGGTTGCTTTCCACTTAGGAAGTGGATATTTAATTTTAAACACGATGATGACCATCAGTCGTCTAGTCAGTTTAAACCTTTAAGTTTAGATGAAAATGTTAGTTCTAAAACCTTAGGAATAGGCTGGCATAATGCAAGCGACAACTTTTATTTTAATTCTCAAATTAATATTGAAAATAACAAGGCTGTTACAAAGAGGTCTATTTTATCAAAAGTTTCGCAAATATTTGACCCTCTCGGCTTGTTAAGTCCTGTCATAATTGTTGTCAAAGTTCTTTTACAACAATTATGGCTATTAAAAATAGGTTGGGATGATAACGTTCCTAATGACACGGCACGCGTGTGGAACCGGTTTGTTATTTCATTGCAAGCGCTAAACACTGTTCGTATACCTCGCCACGCTATAGGTACACAGCCTATGTATATCGAGTTACACATTTTTAGCGACGCATCTCAGACGGCGTACGGCGCGTGTTGTTATGTTCGTACAGTTAACAATGATTTAACAGTATCAGTTAGATTATTGTTTTCAAAAACAAAGGTCGCGCCTTTAAAACCTATAAGTATACCACGTCTCGAACTTTGTGGGGCTGTATTAGGTGCTCGTCTGTATGACAAGGTAAGCAACTCATTACGTTGTAAGTTGAATAGCGTAGTATTTTGGACTGATTCCACGATTGTCTTAGGCTGGCTGCACATGAAGCCTAACCAACTTAAGACATTCGTTCAAAATAGGATCGCGGAAATTCATGACCTTACATTAGACGTTCCGTGGCGTCACGTACGCAGTGGAGATAACCCCGCCGATCTAGCGTCACGCGGTGCTCGATTGGAAGAACTTTCTTCGTCTAACTTGTGGTGGGAGGGTCCTGAATTTCTTCGTGACCCTAGTTTTTCAATAGACGACCACAAAGGTTCGGAATCGTTCAAACATCGCGAGTTGCCTGAGGTCAAGTCATGCGTCACTGCCGTTGTAGCTCAGGATTGTTGTGAATCATCTTTGTTTCCCTTCCATCGATTCTCTCAATTTAAACGTATGAGGCGTGCGGCTGCCTTTATGTTACGTTTTATTAATAACAGTCGTGGTAAAAATAATAAGCGTACGGGCGGCCTTAGTGTAGATGAATTAGTCCACGCTGATAAAACATTAGCTCGACTTTGTCAAATGGAATCTTATCCAGTTGAATACAAAGCATTATCTAATAATGAGACTATTAAAAGTAAAGGTTGTTTGTCCAAATTAAATTTGTTTTTAGATAATCACAAATTAATGCGCGTGGGTGGTCGTTTAGTTAATTCTGATGAATTTATTTACGATAAAAAACACCCAATTGTAGTTCATAGTAAACATCATTTTACCATTTTATTATTTCGTCATGAGCACATTCAGCTTCTCCACGCTGCTCCGCAGGCATTACTTTTTCATTTACGCGAATCATGGTGGCCTGTCGGAGGTAGGAACTTAGCTCGCCAGGTGGTGCACAGTTGTGTTACCTGTACTCGCATTAGAGGTAAGACGCTGAGCCCTCTGATGGGTAACTTACCTAGGGAGCGAGTTACACCTAGTCTTCCATTCGTTCAGTGTGGGGTGGATTACGCTGGGCCAGTGCTCATTCTGAACCGCAAAGGTAGGGGTGCTAGGCTTATCAAAGGGTACATTTGCCTTTTTATTTGTTTTGTGACTCGTGCTATACACCTGGAGTTAGTCAGTGACCTCTCCAGTGAAGCGTATTTATGTACTTTAAAAAGATTTATTTCACGCCGTGGTAAGCCTGCAGATATATACTCTGATAATGGTCGTAATTTCGTAGGTGTAATGAATGATTTTTCTAAATTTTTAAGTAAATGTAATAGTGATATTTTAGAATTCGCATCTAGTCAAAATATTAACTTCCATTTTATTCCCCCTTATTCTCCGCATTTTGGTGGTCTGTGGGAAGCAGGAGTCAAGTCGAGTAAATACCATCTTCGTCGTGTGATAGGTAACGCGCACCTCACGTTCGAAGAGTACAGCACAGTATTGGCTCAAATAGAAGCCGTACTAAATTCCCGACCTCTGTCTCCTCTTTCCCCCGATCCTCATGACTTTTCCCCGCTCACTCCCGGTCACTTCCTTATTGGCCGACCACTAACTGCGCCAGCCGGCGATGACCTACGTGATGTTCCAGCTAATCGTCTCCAGCGATACCAGAGGGTAGAACAGCTTCGCCAACACTTCTGGAGCCGGTGGGCGAAGGAATACATCTCCGAGCTGCAGGTGCGGACAAAATGGACGGCGAATAAGGATGAGCTCAAACCAAACTCCTTAGTGGTTATTAAGGACAATAACCTCCCACCTCTCAAGTGGCATTTGGGACGTGTCCTTTGCACTATCCCAGGAAAGGATGGCATATCCCGGGTGGCTGATATACAGACGTCATCGGGCGTGGTGAGACGCGCATACACCAAGATTTGTCCTCTAATACAGGACGTGATCGACACTGATGCAGTGACTGAAGACCATTGAAAGCCACTGCTTTCAAGGCCGGGGGCATGTTGTGAACTCTTACTCTATAAATACACATAGCGACATCTCGAGACAAAAAACGACACCATACGCTACGTCATAGTAATTTCTCGACCGTGATTGGTTTCCATTTAAAATATTGTTCCCTCACCCCTCTCCTTGAATATTGTAAGATGGCGAATATAGAATTTGCTCGTTAAACCTAACGCATCGTCGTTTTATTATAATAATCCTCAACACAATCACATATATCAAACCTGAGTTTTCACAAACCTCACCGCTGCTGCTACAGAAACCTCAATATCATTTTTAAAGACCTACCCATAGATACCCCACACGTATGGGTTTGATGAAAAAAAAAAAATGTTGAGTTTCGGTTCTAACTTTCTAAGTATGGGGAACCCTAAAATTTATTGTTTTTTTTTTTATTTTTGGGTGAAAATTTTAATGTGGTTCACAGAATACATCTACTTACCAAGTTTCAACAGTATAGGTCTTATGGTTTCGAAGAAAAGTGGCTGTGCTGTGACATACGGACGGACTGACAGACAGACAGACGGACAGACAGACAGACAGACAGACATGACGAATCTATAAGGGTTCCGTTTTTGCCATTTGGCTACGGAACCCTAAAAATGGACACCCCTAGTATTGACAGGCTATAGTAAAAAATGGCGTAGGTACTTTATAGTCGGAAACTTAAAAGTACTAATTATTGTTAAAAAACTACACACACACACATTATAAATAGGTGTTAATTAAGTCTTACTTAACACGTTAAGTGCGAAACGAGGCCTAAATGACCCCTCATGCAACTTCCTTGTGGTGCGGCAAGGAAAAACGTGAACATCTCTGTCGTGCGAAGGGCATAGCTTTGGTTTGGTCCAGTATAGAAAAGAGATAAATGTATATTTGAGACGCGCTAATGGTCCCGGACTCGGTGGTATACCTACCTTGGTACCGGATGTCTTAGGCCTCGTACCGCACTGAATTAATATAATTTTAATGCAGTGCGGAACGAGGCTAAAACGTCCCATATCCCCTCGGACCTCGTACCGCACCCAACGCGAGCTTCCCGCGACTAGTGTTGTGCATCACGTCGATTGGAGAGTACGTCCTTTTACATCACCGAACATGTCTAAACGATGTCGGAAGAAGTAAATTTAAAAAAATACAGAAACAGAACCAAAAAAGGTAAGTTTTTAATTGATATTTTTGTAGGTAGTGAAAAACTCCACAATATACATTATAATTGTTATTCTCATCTACGATCTAACCTAAGTAACAATGCCAGTTTTATTACGCTATCTTTACATTTTTGTTATTTTTCAGCACCTGAAAGTAGCGCACGTCATTGCCTCGAAAAGTGTGAAAAAAGAAGAAGGTGTGTTGGTTGTTACCAGAAACTACGCACATTTTACCATCTCGTGAAGCGGATAAAAAATCCAAAGAGATTTTGACTCAGTGCTCTCAGTGCAAAAATCTTATTGTCTACCTTGTTTCAATGAAAAACACTCATAAATAAGTACAACATATATATTGCGATTTTTTATAAAAAAGTATATTGTTACTGATTTTTTTTATGTTAATTCAAGTTCTAATAAGTGTATTTTTAAAGCCCGAGGCAGATTACATAGGATAGTTTCTTTTTTACTTCTGGTTTTCTTTTTTTCTATTCTGTGAACCGCATTAAGATTTTCACACAAAAATAGATAAACGTCGTTGCGTCGATATTATTTTTCCCATCACTAATCTTAGCGAAAATTTACCCTATTTCAGTGCGTTACGAGGTGTATAAGATCCCATATTTTGTTTTGCCAATAATTCCTAAACTAGCTATCAGATCCCGGGGCGACGGTAGATTAGGGTTCATCAATTCACTGTTATATCGATAAGGACCAAAATTTTTCATTTATCTTTGATTTCGCGCCAGAAAATGGATTTTAGTCTGTTAAAGGAGGTGGGGTCTAATAGACCGCGTGTCGCCCTAACGTCTGGTCACGGTGCGGGCCGATAATACCTCGTACCGCAGGAACGGAAAGTTTGCAAAAATTGGTGCCGCAGCTAACGTGTTAAAAATATTTTTTTATTTATGATAGTTGATGCTGTTCAACTATTTGAGACACGAGACATTTCTCAAGAGTACTGTTCCTGGGCATTCTCCTTTGTCAGTTTCGGGTAGCTTGATGTGCTGGCGTCTGTACATGCTAAATAAGTCAAAAGAATCGTATCGTAAGTACATCTGGCAACGCTGATCTCGATACGCAGCAAAATGGGCGGCGCTATCCCCCTCCACCGCGCGCGATGCGTCACAGTCACACACAGTCCTCACTTGGCGTAATGAATTCTTTGATCCTTTAGCTATCCAATAGTGTAATTGAATTTAGGATGGAGATGATAGATATGAAGCTGCAACACCAAACTGTATGCCTCGACTTTGTTATCTTTGGTTTTTTGACCCCCCACCCCCACTATGGGTGCAATTTTAAAAATGTTTTTTTTTTATTAGAAATGGCTTAGTAGGCGACTCGGTCGCTGAATCTCGTCCGGTCCGGCCGAGACAGGAATTTCATTATTATTAATATTTTTGAGTGGTGTTTCGGACTATACTTTTTTTAATGAATCTTCCAAATACAATAGGGCCATAAACGGACGCTACGCGTAGCGGACGTACTGAGACTTAGTCTATGATAGGTCTCGTAAAATATGTGGGCACAGAGCAACGCCGAGAGACATGTAGCGTGCAGGGCGAGCGAACTTGATCCTCGCGGTGTCGGCCGAGCTGCATGCTTCCCTTATGATCACTGCTGTAATTTATGTGAAGCACTATCGCTCTGTCCTTGTCCAACTAATGCGAATAATCCCCGAGGGAGCGGGACAGCGCCCGAGGTAACCGAGTTATCATGCGGCCGCCGGAGCCGGCCTCCTAATAAAGTAAGATAAAGTCGCTTATAAAGTGGATGGTACGTGCAGCGGCGGAGCGGCGGAAAAACTTAAGTAATATTGTGTGTTTCCTAAGAGAGATTACACTAATAGCGCTTCACTAAACTTGGCTCGCTTTGTTTTATGAAGAAGGGGTCTGGCTGGCGCGAGTGGCTGGCGCGAGTGGCTGGCGCGAGTAATCGCATTTCAAGACTTGGTGCAGCTTTGAACTATATTTTATGGCTTCAAGTAAGACGTTTTAAATTGTTAGAACCTCATAAATGTACTAAACGTGTAGCCACGTATGCAAGCATACTTCAGTTATATTAGATTAGGTGTGTACGGTTACAGGAATATTTGTAACATGTCAAATATTGTCGTAGATATTTTTTAGGAATGGCTTTATCTAGATCATCCGGGTGATAACAGTAATGTCCGAGCACTGTACGTGTCTATTGTAGTCGCATGCACAGCGCGTGTGATAGCACCCTAACGCAGTTATCTCCGACAACATGAAGAAACGTTCCTCTGGAGAGAGAAAAATAAAGTTAGATATATTGCGAGCGAACAGGATCCGAGGCGGGCGGCGACCGGGACTGAGCCACGATGTGCAGTAGAGCCACTTGTGAACAGGATCCGCGGCGGGCGGAGACCGCGACGTCCGCGACAGAGACACGATGTGCAGTAGGGCCACTTGTGAACAGGATCCCTGGCGGGTGACGACCACGACTCAGAGCCTTGATGTGCAGTAGGGCCACTTGTGGACAGGATCCGCGGGGGCGGTGACTGCGACGCAGAGCCACGATGTGTACTAGGACCACTGTCTTGTGAAAAGGATCCGCGGCGGGCGGCGACCGCGACGCAAAGCCACGTAATGTAGTAGGACCACTTGTGAACAGGATCCTTAGGATTTAATGTATTTAATTGGATAAGGAATACCCATAATTCTTTTTTAATATGTAAAAGATAAAAATTGTTACTATGGTTTATCCTTATGAGATAAACATATACCATCGCGGACTTTTTTATTGATATTTTTAAGATATACAATTCCGCAGTACATTAATTTTATAGATCTCGTAAGGTTTAGCCAGCGTTTGCAATGCAAGCGCACAAAAATATGTTTGTTACGACATTACATTACAAATCTTTAAATTTCTCGGCTTTTCTCTACTACAATATGCATGTTTTATACATATAAACCTTCCTCTTGAATTAATCTAACTATTAAAAAAACCGTATCAAAATCCGTTGCGGAGAATTAAAGATCTAATCATCTAAGCATACATAGGGACATGGCAGACAGACAGCGGGAGCGACTGTTTTATACTATGTAGTGAAGAGTTAGCAACGCAAAGCATAAATAATGTTTGACAAAATGCATTGCTTGATAATTACTTACTTGCCTAATTTATTTGAGAAACTTTTCTAAGAGCGAGTGAAACGAGCTCGGGACTTGGGGCACCTCGATTCGGACCCTCCCTATTTCTGTCTACAGGGTTTAAAGGAACCTAACCTGTTCCTTTAAACCCTGTAGACAGAAATAGGGACCCGCGAAGCGGGGCTCCGTCGACATCGACAAAGTCCTATTATTATTGCTTGTAAACCAACTTGTTTTTAATCCGCCCCTAAGACGACTCACTGACCCTTACCATATTAACTTACAATACCGAAATGATCACTTTGTGACTGGTTTAGAAAATGTATATAAAATTATATTTTGTATAAACGTAATTTTTCCAAAATAATCCAAAAGAAGAAAAAATTCAATGAAAAGCGTAGGTATAAATGATTAAAAATCATCCGAAACATTTGAGCTACTTATTTGATAGAGACAGGAGCATTTGCCAAATAAATGTTTGTAAACCGAGTGTTTATAAAATAAAACATTTGTGGAATAAGTTGTTTGAGAAATAAATAGTATTCGAAACGTTGCAAAAAAAACCATTGACAAACTTTTAGTTTACAACCGGTGTTTTGGTGAAACATTAGTGTTCCCAACGCGCCCCGTCAACTCTCTGACGTGTGGCGTAACGGTAGGCAGTGGTGATGGTGTAGTTTGGAACTCGCTACACATGCTGTGTATGTGTCGTATTTATTTGTTCGGCGCTTGTGTATGTCAAGTCTGATCTCGCATTGTGTTGGTCCAAACTGTGCCTTCTGCATTTGCCAGTATCGTGTGGCAAGCTAACCGCATCGGATTCCGTCACGTCACCAGAGTTATGCTCGGTCGGACGTAAAAAATGTATTACAATGTAAGCACTTTTTTACTGTCAGTCATCTAGAAATATTGCAATCATGCGTCTACTTTTGTATTTTCCGCGCAATGCAGATGCGCACTCAGCGCAAATACGTACAATCATGTAACAAAAACGTGCATTACCGACGCGCGCCTAATGACCCGCGCGACAAATGGAGTTTTAACCGACTGCAGCTGACGAGGTGATGTGTTCCCGCATCGCCTCCAAACGAGCGAGACATCCAAATGGAAGGTAATGCACGCTGTAAGAGCCGCGGGGGACGGTGGACGTCGTTCACAACATGATTTTATGCCGAGATACAAAGATGGTGAGAGAATGGCGACCACCAGTCGCCGCTCGCCGCAACATTCTGGGATGTTTCTGTTTATGGCAGCCCGCATGGCGATCGGCGAGCACTAGTGAGTGTAATGGTAACGGGACAGGCGGACGGCGAGCGCGCACTGACGTGCAGGCAGCATGTGGCCCACATCCTGGTAAGTGGCCACCACTCCATAATCTGCAACTGGTTCGCCAACCGCCGCGCGCCGCCGCCGCCTCACGTACATATGCGGCATTCATTGTTACAGAACCATGTACTTTGTACACTATAGGGGCAATTCTTAGGTACTTACGGACCCCTATCCGTGCTTCTATTTATCTTTGAGGTATTTCTAGGCATGTTTCTACATAATTACCTGTTTTATAAATACGGGCACGAATGCATAATACAAAATGCTTAGGTAAGTGTAATAATAGCCATTATACATATGTATATTTGTGATTAGCGTGCCAATAACAGACACGTTTGTTAATTGTTAAATCAGTGGCATTCAACAATCTATTTACAATCAATTTACCGTTTACCTGGACGGACATGCCGCATGTTGTTTTAGAATGACAGATACTCTGCACTGAACGATATTGAATGGTGAGTGATCGCAGACAGCTAATTATTTAAATTCCACTTCAACAACAATTAGTAGATTGTTTGCCAAGGGAGCAAACAACTATTTTGAAGGCGAGAGCGTTTCTTTGAATCCTGAGCGCAACGAGGGATTCAAAGGTGGACACTCTCCTTTTATCACTCTCTATGAAAAAAGTGGTAGACCGCGAAATTCAATTTTTCTTACGTTTTTTGTACGTACAAATCTAACTTAGAAAGATGTATTAATGATTCTAATTATTATAATTCTGTAAATACGTACCTGTTATAGTCGCGAATCATATTTTGATCAAGATACAAACTGACACTGACCTGAAAATTGCAAAAAACGTAAGAAAAATTTAATGTCGCGGGCTACAACTGCGCATTCACCTTAAGTGCAATTTATGGTTTATTTATTTACAAACAATTCGGAGCAATACATAAAAATAATTAGAGGCAAATTTTTATATTTGAACAATTTATGGAAGTGCATCGTAACAATTTTGTTTTATTTGTCTCGCGCGTGTTACTTTATCAATATCATACAGCCTGTTCATACGATGTTCGTGATCTCTTTGGTGATTGGTACTTTTACTAACAATGTCCACATTCCAAATTCAAATCACTTTAAGTCCCTGTTTACGAAGAATACATTAGCTCTTTTTGAATAGACATGATAAAAAAAATATTTTGTGGATGAAGTGTGTGAGTGTGAAACGATAACAAATGACTGTCTCTCTGTCTCACCTATCACAATAACGGCTCATTGAATGTGCGGTAAGTACGTGTCGAGGAGACGTAGTCTCAGGAACTCGTGACAGGCCTCACCGCGGCGGTGCGCACGCGCACCTACAGGCTCCCGGGCTGGGAACCTCGCGTCAGCTGGTGACCGACGCGCACCCTGCTTCTTGCCGCTCCGCGCACTCAGCACTAACGGCCGTAGACCGGAATACCGGGTGCCGCCCAGTACTAGCGCTCCCCTGCGCACAGACCGCATCACCATTCACCGCCGCTCGCCTTCACTGCTGCTAATGTACCAATATTACTTAGCTTGCAATGTAAAACTTGTACTGAGGAGTTTCAGTAATGGCAGGAAGTCGCTCCCTCGCCGCTATCGGGTCAGTAACCTCGGCCGATGTGTAGGCAGTCTGGGGCAGTGCACATTGCTCGGTTAGTACGTTGTTATGATAAGTGCCGACGCGACGAGGACGAGCAATCTAAGGGGAGCAGAGCGGTTTGATAGTAGTTTTAGGAGTGTGGTGGTAGGGGGAGCCCCCCACGGAGGACTTGAGTCTCGAACTAATGGAAGTTCGATGTGCTGCCGCTTGTGGCCGCGCGGCCGCGGAGCTGCGTGCGAGTGGAGCGGAGCGTGTTGTTCGCTCACTACAACGTCGTGTAAAGTGCCACTTAACTCCACAAGCCGTCCTGCACGTGTTACATTCAGCGTCGCGCTCCCATGCATTAAAAGAAAGTTTATCTGTTTCAGCACTGCAGCAACATAATACTTATTCTTTTCATTAACACTAATAGTCGAAAAACTAAATTACTCTTTCAAGCGACAAGTAAATGTGCAGCTTATTAGCGATTAGACCACCCGGTGATGAGGGCTTGTGTGAAACTGTAGCGACACGCTCAGAGCGAGCGCTGAGGCGGCGAGGCGCGAGGCGAGGTCGGCTACTGAACCTGATACATTATACATGCATAATACGAACATTAGGAGCCGCGCCGCCATTTATCAACTAAATAGGACACAATGGGCCCCTACACTATTAATTTTCATCTGACGACTGACAAGTTTGCGTAAACCAGTCGGAGCCGCGCACAGCAGTTCACAGCACACCGCGGAACAACACGAACAACAACTGACAGTTCGTCTTCACATCGCTACAATACTTTTGAGTTGTAATTTGTAATCCATAGCACACAGGCGCGGCTACGGTATGGATATCGGATGTCTAAAATGATGACGACGTTTAAGATGACATGAACATTTCTAATGCACCCATCTTAAATATGAGATCGTTCTCGCACGAGTACTTATGAGATGGTCATTCTGTAAAAATATGTGCTCTGTGACGAGCGAGACAACGCGCGCCTTTATGAAAACTTTTGCGCAAGAAATCGTATTTTCCTTCATATAAATTAATTTCTTTGCTTCATTGGGGGAACTTACGAAGTTACGACATACATTCATCAAGTTTTGCACGTGCTTTGTCGCGTGTTGAACTGAATTCTTACAGAGGGCCTTCCCTCCCCCCTCCCCCAGACGACATTACCTTAGTTACGGTCGGAGGCTGCTCGGCTATTTGTTCCGTGCGTTATGCGCTCTTTAAACTCTGAACGATATTGTAGGGCTGGCGAAGTGGACAGCAACGTACTTTACTTGTTTGTGTTCCATGTCGAGTTACATCGAATTTTTTAAATTTTTTTTTTGTTGAACGTTCAAGGTATTACGAGTACTCACACCACCTAAATTTTAGTAAACCAAGATTTAAAAAAAATTGTCAAACTTTAGTTACCTACGTAGGTAACTGTCGGAGACAGTATGGTGGTCAGAAAGCCTAGAGATAAAGACAATAACTGTGTGATCTCACCGGGCCGCGCCATTTGTCGCGCTTTATAAAATGATTGTCTCCGCGACAATGGCGCCTATCACTGCTTTACAGCCGGTCACAGATAAACTCCATTGTTGTATTTGATACACGAACGCACAGGAAGCTCCCTGTACGAGGCGCGCGGCGCGCGGCGCGGAGCTCGCACCGCACAAAAGAAAACAGAAGCCCTTCTAATAATGCGGGGAAACAGACTCTTACAATCTGTGCCCTCGGAGAAACGAAATTAGAGTTGAGTAGCCCGACTTGAGACTGAGACGTTGCTCCCCTTTTTACCCGATTACGGCGAAGCAAAAAGGAAGGTTATGATTTTGTCCGGTATGTATGTAAGTATGTAAGTATGTATGTTCCCTCATAGCTTCTAAACTACTTGTCATAATTGGACAAATGAGTTATCTTTGGAAACCTTTTGATCGTCCGCTGGTTATAGGCTACGTGACGTCACAATAAATTGAATATGGCGCCCTCTAGCGGACATAAAGTCATGAACTCATGACCTACAGAATCTTTTTTTTTTTCATGACCTAAAAACTTTTCCACTCCTTAGGAAGGTAGTTATAGAGTTAACCTTCTGCATGTCTGCAGGCTGTGGGCTGGCGTGTGGCGTGTGGCGTGTGGCTCGCTAGTCGCGAATTATACGTTAATTAGGCGTGGGGCGGTGTGCTGGCTAATTAAACTGGCTGGTAGACTAGCGCTTGTGCAAGCCTTTACTATTCGCGACACGTACAGCGCCGGGTAGTGGCGACCCCAACTGGCCACTGGCGACCCCATCAGGGTGCGAACGACCCCAGCCCCGGGTTATACCGTTAGACTCCAGATGAAAGGCTGGGCAGGATAGCTAAGAAGGGCTCACAGGGCTCTCTTTGTAGCAAGCAATGCGGTTGAGAACAGTCGTTGAGTAGCAGTACTTCTCAACTTTCTAATATTCGTTCTTTACGATTATTTTGTACGAGTAGTTTAAAACTAAATAGGTACATAAGTATCCCAACTAATATTATAAATGGGAAAGTAAGTTTGTTTGTTACCTTTTCACGCCTAAACCACTGAACCGATCATCCTAAAATTTTGCATATACGTTGTCAGGTGTACAGAAACGGACTTATGCTAGGTACCTTTTATCCCGAAAAAAGGTGCTGTTCCCAAGGAAAACAACAATAACGTTATTATGATAATAGATGGCGCCACATGTCTTTCGAATCATGATAGATTCTGAGGCGGTACGAAGTTCACCGGGTCAGCTAGTCCTAATAGGTATATATACCTACTAGTAGATTGAAAGAAGTGGGCTTCAAAGTTACACATGTCTAGCCAACTTCCTTACTACGTGTGTACAGAGAAGAATGATACCTACAAGTGGATAGGTAGGTACCTACATTATTACATAATCAGCCTAGAACGTTCCCACTGTTGGGACACAGGCCTCCTCTCTGTGAGAGGGAGGGAGAGGGGCGTGCGGGTCCAGTGCGGGTTGGCAGATGTCACATGTCTTCGAATTTTTGGTTCTAGGACATGCCGGTTTCCTCACGATGTTTTCCTTCACCGTTTTGAAAGCAGTGGTGATGAAATAATTTACACAAAGTAAAGCACCTGTCTGGATTCGAACCTACGACCTACAAACTCGTAAGTCGCGGCCAGTACCACTTGGCCACCACTGCTCTCATACATACTCATACCAATATTATTATGTTACTTAAATTGCCTCTAGAATATTTTCCAAGGATTAGTTTTGTGCTTGAGGACCCTTTAAGTTAACAGAATATAAAGTTGCTCCATTAGTCCAGAAAGCGGCATGTTTCTTATAATTAGAATAGTAGTTTGCAAGTAATGCGGCGAGTCACGTGTGTTCCTCTCGACGTGGGAGGCCCGCCCTCCGCCCTCCACCCCTCGCCGTGCGCCCAGCGCCCCGCGCCCCCTCGCCGCGCGCCCTGCGCCCCGCGCTTTATCCAGTGCAATCAACACTTGCATGTGGCGACTTACTTGACGGTTTCACACTAACGATCACCTTCACCTCACGTAATAAACGCTTACTTCATAAACTAATTGTTACTCTGCTCACCACGGCACAGACTTATGACTAATGATACTACATCGTCTTGAATGATTGTAATAATACAATAAACAATGAGTAGCAAGTGTCACAACTTTACGAAGGCACTGCGGCTTGCGGCCCGGCCGGGCGGCCCGACGCGGCCCGGCGGCTGGGAAATTCGAACGAATTGGATAAAATTGTCCTCTGTAGTGTCAGAAAAAAAAACCGGTCAAGAGCGAGTCAGACTCTCGCACCGAGGGTTTCGTACCTATTGTGAAACGTGAAATGTTTTGAAATTTTCATCGGCGAGGCCTATATTTATATTCGTCAGAGAATTTTAACACTACGGTGTAGAATATTGTAGTTTTAGGTCAGCGCATAAATGTCAGCCTTGACCGATAGTGGAGCTAATTTAATTTTTGTTAATTCCTGAAAAAGTGTGCTATTTAGAGACACCGTTTTATTTTTCCTGTAATCATTACATAATCTTCTATCACATAAAATAATTTCTGATTTTTCTCTATGCAAACTTCGGAGATACGGTACCGAACCGTACTTTTTTTTTAGGTTTTCATAAAAAATCGAAAACTATGCGGCCTAAAAAAAAGAAAAAAGTTTGAGAATGTGCAAACAGCGCTCTTTCATATTTTTAAGACGACCAATTTTTATTTCTTATTTACAAAATAGTTAGGCAAACGTCATCTAAGAAAAAAGTTTGAGAATGTGTTTTCTGTGAATGTGAATTCTAAATTGATAGCATTAGTAGTTCTTGAGATATCCAGTTGTGACAGACGAACAGACAGACAGTCAGACTGAGTCTCACCATAAGGGTTCCTTTTTACCCGACTGCGCGACGCAAAGGAGTGGTAATGTGTTCATCAGCCTATGTATGTATGTATGTTTGTATGTTCCTTTGAAGCACTATACAGACAGACCAAACGCCTGGGCCGATTTTTATGATTCACACGTTAATCGATACCTCTTAGTCCGTCGAGTCTCACTAAAGACATGAAGTTAGTGAAAATTCAATATGGCGACTACTGGACGCCATATTAATTTTTTTTTTTCAAAACCTATCGAGTGGGGTATCAAAATAAAGGGTTTTAAAAGGTGATTACAAAAATATATACAACATATATACTTAAAAGCAATTCGAAGTGACAAATTGTAAAAAACACCTACCAAGAACTAAATCGTCTGCGAAATCTTTCAAAGGACATTTCAAAGGAGTTTTATCAATAATTATTAAAATAGTCCATTTATTGGTTATAGATCATTTTTGGTCGACAAATAATTCACAACGAAAAACTTGTTTTTCTCTTGACTCCCTGAACAGATTTTGGAGCGCTTCAGTTTATAGGTTAGTAATGACGTATGGAACAAAATGCACTATGTATTCATTCTGGGCAGCACTTGGTCCAACATCCATACATAGATTGTCAATCTCCTTTGTAAACTAAAAAGCTGGAAAGCTGGAAATAAAAAAAGTTATTTAAAAAAATAAAAAAACCCGACTGCGGTAAAAAACTTAAGTTAAAAAAAAAACTGAAAAGCTAAAAACAAGCCCATTTTAAATTAAATAAAAGTTGGAAGCAGGCGGGACCCATGCCATTTTTATTATATTTTCAAATTCAAATGGGTCCCGCCTGCTTCCAACTTTTATTTAATTTAAAATGGGCTTGTTTTTAGCTTTTCAGTTTTTTTTAACTTAAGTTTTTTACCGCAGTCGGGTTTTTTTTTTACCATTTTGATACGGAATCCTAAATAGCTGGCTCACTGAATATAATAAAATCAAAATAACTTAGCACGCTGGAGCCACCTAGGTAGCATTAACTATGTAGTTACGCAGAACATCCCGTAGTAGAGACGGAGTCACGGCTGATAGACAGTATGGCGTTGTCTCGCCGTCACGTTACATATGAGAATGGTATCGTATACAAACACTTTGAAAGTATTAAAAGTAAATGCTGGGTGGTAAACCTGGAATATCTGCTATAACTTAAAAAAAAAATAAAGTGGTTATCTTTTGTTTTTAAATAATAGAAGTCATTTGTTTTCGGTTGGTCGCAGACTTTTGCCCAAAATAGAAAAAATTAGTAAGCGCGGTTATTAAGTATCCGTGCTTGAATAATTTTACTATGGAAAAGTCAATAAAGATGTACGGGATACATTTGGAGCAAATGTACGCCGTATTCCACAGTTGCACGTTGGTGCGCCGAATCCAAACATGGAAGACCATCCATCAAAGACAACCCTCGCTTGGGGCGCCCTGCGCCAGCAGTGGCCGTAGAAGTACCTAGTTATAAAAAATGTTTTAGCCGATCGTCGTGACACGGTACGTTTTATTGCTGAAAAAATATATGTAGATTTAAACAGGGCCGCAAGTCTGCTATTACAATAGTGTCAGAATGGTCTATCATTGATTTCATAATTGTTGATTTTGGCAAGTTTGGTCTACTAATATAATGGCGTCATTATGACTTTCCAATGGTCAACCACTGACACTCCACTGAAAGAAATGGCGTAGAATGGTAATCTCGTACTTAATGACAAATGAATGACTGACTTATGCGTTAATCTGCTAAAATTTTGACAGTTCCTTTGATCAGCGACCTACCATTAGAACGTCATTGTGCAGTTGTTGCTTTTAATTCGTTACGAGTATCGTATAAGTTCTGTGCCATTGACCGACCAATGATCGACCATTATGAATTTAGCAGATTACGAACTTTCGTGTTGGAATGACGAATTTATAAAAATAGCAGACATGGGCATGACGTTAACATCATCCGCATTACATAAACGCTTGGGGATGAAAAAAGTATCAGGGCGTTGGGTACCCAGAATGTTTACCGATGCGCCAAAACCATCGAGACTGAATATTTCCGGAGGCTCTTTGGAACAAGATCCGATCGTTTTTTGGCTAGATTTATAACAATGGACGAAACGAAAATTACAGTCTCTGACATGGAAAAGACTATCATCTCCAACTCCTAAGAAATTCAAAGCGATTCCTTCAGCCGGTAAGGTCATGAGCTCTCTATTCTGCGATAGTCAAGGACTGGTAATGATTGAATACCTCGATCTTGGAGCTACTTTCACAGGCACTTTATATGCATAACAAATAAAAAAGTTGCGCAACTAAATTCGCGAAAAACGGTGATGCAAACTTTCAAAGATTGTCATGTTTCATCAAGACAACGGCCCCGCCCTCAAGTCCACCGTTGCGATGACTGCAATTCAAGATGCTGGCTTTGAAATACTTGAGCATCCTCCATATTCACCAGACTTTGCCCGCAGTGATTTCTATCTATTTCCGAGGTTGAAGAAATATCTCGCTGCAGTGCAGGAATTTTAGGTGCTCAGGAGGAAGAGTTCTTTAGGGAGGGAATTTTAAATTTTGGAAAAAAATATTTCTGGTGTATTACACTAAAAGGTGACTATGTCAAAAAATTTAAAAAAACATTTAATAAAAGTTACTTGTAACATACTCATTCTCACTATTTATTGAACGCCCCTCGTATACGTGAGAGCCGCTATGTGCGAGTATTCTGCCGCCTGCGCACAGAGACCTGCTACTACACAAAGATTTGCAAAGTGATGGTGTCATAAATAGTTTATTAAAAAGGCGTCGCAATCCAAACTGCGTGACCTGCGGCCGCCATCGCGCCAGGCGCTCCTGGCAACACTCGGCCTTCACCAAACTGCGTGACCTGCGGCCGCCATCGCGCCAGGCGCTCTGGCAACACACTCGGCCTTCACCAAACTGCGTGACCTGCGGCCGCCATCGCGCCAGGCGCTCTGGCAACACTCGGCCTTCACCAAACTGCGTGACCTGCGGCCGCCATCGCGCCAGGCGCTCTGGCAACACACTCGGCCTTCACCAAACTGCGTGACCTGCGGCCGCCATCGCACCAGGCGCTCTGGCAACACTCGGCCTTCACCCAAATCTGCGGCGAGTATCTGCGGACTTCAGGGTTTAGCTAATCCGGTTTTAATACGACCCACTGAAACGTGTACCGTCAACAAAACCTATTGTAACTATCAAATTTTAAAAGGTGAAATTATTTATAAATGTATTTTATCGTTCGACGTTCCTTTAATAAACTCTAAAGTCAGATATTTTGTTTCACTTGAAATGCTGACGGTACTTCGTTGTGTTGAGTTAGTTATCTGGGGGTTGGCATCGCTCTAGATAATCCTATCTGTCCGGTCCGGGGCCGGAGGAGTCCTGACGCCGGACGCTCCCCGGACAGCCGGCGAGCTACGGCAATCAATCAAACGGCGACCACTCCTCGCACAAACGCGTCCACTCACACACACGCTCGCGATCACTGCACGTCACGCTCATCTCGCGATGTATACGACTCACATCTACAATAAGAGACACGTCCTATGTACAGTGTCTACTCTTGGTGCTGCTGAAGGCTGTATACATAGTAGAGGCAGGACCTCACGCGGCTCACACTAATCTTCATACCTAGGTACTATATGTCAGCAGTTCAGCACCAATGCAGAGATCAGAAATGACAGCTATTTTAGAAAATAAACATTTCTATACTTTTCAGTAAGTAGTCGTTACTGTTGAGTGGTATCGCATAGTTTCGCAGCTTTCTGTGTTTTCTGCGTTCCCCTCAAAACTTGTAGCACTACCTCACAACCACATCACTTGTGCCGACTCGTATGGTTACCTTTATGGCTAGTTTACACAGTGCGAGCTAGCGTACGAGTCGGCCTGCCGAGTAACTGCACTGAAGTAACTCGCACTGTTTGGAAGTAACTTACGAGTAACTCGTAGGTGCGAGTTGGACAGTAGCTCGCATCGAGTTAGGTACTTCAGCTTTTTTTTGTTTTCACTCGCCTGGTTGCCCGGCAGCAACTCGCTCATGGCAGCAGCTCGGTCATCACTCGCATCGTTTAGACGAGTTCGTTCGAGACGAGGAAGTAGCTCGCCATCATAGACTACTATTATAAACTACCTACTATTATGCTCGCCATCGCCATCGCCAGTGCCAGCCGGACAGTTGTGAGCGGAACCTGTGTTTTTGTGTGTTGCGCCTACGTGCGTACGAGCGTTTATCGAATTAAAAATGGCCGCGGAAAGATGTGATAATAATATTTCATTCATGAAACTTTTCTTTTTTTTTTTGAAGTTGTTTAAAGGAATTTTCCAATTCTTGACATAATATTGTTGTCATAGACCTTATTAACATTTTTTAAATTAAAACACGTTCACTCGACTTCGCGACAACTCGCAAGACTGGGCAGCAGCTACTATGTGTCGTGTAGACAACAAAGGCGAGCCGAGCTACTAGCGTACAAGTAGACAAGCCGAGAAGCTGTCTAGTGGATAGGCAGCAGCTCGCACTGTGTAAACTAGCCATTACTCGTATGACTCGTATGCTGACTGCTGCGTCGCAAATCCACATCACTGAGTGTGACGAAGATAAGCGCCGCAGCAACTCATCTGCCGGTACCTACATCTGACTGCGGAGCGTAATGTTCCATGCGTGCGCTTGGCAAAAGTAATCTATCGTGAAGCTCGCACATGTGCTGAGGATTCGCTACGCAGTCGTTGTACGTAAGAAGTACGGGCGACGCGACGGGGCGTAGCTAGTAGTCGTATGTGCCACGGAGCGTGGGTAATGTGGTGGGTGATAAATCGCGTCACATGTCGCACGTCGACGTGATGCTGATAGCACTGACGGGAAGCGACGTCGAAGTCGCGCGCCGCGCGCCTCGGAATGTGCCGCATCTAGACATTGTGTTGCGAAATTATGGCAAAGATGCGAGTGATCATAATAATAATTATAGGTAGGTATGTGGTCGCCATACATAACTGATGAAAAAAATATACCACTGCACCAGTCTCCTTAAAGAATCTATGCTATGATTGCTATGGCTACATACGAGTAGTTCGTCATCAATTCGAAACAAATCTTTACAAGTCTAGTTAGTTCAAAGTAAACTAAGCCTATTTTTAACCGAATTCAAAAAAGGAGGTTCTCAATTCGGTTGATATATTTTTTGAACTCCGTGATTTTTATACTATTATTTTTTAGAAACTGTGGTTGACTGTTAGAGATAACATTCTCGGGATTGAAAGACTGGCCGCATACGTCCGGTTTCCTGATTCGGAATTCAGATTCGGAGACCCTGAATGCACGCATTTCATACAAAATCGTCTCGAATCAGGAAACCGGACGTATGCGGCCGGCCGTAGATGGAAAAATAGTCAATTAGTGGAACAAAGAAATTATTAAAATGTTCTGTAAAAATACTTATTTAGTTTTAATTCCGCTGTAACTAGAACCATAACTAGGAAAATATTGACTGTATAGTCTCTTCAGATGTTAAAATCTCTGGTGACTGTGCCGCGTGTATTGTCAATGTTTTTTTTTGTAGGTACCTGTATAGATACAGCATCACGTCTGCTTATATCTCCCTATCTCTCGGATTAGAAGGAAGTCTGTGTGATCGGATGTGAATATAAGACGCGATAAGATTACCATAAGACGTCGGAGGAGATCGATAGCGCGGCAGATATGCTAATACGCGGCTATAAATACGAGGAGATCATTCATTCTGTACGTGCGCGACGCTGCTCCGAACCGTCAACTCCTCGCAGCAGCCAGTGCGAAGCGACACATATTGTCCCCTGCAGTACTGTGCAGCCCTCGCTGTCGTCACTCTGTACTTCTGTAGACAATAACAGGCGTTTCTCCGACAATAAAGAAACAAAACACGCTGATAGCGCAGATACCGACAAAAAAGGTATGCATAAAATTGCCATCGCTGCTCTCTGTTCGGCTTGAATGCACATAGATTGCGGTTTATATTAGCTCGTAGTCGTAGTCGGAGCTCGCATGTAAAGGAGCACACGGCACGAGTGAGGCCGCGGGTACATGCTCGTATGTAAAGGAGCCGCACACGACAGCGGTACACGGCACTACTTAGCACGAGTGAGGCCGCGGGTACATCGTCGTCGTCGTTTCAGCCGATAGACGTCCACTGCTGGACATAGGCCTCCCCCAATTTTGGGAGGGTTTGCCATAATCGCCACGCTTGGCAGGCGGGTTGGCGATCGCAGTATGGTATGATGGTGGAATACATAGAGAACGCTGCTGCCCATTCTCCGGTACGATCCTACGCGGGTACATGCTCGTATGTAAAGGAGCCGCACACTAGTGATGTACCGAACATCAAATTTTAGGTATTCGCGAATGAGAATGCGGATCTGATAATGCGAATTATGCGAATCGTTAAAACGCCGCATTTCAAAGCGGCCCTGTTTTTGATAACGGCTAGCCGTAATGTAATATGGCGGATTATACAATCCGACTGCGACATATCTAAGTTACAATGGCCTAAAGTCAACTCGCTCATCGCCTTTTACAAAATATTGCTTTTCCCGATGCAGGGACGTTAATTGTTGAAAAGTTCTCCTAGTATTCCACCATCAGCTCCATTTCACCATTCGCATTGTGACGAGCATGAATTTCTTAGCAACCATAATAAAGTAATCGAATCACAACCCATGAAATACTTAATATCTACCCTAACCGCTATAGGTGGGCCTATGAAATTTGAAGAGTTCCTTCGATTTCTCCAGGATCCCATCATCAGATCCTGACCTGATGAAGAAAAAAAATATTTTGTCAAATCGGTCTAGCCGTCTTCGAGTAATCGGGGAATATGCATTAAAAAATATAAGAGATCCCGACAAACTGAGAACCTCCTCTTTTTTTTTTAAGTCGATTAAAAAGATTTAAGTATGTGAAGTCTGGTAAAAGTTTAAGAAAAGAATTGAATTCGTTTTTGTTTGTTTCTTTTTTTGGAATGTCTAATTTAAAGTTGATACAAAGCCAATACCGAATTTTAAGACAAAGACAGTTAATATAATTGCAAGACTAATAAGTTAAAACTATAATGGTTTTATAATAATAACCATAAGAAAATCATATTTCTTTGTTTAATTTACCTAAAGTTATTAATTTTTTTTTCGAACGTTGTCATGGCTGAGACTATGGAGGACCTCAGTACAATACTCGATGACCTCAGTAGAGCCTCCGAAAGAGTGGGTCTTAAAATGAACATGGACAAAACGAAGGTCATGTCAAATGCTCATGTAACACCACTCTCATAAAGATCGGAGACGCTACACTCGAAGTCGTGGATGAGTATGTTTACCTAGGACAAACTGTCCAGTTAGGTAGGTCTAACTTCGAGAAAGAGGTCAATCGACGAATCCGACTCGGCTGGGCAGCGTTCGGGAAGCTACGCAATATCTTCTCGTGTCACATACCGCAGTGTCTCAACACGAAAGTCTTTGACCAGTGCGTGTTGCCAGTGATGACTTTTGGCACTGAAACGTGGTCGCTCACAATGGGCCTTACAAGAAGGCTAAAAGTCACCCATAGGGCAATGGAGAGGGCTATGCTTGGAGTTTCCCTGCGTGATCGAATCAGGAATGAGAAGATCCGCAGGAGAACCAAGGTAACCGACATAGCCCGAAGAATTGCCAAACTTATGTGGCAGTGGGCAGGACACATTGCTCGCAGAACAGATGGCCAATGGGGCCGAAAGGTTCTGGAGTGGCGACCGCGTACCGGAAGAAGTAGGAAGGTAGGAAGTAGGTAGGTAGTTGGAAGGCCTCCCACAAGGTGGACCGACGACCTTGTGAGGGCCGCAGGAACCCGTTGGATGCGAGAAGCACATAACCGGTCGAAGTGGAGGTGCTTGGGGGAGGCCTATGTCCAGCAGTGGACGTCTTTAGGCTGAAATGATGATGACGATGATTTTCGAACGTTCATATTCGCAAAATATTCGCATAAATTTAGCGAATGCGATTGCGAATACGAATATTCGTTACATCACTAGCGGCACGACTCAGCACGAGTGAGGCCGCGGGTACTTGTTACATGATCGTTTATTGCAGATGTTTATTGTTTCCTCAACTTTTGGCGTCGCTCGACTGAAGTAACATGAGTAAACCGAACTCACTTCAAAAGCAACCGAATGGTGTATAAAAATATTGAACACTTGCAAAAATATTTATAAGTTTAGAGTGCGGCGTTCGAAAACATTGCGCGTTACCGACGACCGGCGACCGGCGACGGCGAGTACGGCGCGCTGGGAGTAGTCACCGCCGCATGTGAGCTGTGAAGAGCCGCATATGTGAGCTGTGAAGAGCCACATGTGGCGAGTATTATTCATTGGCTTTATTCTGCTGAGCGCTACCTTACCAAGAATTTGAGCGTAACGAACGGGAGCCCCTGTATTATGAGATCAAACGACCACTTTTGAACGCGAATGTACTGTGAGCCTCTGGATTATAAGATGTAGACAAGCCGCTAAACTATGTGCACGCCTCATCATAACTTTAAACTTCACTGTAATGTGGATCCGAGGCGCGCCATAGACACAGCTAATTTATGAGAGACTAGCGGCCGCCCCGGCTTCGCACGAATAGATATTGGTATTTATCAAAAATTTAAAAAAGGATAAATTTTAATACACTCTCGGCAGACTTTCCATACTCAAAATCATCCGTTTGGGAGCTATGATGCCGCAACAACCCATAGATAGATAGTTTCTATTGCATATTTTAACATGAAAAAGTAGTTATTGTGACAAAACTGTAATAGTTAGACATAATATGGTATCGCGGACTTTTTTGTAGATATTGATGTCCTCTATAAAACTGCATCACTTTGCTCTATTGTCGATAGTTTCCGCAGCGTACGCGACATAAGGATTCTTTTTGTATTTTTTTCACACGGATCCCTAACTTTTTTGAAAATATTGTATGTTCATCAAGGATAACGTACGATTGTAATGGTGAAAGATTTTTTTAAATCGGTGCAGTACTTTCGGAGCCTATTCAATTCAAACAAACAAACAAATGTTTCCTCTTTTTAACCCCCGACGCAAAAACGAAGGGGTGTTATAAGTTTGACGTGTCTGTGTGTGTCTGTGTCTGTGTGTGTGTGTGTGTGTGTGTGTCTGTCTGTGGCATCGTAGCTCCCGAACGGATGAACCGATTTTGATTTTGTTTTTTTTGTTTGAAAGGTGAATTAGTCGAGAGTGTTCTTAGCTATGTTTGATGAAAATCGGTCCAAGATGGCCGCCGCTACAAAATGGCGGATTACGTATTTTTTTACAACTCCCTTAATATGGGTATCAAATGAAAGGGCTTGAATAGTAGAATACTATACACTTTGATAAATTTCAAATCCAAGATGGCCGCCACCACAAAATGGCGAAAAATATTTTTATTTTTCACAACTCCTTCAGTATAGGTATCAAATGCAAAGGCTTGATAACTTGCACACTATATTGAAAGGGAATGAGGATTATTAACTAACGAAATGAAAACTAAAAACTTGAAAATATTTTTTTTGTCTGATCAATGCTCTAGAATGATGACGAAAGTGAAGTGATGACTGGTACCTACGACCACTGAGTTTGACTATTTTTATTACGAATGGAATTATCTTACTTAAAAAGCGTAGGTACATCAGATAGTGTCGCAGTCCCATTTTATAAACTAGATCTGAAATACCTAAGATATCTAATAGCTATGAAATACTTATACGAAAGTTGAATAACTAAAGGAAGAATTAGAAAAAGGATATATAAAACAAAAAAATCTGTTTCAGTCTTAAAAAATATTCTTCAACTATAAATTAATAATTATTTTTTGACGGATAAAAAACCTGATTAAACACCAAATTACCTGAATCTTAAAACGCAAGAAAATAAAATAAATGAAATACAAAAATTAAGGAGTCCCTACAAAAAGCATGAAAAAAAAATTAAATTAAAAATTTAAAAAACCCCCCACACAAAAAATTAATAACATTAAATGCAAATAATTGGAAAAGCATCAAATAATTTAAAAACCCCCAACTTAAAGAATCTAGGTAACGAGACTAAAACATAAATTCATACGGAAGTCGGGGGACCGTTCTGTGGAACACCTACTGTGCTAAGAGGTCCCCCGACTTCCATATGCATTTATCTGTTTTAGCCTCGTTACCTAGATTCTTTAAGTTGGGGGTTTTTAAATTATTTGATGCTTTTCCAATTATTTGCATTTAATGTTATTAATTTTTTGTGTCGGGGGTTTTTTTTAATATTATTATTGTTGGCACTTTCCCTGCGACTTCGTCCGCGTGTAATTCGTACTTTACTATAAAAATCTCGAAAATGTATATTTATATGATCTTTATATCATTTATTTAGATAAATTAGTATGGTCCAACTTCGAGAAAGAGGCCAATCGTCGAATCCGAAAACTCTCGGTGTCGGAAGTCGGCTGGGCAGCGCTCGGGAAGCTACGCAATATGTTCTCGTCCCACATACCGCAGTGTCTCAAGACGAAAGTCTTTGACCAGTGCGTGTTGCCAGTGATGACATATGGCACTGAAACGTGGCCTTATTATAAGGCCAAAAGGCACCCAAAGGGCAATGGCTCTCCATAGGATATAGCATAGCTGCCGGCTATGCTTGGAGTTTTCCTTCGTGATCGATTCAGAAATAAGGAGATACGCAGGAGAACCAAGGTAACCGACATAGCCCGAAGAATTGCCAAACTTACCTAACTGGCAGTGGGCGGGGCACATTGCTCGCAGAACAGATGGCCGATGGGACGAAAGGTTCTGGAGTGGCGACCGCGTACCGGAAAACGTAGCGTTGGAAGGCCTCCCACAAGGTGGTCCGACGACCTTGTGAAGGTCGCAGGAACCCGTTGGATGCGAGAAACACAGAACCGGTCGAAGTGGAGGTGCTTGGGGAGACCATGAGATGTCCAGGTGGACGTCTTTCGGCTGAAATGACGATGATGACAAATATTCGGGCCAATTTTTAAGTTTATAGATCAAAGGAATGAGATTTTCCAAATAAACTATCCCCGCTCTTCACCCCCACAGGGGTGGAATTTCGAAAAATTGATTAAGATGTGTTCATTACTTGACTCGAAGATTAATTTATACCAATTTACGAGTTAATCAAGCCACGCAGTAAAATCCTCCCCTTAACTTGAATGCTTGGGGTGTCGTGGACTGAGTTTCGCACCAACACCTCTATACGCCAAGAACTCGACATCAAAAAGCGTCTATCTGTTATGGTCCAAACGCGCATCCTCAAATACTTCGGACATGTCTCGAGGCGTGAGGGAGACTCTATTGAGCGCCTTGTCGTGCAGGGTAGAGTGGAGGGTACTGGACCACGGGGACGCTCACCCATGAGATGGACTGACCAAATTAAATCCGCAGTGGGTGATCCATTGTATGAGTGCACAAAAAACACCCGAAATCGGAGTAGGTGGCGAGAAATCGTGAGGCGAATCACATCAGCCCTTATACAAGAAAATACATAATAATAATAAATATTGAAATAATAATAAGTTTACAAAAAGTGTACATATGGTTCAGTAGTATAATATATGTATATTAATCTAGGCCTATAATAGGATTATGATAATCTGGATATAGACTATGGTATGTGAAATATATGTGGTACCTACATGAGGACCACGACCGCTCTGACAAGAATGCTACGAAGAAGAAGAAGAAAATTAACTACCCCTTTTCACCCCGTTAGGGGTAGGTTTTCAAAAAACACTGATACGCGTTATTTTTTTATTTTTGGTCTTAAGTATAAATACTGAGTTTCGAGTTAAATACTGAAATTCTTCCATACATATTTTGACACCCCTCAATCCCCCTTTAGAGGGTAGTTTAGAAAAACAAAAAATGCCAATCTTCATAATTTACTTAGATAAGTATTCGTGCCAAGTTTATTAACTCAAAGAATAAGATTTTCCATGCAAACGAATGCCCCCTTTTCACCCCTTTAAAGGTTGAATTTCCAAAAACTCATTCTTAGTGCTCCCCTACATTATAAAAGGAAAATTTCACCGTGTGCAAAATCTCACATACCTAGTTCCAGTAGTTTCGGCTGTGCGTTGATATGTCAGTCAGTCAGTCAGATTCTGTGTGTCATTATTATATAATGTAGATTTAGCATTCGCTTCGTAAAATACAGCATGTATTTTACAAAGACAGGCATAACTGAACATGAAATCTACTATGCTCCCGCACGCTCGGCTCTCCCGCCTGCGTCACTGAGTCGCATCTAGACTGAACCGCATGCGCCTCTAGCAGCCAACACTCATGTGTAGGTACACTGATTGTCCAAGTAATTAAGCAGACAGGTAGTTGAGTTAGGTACATACTTTCTATTATACGTGCGGCCGTAATGAAGTTAGAAACGATAACTCGCACTCATCAATTATGTCAACAACAGAGGCCCAGGAGGCAGGCAGGGGGCCTGCAAGTGGGGGACGGGGGGGGGGGGAGCTGCGGGTGAAACGCCGAGTCATCATGCGATTGTTGATTGTGCGCCAACTGCGCGCGAACAACGGAGCGAGCATTGTACGCGACTGTACCATACACAGACGAGATCGTGGTTAGATACGTTTGATAAATAATTTAGTAATTAACAATCGACTCGCTTGTGATAGTGGTTACACTGGCCGCTCTGTCTGATCGCGCCAGATAGCTCACATTATATTCTCTAGAATCTTTTGCATTGCTTTGATCCCTTGTGTTTTGTGAAGATTGAACGGTACCGCTGACGCTGACTCCAGCTGGGAGTCGAGGCCTTCCAATAAAAAGGGCACTTATAAAAATGGTTTGTGTGCATAAACTGATACAATCTATATCTAGTAGTATCTATGATTACCTAGTGTTCGAGTTACGAACAAGCCAGGTTTTCCACTGTGCAGTGTGCGAACTGTCCTCTGTGGCGGTGTGACGCCGCTCATAGTGAAGTTTCACTAGAACATTGCACACCCTGCACTCGTCACTAAGCGAGCCAGGCAGACAGGCTGGCAACACCGATATAACAGCACATTTTACGAATAGCAACATTATATTGGTCCGGTTATTAGTTCAGAAAATTGAATTAGCATAAGATTGGAGCCAGCACTAATAGCAGATAACTTATAGTAATACTACAGATAAGCGAGATATTATTGTAATGAAGCTTGTAATGATCTCGTGGAGCCCGTGTGCGTGTGCGTGTGAGCCACCACGGCCACGCCACGTCACGGACTGACAGAGGACCGGCTGCGGCGCGTCTGCCCTCTACAATACGAGTGAAGGCTCCCGCAGACAGGCGCGATGCCACAGTGCGACTATTGAACAACTACAGACGAGAATTGTTCTGTCAGAATCGCGTCGCACCGTGCGTCGCGTCGCTCCTGTCTGTGGGATCCTTGAAACTAACTTATTTATATTATAATGAGGTATGTATCATAAATTCATAATAATTTATATGACGGAGAAGGTATGTGTGTCTCGTTCATCAGGCATATTTTAATTACTGTGGGCGTACTATGGGTAGTGTTGGTTATTGCGCAATAGAAAAACCGTTTACAGTTCAAATCAGATTATAATTTTACGAGCAGTTTAATCACACACTGTAGGTTTACAGTAAACACTCAACGATACGGAACGCGCGACAGTTTCTGAGCACATGTTGTCCGTTCGACGTCCAATAGTCAAGTGCGCCACTCCACCCTCCTCCACCTCGCTGCTCGCTCTCCTCGACCCCCCTACGGACTCAGGCTAGACTGTCCAGCGCCACCAGATGGCGCTGATGTTCCGAATAGTCAAACGAATGACTTATTTCCGACATATATAAGACAATATTTTTATAATGTAGCCTGGTGCCAGTGAGTTGTGAGAATGTGGATTTTAAAATAGACACGCAAAATCGATTAGTTTGAACGATCATAATCGATTTATACATATAAGAATCCGAGTTTTAATTGATTATATAAAAATAATAGAAGTTTTTCTTCATACCGATTCGTCATGACGATAACTTCTAATTTTAATTAAATTAAATTTAGCTGAAGTATTAATTACCTAAACGAATATGTTCACAATATGCAGCACGACTTTGTTACTGAACCGATTTCAATAATATTGAAGCAGACACCCTTGAATATTCAATTAGTCGAGCGCGAGTAATATACTAATATGTAGATAAACACCAAAATATCCGGGAAATTGTATTGTATATTGTAATTAGGTACATACTGTAGTTACTGTACACATCAATTAGGGAGGAGATTTCTTAAAAACGGTCAAAATGTTGGTTTTTTAAAGCAGTGCAATAAACCGTAAATAATATTGATAAAAAAAATATATTTTCAAGTCTTATTTTAATAGGTAGATACAGTGATGGAACTCAAATCATAATTAAACATAGTTAAGTACATTAATGCATCATAAAAATCTTCAAATACACCTCTTGTCTTTAAAAGCAGTTTATCCTTTCATTAACAATTGTAATTATAATTAAAAATATACCTACCATTAAATTTCTAATGCCAAATTGCATTCAGTGATTCATTATTATTTATTATTAAATAGTTTTTGTATATTATAGTAATTGCTTCATATCTATACATATAATAAATCTGTAGAAGGGTCAATTCTGTACATTGAAAATATTGAAAAAATAAATAGCGGGGGGTGTTGCTGGATCGATACCAAACCCAAATATGTGATTAAAAAAATTTTTGTCTGTCTGTCTGTCTGTCTGTCTGTCTGTCTGTATATGCAGGCATCACGTGAAAACTAACGGTTCGATTTCGATGAAACTTGGTATAATTATACCTTATTATCCTGGGCATAAAATAGGATACTTTTTTTCCTGGAAAAATACGTCGAAAAAAAAATTTTTTTTTTTCGGTTTTATTCATAGACGTTGTTCTGTAGAACCGCGAACACACGTTGCATTACCCGTAGTGGATAATTTTCCATTTCAATTTAAGAGAATACAATTTCCTGTAGCTTTGTGTTACGCCATGACAATAAATAAGGCTCAAGGTCAGACCCTAGGAGTTGCTGGCGTAGATCTTACCGCGAGTTGTTTTTCACACGGGCAACTTTACGTAGCTCTTTCCCGTGTGAGCAGTCCAAGAAATCTTCATGTTCATATTCCGGACGAGCTCACTAACAATGTTGTGTATGCTGAAGCTCTCAATTAACTTTCTGTCGCATTGTCACGATCAATTTTTTATTATTGCAAATGCTACTTATCAAGATCGGAATGACTATGAAAAAAATACTTACTACAGAACGCGAGCTCAACAGCAGTAGCTCAATAGAGGGATCTCCTTAATTATTATAGGCTTAGCCGTATTTGGGTCCAATAGATATTTATAAGATGTCATTGTCAGAGTTAGGTACTCAAAATGGAGAAATAAACCATCCACGCGAAGACCGACATCCGCGCGGACGGAGTCGCGGGCGGAAGCTAGTTTTGCAATAAATTACCAGCGTTAGGTACGTCATCGCACTTCTCTTTCTTTTCTATGCAGTCCGACAGTGACCACGCTTTACTGTTTTTATCATTGTACTCTCTCCGCCATTAATCGACATCAAAATGTCCAATAAGAAATTGATGAATCAATTCAAGACATAATGGCCGCGCTTCACTGGTTCAAAAGGGCTTTCACACGCGCCGTGCGAGTTTATCGAGCACAATAAGCACAAGTTAAGGCGGAGATTTCTTGAAAAAGGTCAAAAAGTTGACTTTTTTAACAGTGTAGGTACTCTTAAACCGAAAATAATTTTAACCAAAAAAAAAAGAAGATATTTTCAAGTCTTATTTTAATAAGTAGGTACAGTGATGGAACTCAAATCATAATTAAACGTACATTAATGCATCAAAAAAACTTCAAATCTCTTAATTGCTATTAAAAGCAGTCTTTCCCTTCATTAACAATTTAAATTATAATTAAAAATATAAGTACCCTAATGCTAAAACTGCATTCAGTGATGAATTATTTATTATTAAATAGTTTTTGTATAGATAATTGCTTCATATTTTGCAATAAATTACCAGCGTTCTGTCATCGCGCTGCTCTTTCTTTTTTATGCAGTTCGACAGTGACCGCGCTTTAGATCATGTAGTCCCCAATCCCCATAAGAGTAAACTAGTCGCGAGCTCGAACTCACTGGTGGTCATGGCCAAAAAGCACGCTGTCTCACCTGGCTTCATGTCCGACAGAGCTAGTATCAGTGATGAGCAGTTAGACACTAGTCTACACGAACAACGTCTAGTTCTCACGCACAGAAACACCGTTCCGACTGATAGGCGCGTAAATAAAAATCGAATAGAGCTTCGGAAAATCGAGTTTTATGATAAAACCACTGCATATATCAATTACAAATAAAGATTATTGAACTCTTCGATAACTGAGCTTTGTCAGTACTGACTTGGTTTTGATGATTTTACAGTTTTCCGTAAAAAATAGCAAGAAAAACGAATCTTTGTTGGCTCATAACTTTTTAATGGCTTTTTATTTTACTATTCTGTTTCCGTACAGACAAAATAAATAATAAGTCAAAATCATGTTTAACTTTGGATGCACATTGGCCCCGATTCTGTTTTTCACAAACTAAACTAAATTTAAGTTTATGCATCTTTTTCTTTCTATTTCATTAGGAAAAGGACAGAAGATAAATATTAGTTTCGTCCTGTCAAATTAAGATACTCCATAGACAATTTAGACGAGATTAAAAAATTGGCTACCTATTAAAAATACGTCAATTTACGTCAGGCGCTGACTAATTTGACAGGACTAAACTAATATTTATCTTCTGTCCTTTTCTTAATGAAATAGAAAGAAAAAGATGCCCGATCTTAAATTTAGTTTAGTTTGTGAACAACAGAATCGGCGCCAATGTCAAACAGTGCCTAACCTAATACTCTCCCGAAATTTGTATGGAAAAAATATCGACTCACAGTGGCACAGCAAGCGCCCCTCGTCGGACGCCGCACCGCGGGGAGCTGTGCGAGTGTGCCCTGCGGCAGGTACGAGAACACGAGCGCACACAGCACACTGCCACTAATCGGTCATTTACTTCAGCGAGGCTGCACCTATGTGTAGCGGAGCTGCGGAGTGCACGTTCGAGTACAATATGTTCGATCCATTTGGCGGAACCATTACCGGGCAGTCGTAACGTCGGACGGCGCCGGTGACATCGTTACTCGTTAAGGGGCTTACATGACCTAAAGCGCGGTCACTGTCGGACTGCATAGAAAAGAAAGAGAAGCGCGATGACACAATCCTGGTAATTTATTGCAAAATATGAAGCAATTATCTATTTACAAAATACCTATTGTTTGGACAAAAAAATTAAAACCTATTGCTTTAGCATGTTGCTTGTAGCATAATCTGACAAAAAATCAGAATGATTGAATGTATATGTTAGTGTTACGAGCTTCGGGTTCGTGACAATAAAAACTGCCGATTTAATAACCAAAAAAAATGACACTTTAATCAAACACACTAATAGAATAGAATAGAATAATTTATTTCAGATAATTGTAATCCATATTTTGTTAGTATATTAGCAACAATATTAGCTTATAATTATGTTAGTATTGTTAGTACTTATCTTCGTGTTAGAATATATCTGTAGCCTACTATATAAAACCATTGACTACCCTTACCCAGTGTTTTTGAATGGGGCAGTCAAATCGAGAAGCAATGACTTTCAGAATGCCATTCTTAGCACCCCGCAGACGCTGCAGCAACGAAGCCGATTTTTTGCGAGTTATAGCCTTGAAGCCGTCCGTGTGGGCTTCTGCAAACATCCCGGAGGCACTGCAGCGCCACGGTAGCCTTAACAACATTCTGAAAGCATTGTTATATTGAACCCGCAGGGCGTTATAAGATCGTCGCGTGTAGTTCACCCACAGGCCACTCGAGTAAAAAGATTGACAATACGCTTTAAAGAGCGTTATCTTTATTTGAGTTGTACATCGAGCGAACCTGCGAGCAAGCATGTTACTTCTCACCGCCAACGCCCTGCGTTCCCGCTCTATATCCTCGTCATCCTTGAGGTCTTCAGTCACAATATGCCCCAGATATTTAAATTTGTCAACCAGCTTTAGTGCAACGCCACTGCGGTATACTGCAGGCACATGGGCAGGTCGATGTTTGCCTGCTTTGAAAATCAGCAGCTCGCTCTTTTTGGAATTGTATTTTAGTCCATGTGCTTCTGCATATTGCTCGCAGATATAAAGCAATTTCCTCAATGCGTTTATCGAGGGACCCAGCAGCACCATGTCATCTGCATAACTAATATTGTTGACACAGGTACCGTCGATATAGCATCCGACATGAGTGCTGCTAAGTCTCTCAAGCAGCTGGTTGACGTACAAATTAAACAGAAGAGGTGAACTTAACCCACCCTGTCTGACGCCACATTCTGACCTGTATTCGTCCGACAACGTACCGGCCCATCTCACCTGGTTTTTCTGGTTTGAGTACCAGTATTTGAGTAGGGAGATGGTATCCGCCGGCACACCCGCACGTCCTAGCTTATCCCACAGAAGGTCATATACAACAAGGTCAAAAGCTTTCGATAAGTCAAGGAAGCACGCGTATACCGGCGTCTTCCTCTCACTATAATACCTGACAGTATGCTTTAAGCTTAGAATGGCACTTTCAGTGGACAATCCTGACCTAAAACCAAACTGAGCATCATGTATGTCCACATGTTGTTCGAGAATGCCATTTAGCACACTGTCAAGTACTTTGGCAGTTACAGTCGCAAGCGAGATGGGCCGATAGTTAGTTTTGTCAGACGAGTCACCTGTCTTATTTTTAACTATCGGTACGGTATTGTACGCATGATCGACTCAGGTAAGTATGAGTGACTTAAGCAGAGATTGAAAAACATCTTCAATACTCTCGGCAGATGCACACCAGCATATTTAAAATGTTCGATACTGAGACCATCGTGACCAGGTGATTTTCCCCTTTGCATATTTTTAATAGCTCTTGATACACTTTTCACGGAGAATAAAGTGATATTTTGTTTTCTAGTCACGACGGTCCCGGGATCGCTATCAGTACTAAGCGGAGTACTCAAGGACGACTGCACAGTAAATTGTTGCCTAAATAAATTAGCAATCATTTTATGATCAGTTACACGTGGTTACACCGTCGACGCTCACGGGGAAACCAGTTTTACTATTGAATTTATTAGTATTTTTCCAAAAATTACTGAAGTCCTTTTTTGAATGATTTGTGGCAAGAATATCCATTCTTATCTGGTCTTGTCTATCCTGACACCACTTTAATTTAGATTTGAAGATCTTTCGGGTTTCCACCATTTCATTATAAATAATACCGCTAGTTGGTTTTCCCGCTAATAGCCAAACTTGAAATTTAATTCTGGCTTCCCCGTGAGCACCGGCGATATATTTGTTCCACCCCGCAACTTGTCTCTTTCTACCGGGTTGTTTTTCAACATAACTTCGTATAGCAGCTCTGGATAGTACGTCAGTTATATTCATATATAGTTTGTCCAGTATTACGTAATGATTCGGGTTACGACAGGATGAATCACAACAATGGTGTAGTTCCATGGGAAAATCAATGTCACGGAGTCCAGAATGACACAGGTCATGATATTTATTAATCTGCTCCGGCTGCCTATTTCCCCATACAATACGTTTCTTAACATCATCGTTTTTCACGTAAGATGTAACTTTTTTATTTAATTTATAAAGATTACACTCGATTAAAAGTGGGAAATGGTCAGACCAATACACGTCATGTTGCACCTGTACCTGTATATTGCAAATAGTTGGTAAAGCTGACTGCGTGACAACGCAGTGGTCCAACCACCTCACAGTCCCATGCGCCTCACTACGAAAGGTAAAAGTGTTGGACTGCAGTCCTAAGATATCTATATCTGCACAACACCATTGGTGATCCTTACAAAAATTCTCTAACTCTTTATAAAATAATTCGTTGGGATGAGCGTTAAAATCCCCTATTAAATAAAATGCCTCGACACCACTATTCATTTCTACCTCTATAATCGATTGAATCTCACTAAGACATTCGGTAAACAAAGGAATATTCTCATTAGAATTAGTAGGCATGTAAATACTAAATATTAGTGTAGATCTATGACTCACAGTTACTTTTATCGCCGCGATCCGAACATTGTCACACTAAAGTGTGCGTTTCAGTCAGTGTCAGTGATAAATCACTGACACTGACTGAAACGCACATTTTTTCCACAATATTGCGACACCACCATACGGCCTCCCAGTTAGTAAGCCGGCGGAGGTATCCACTGCAGACGTACCCGTAGCACTGAAGCTGTCGTCAATCGTGTTGAGCAGGTCCAACTCATGTGGCAACAGCCGCGTTTCTTGCAGTGCCACTATGTCAGCAGACTTGCATAAATTCCTAACACCTTCCATCGATCTTTTAATGTATTTTTTTAATTATAACTTATTATTTTACAGTTATTATAGCTATCCATTAAGTGGCTTATTAGTATTTGCCTCACCGCTTCTAAAGTTAATAAACCGCCTAAACGAAATTCCCGACGGCCATAGCTTATCATCCAAAAATAGATCAATCTTATACTTCACAACAAAGATTTTGTATGCATTATAATCTCTTTCCTTTCTCATTCTTAATTTGACTAAAGCCACTGCCTCACCCGTCTTTTGGTAAACGTAGTCTATAATATCTTTTTCAGATACATCTTTGTGTACATTTGAAATAAGCAAAGGGACTTTTGTTTCCGCTGCCTTAAATTTGGTACTTTCACCTGATTGTATAACTGCAATTCCTATCTTAGCAATAAGTTTATTCTTCAAATTCTTTTTGTTTTTCACTAAGGTCCACTCTTCATCCCTGTTACATTCATCACCATCCTTAGTGACCTGCGCAAAAGATTTATATATATAAAGATTTATAATAATAACTCAAACACACTAATTATAAAACATAATTGCACTACTGATCGCTCTAAGTCGCACTTGAAGATCGCTTCGATGTATTCGCTTGTATCACTTTATCCAGACTGTCTCGGTCGTGGCGCATCCCAGCCTTATATAGTGCCGCAGATAGTTCTAGAACCTGCCATTGTAGAAACATCTAGAACGTTCGAGTACATACCGGCCCCGACTGAGCAGATGTGGATAGTTCGAGAAAGTTCTCGTATCGAAATTTCTAGAAGGATCTTACTACTTATACTACTAGTTCCGCTACTCGATACTAGATGGCGCTAGTGGTAAGTCACCATTTACCAGGCATTAATTGCGGCGCGCAACATTAGTATGGTTTTTATTATAAAAATAAAGTTTTTAAAGGTATAAAACGCAAGTTTTAGAAGCAATAAAAGTATAAGATCATACTTTTATTGCTTCTAAAACTTGCGTTTTTTGCGTTTAGGTCCTGTAATCCCCTTAACTAACTTTTACATGCGACCATCTGGTTATGTGCTTGGCCAGACTGGCAGCGCGGGCGCCCGGCGGGCGCGGCGCGGCGGCGCTGCGGCGCGGCGGCGAACTCTAACACTTCCTTTGAGTGGCCATAGTGGGCACGCGGACGTGGTGAGCGGCGCGGCTTGCTCGGCGCGGCGAGCGCTCGGGCATAGCTCGTTCATGCCGCAATGGGTGCGCGGCGTGGGCGGGGACCAGGGTTCTCAAACTAGTTCGAGCTTTTTTGAAGTAAAAATGAGTCTTCTTCATCCATATTATATTTTGATAAACACTGGACTCGACAACACGTAGAACGCAGCCGCGCTCCAGTGCGGATAGGCAGACCGTGCGCGTTCTCGCACCCGCGTCCCAGTCTGGCCAAACACGTATACAAGCTCACCCTTCGCTCCCTCTGAGCTTTGCCACGTACACGCGAGTGTCCGATAAAATGCCGTATGTATACCCGTATACTGGCTCTGCGGGAACACGGTTTTGCAATAACGTGATTTTGTTCCCCTTAATGCTCGGGTGACTGCCGTACCTGGTGACTGGCGAGACTGGAAGCCGGCCTGAACATTTAGGGAGGAGGCTCGCACGAAGTATGAATACGGCACAAAGAAACATAAACGTCAGTTCGTGGAAATAAGACGCATTTCACGGCAGCAGCGCAGCCGTGGAGCAGTGTTTGTAAACGATGAAATAAGATTTATTACACTTCATGTGCACCATGCAATGTTTAAAAGCAAAACATTTTTGTTACAATACACAACATGCCGCGAGCGATACTGTAGGTACAGGAAACACCGAGTTTAATGTTGCTCGCTGCAAACTGTTGGAGTTCTGGACACGGAGACTGTTGTGCGACTGTACAGCTGGCACTGTAACTGTTACTTCAGTCTGAATAGTGCACGGAAATGCAACTTTGACCCGCAATTCTAAATTTCTGAAATAATTCGGCTTTTTAATACATTTAGGTGACACAGTCTCGATGATTCTTCTTAGCGAATATTTTTTTCAGAATACAGACAGATTCTCAAAACTATTTTGAAATCCTGTTTCCTTCCACCTCCAGAAAGCAAGAAGCACCGCCTACCATGTCAAGATAATCAGGATCTAGGAAGCAGCCCCGGATCTCGAATGAAACGAGGCGGGGCAAAAGTGCCGTCTGCCCGCGTAGCCTTTTCCATAGAGCCTTTTATTATATGCCTACATCCTACATGAACGTGTCGGACATTATTATATGCCTACATCCTAGGTACATGAACGTGACGGACATTATTATATGCCTACATCCTACATGAACGTGTCGGACATTATTATATGCCTACATCCTACATGAACGTGTCGGACATTATTATATGCCTACATCCTACATGAACGTGTCGGACATTATTATATGCCTACATCCTACATGAACGTGTCGGACATTATTATATGCCTACATCCTACATGAACGTGTCGGACATTATTATATGCCTACATCCTACATGAACGTGTCGGACATTATTATATGCCTACATCCTACATGAACGTGTCGGACATTATTATATGCCTACATCCTACATGAACGTGTCGGACATTATTATATGCCTACATCCTACATGAACGTGTCGGATATTAGTATATGCCTACATCCTACATGAACGTGTCGGACATTATTATATGCCTACATCCTACATGAACGTGTCGGTCATTATTGTTCAATGTTACCTTTGGACATTGACTCAGCACTCGGCCTGGCTCAAGCGCGGCCCAGTTAAAATAATGATTCGGTTGCATCTCACACGCATAGGACACATAGATAGAATAGTGTGTGTTAAGAAAAAGTAGTATATAAGCAGAACATTTTGTAAATAAACCAGATTTGAATTTTATATTCTTGTCTCACTGTGGCCAAGACACCTTTAGCCGTCTCTGATCAGTCTTGTGAGTCTGCTTGACTGGCAGTGAGTTTACCCTTCCCGAACCTGGAATTCCTGTCTACTATCCGTCTGTAACCTTAGGTCGCATGGTGCAGACATCCTGAACTTATTTATATATTTATTTATATCGCACTAGGTATTTGATAGGTTACGGATGTAGGGCTTGTAGGGCTTAGGGCCGTAGGGACTGTTAGGCTTGTAGGTCTTTGTAGGTTCCTTTAACTTGTCGTATACTTTCATGTACCGTCACAACCTTGACAGTATTGCGGCCTTACGTGACGTCTGTTAAGGGTGGATGTACAATTATTATATCCCTACATCCTACAAGAACGTGTCGGACATTAGTATATGCCTACATCCTACATGAACGTGTCGGATATTAGTATATGCCTACATCCTACATGAACGTGTCGGACATTATTATATGCCTACATCCTACATGAACGTGTCGGACATTATTATATGCCTACATCCTACATGAACTTGTCGGACATTATTATATGCCTACATCCTACATGAACGTGTCGGATATTAGTATATGCCTACATCCTACATGAACGTGTCGGACATTATTATATGCCTACATCCTACATGAACGTGTCGGATATTAGTATATGCCTACATCCTACATGAACGTGTCGGACATTATTATATGCCTACATCCTACATGAACGTGTCGGACATTATTATATGCCTACATCCTACATGAACGTGTCGGATATTAGTATATGCCTACATCCTACATGAACGTGTCGGACATTATTATATGCCTACATCCTACATGAACGTGTCGGACATTATTATATGCCTACATCCTACATGAACGTGTCGGACATTATTATATGCCTACATCCTACATGAACGTGTCGGATATTAGTATATGCCTACATCCTACATGAACGTGTCGGACATTATTATATGCCTACATCCTACATGAACGTGTCGGACATTTTTTAAAATTAGGATAGGACAGCGGGGTAATTGCGTAACACACTATCAGTAGCAATGGGTTTCATTTTTTAACCGACTTCAAAAAAGGAGGAGGTTCTCAATTCGACGGTATGTTTTTTTTTTTTTTTTTTTTTGTGTGTGTTTGTTACGCGATTACTCCGCCAATTGTGGACCGATTTTCAAAATTATTTTTTTGTTTGAAAAGGTATGCTTTCGAGGTGGTCCCATTATAATCAAGTTGAAATCTGATGAGAGGATCCCATGGAAATCGAGGGAAACCCTCAAATTTTATAGGCAAAGCTATAACGATTTGGGTATTTTTTAAAATAACTTGAGCATTTGCTCTCGGAAATCATCATTTGGTAAAGTGGAACTGATGAAGAAGACCACAGATGACCATTGGAACTACTCAATGACAAATATTTCACGGTTTGCGATTCGATTACTTTAATATGGTTGCTAAGCAATTTATGCTCGTCACAATGCGTATGGTGAGTGGTTGTTAAGGAGTTTCTTACCTGGAGAACTCCTCAACAATTAACGTCCCAACATCGGGAAAAGCAATATTTTGTAACAAGTGATGAGCAGTTGACATTAGGCTATTGTAACTTAGATAAATTACAAACGGACCCACTAAAAAGTGAAAAATAAAAACTTTTTACAAAAAAAAACAACCGACTTCCAAAAATAATACTAAAAATTGAAAAATAACTTTAATTTCGGAAGTCGGTGTCAATAAACGAAAATGCGGTACCAAAGACACCGACTTCCGAAATTAAAGTTATTTTTCAATTTTTAGTATTATTTTTGGAAGTCGGTTGTTTTTTTTTGTAAAAAGTTTTTATTTTAAACGACTTCAAAAAAAGGAGGAGGTTATCAATTCGGTTGATTTTTTTTATTATTTGTTACCTCAGAACTCCGTTATTTCTAAGCCGGTTTGCAAAATTATTTTTTTATCTAAAAGTATATACTTTCAGATTGGTCCCATTGTCATCAGGTCAGGATCTGATGATGGGATCCTGGAGAAATCGAAGGAACTCTTCAAATATTATAGGCACACATATAGCGATTTGGGTATTTAGTATAGTAACTCGTGCACTTGCTCTCGGAAAGCACCATTTGGTGAAGTGGAACTGATGATGAAGACCACACATCTGTGGTCGTCATGAAATACTTATTATTGAGTAGTTATAGAGTAGTAGAACTACTCAATAATAAATATTTCACGGGTTGCGATTCGATTACTTTGATATGGTTGCTAAGCAACTTATGCTCGTCACAATGTGAATGGTGAAATGGAGCTGATGGTGGAATACCAAGAGAACTCCTCAACAATTAACGTCCCAGCATCCATCGGGAAAAGCTATAGTAACTTAGATAAATTATAAGCAGATCCACTAAAAAGCGAGAAATAAAAACTTTTTAACAAAAAAAAAAAATCCGATTTCCAAAAAAACTGCAAAGGGAAAAATACCTTTGATTTCGGAAGTCAATGGTAAAAACTGGCCAAGTGCGAGTCGGACTCGCACACAAAGGGTTCCGTACCACAAGGCAAAAACGCCGAAAACAACATGTTTGTTGTATGGGAGCCCCCCTTAAATATTTATTTTATTTTAATTTTATTATTTATTATTAAAGTTAAAATACAACTGAATATTTTGTGAATATTTCAAGTGCCTACCTGTTGCCATTTTTGATATCGAGCAAAAAAGGGCAAAAAAATCGCGTTTGTTGTATGGGAGCCCCCCTTAAATATTTAATTTATTTTGTTTTTAGTATTTGTTGTTATAGCGGCAACAGAAATACATAATTTGTGAAAATTTCAACTGTCTAGCTATCGCGGTTGTTGAGATACAGCCTGGTGACAGACAGACGGACAGACGGACAGACGGACAGACGGACAGACGGACAGACGGACAGACAGCGAAGTCTTAGTAATAGGGTTCCGTTTTTATACGGAACCCTAAAAAGTAAAATACAGATCCAAAGACACCGACTTCCGAAATTAAAGTTATTTTTCACCTTGTATTTTTTTAGAAGTCGTTTTTTTTTTAGGTTTTTACAGTTTAACAACGTTATTTACGTTGTTTAGAGACACATTTTTTGAACATACAAAGCAATTAATTAGCAATATCTTTAAAAATTATTCAGATTGAGATTGATAGTGTGTTACGCAATTATGGTTCAGGATAGGGCTTGAATTAAATCGTGAGGTTTTAGCTTATTAGATTATAGCATATTAGAATTACAATTTTACTCTTTTGAGCCTTTTGTTCTAAAAAAAGTCGGACTCGCGCACCGAGGGTTCCGTAACATCATATGTTTTTAAATTTTCATCGGCGAGGCCTATATTCGTCAGAGAATTTTAACACTGTGCACTGCGATGTAGAATATTGCAGTTTTATGTCAGCGCCATATCTTGACCGATAGTGGAACTAATGTAACTTTTGTTGATGATTTCTGAAAAAGTGTGCTATTATAAATTTCTGTCACATAGAATTATTACCGATTTTTCTCTTTGCAAACTTCGGCGATAAGGGGGGAAAACGGTTTTTTTTTAAATTTTTCATCAAAAGTCGAATATTATGCGGCCTAAAAAAAAGAAAAAATGTTTGAGAACTCTTTCATATGATACCCCATACATGCCCTTAAATGCCCTAGTAAAAATACGAAGTGGGGCACTTCGTATTTTTCAGTCCTTGTTGCAAAAAATATACATATTTATTTATTTATTTCTTATTTGCAAAATAGTTGGGCAAACGTTATCTAAAAATATTCCAAATTTCAAGTTGGGAGCATTAGTAGTTCTTTTTTTTAACTTCTAAAAAAGGAGGTGATTCTCAATTCGGATGTTTGTATTTTTTTTATGTTTGTTCGCGCATAACTCCGTCGCTTGCCAACCGATTAGAAAAATTCTTTTTCTGTTGGAAAGGGGTTGGAAATACTTCCCAAAAAAAAAAAAAAATTATCGAAAGGGAAAATTTTATCGAAATCGGACAAGCGGTTTTTGAAAAATCAAAAAAATCTAAAAAATTATCTACATTGTCTTCATTAACGATCTTTTCGTTTACTCTGCATTGCGTTTTTTCTTCGCGCATAACTCCGTCATTTATATTATACGAACCGATTTGAAAAATTCTTTTTTTTAAAGTAACTTGAGCATTTGCTCTCGGAAATCATCATTTGGCAAAGTGGAGCTGATGATAGAGACCACAGATGGCCATCGGAACTACTCAATAACAAATATTTCACGGGTTGCGATTCGATTCCCTACTTTAATATGGTTGATAAGCAATTTATGCTCGTTAAAATGCGTATGGTGAAATGGAGCTGATGGTGACTTCTCAATCAGCTCCAGTTTTCCTGATTCTTATTAGGGGAACTCCTCAACAATTAACGTCCCTGCCGTCGTCGTCCCTGTCGTCGTTAATCGGGTAAAGCAATATTTTGTAAAAGGTGAGCAGTTGACATTAAGCTATTGTAACTTAGATAAATTACAAACTAACCCACTAAAAAGTGAAAAATAAAAACTTTTTTACAAAAAAAACAACCGACCTATAAAAAACACTATAAAGTGAAATTTAATTTTATTTTCGGTAGTCGGTGGCGAAAAACTAAAATACAAATCCAGAGACACCGACTTCCGAAATTTTGAGTTTAAAAAATTTCGAGCTCGCTTCGCCCGCTCAGCTGTGACTCTTATCACGCTGAGCGGGCGAAGTGAGCTCGAAATTTTTGCCATCAATATATCAGTCATTAACTCATTATATCGATCTATAATGTGCAATCCATCCCCTTAGATCCGGGGCTACAGGAAGGATGGTTACGACATCTCCCAGTCACGCCTCCGACGACGGAAGTGCTTTGTTTCAGAAATTATTGTGATAAATGACAAAAAGGGCAGCGTTCTGTATTTGGCGAGCATCTCGGTGACGTGTGAGCGCACATACGCAGTGCACGGCATCAGAGCATTACACAGTGCACAGAGTAGAGTGTAGGCGGCACCGCGGTACTGCCGCCTACACTCTACTTTGTGCTCTGTGCGCGGTACGTCACCTGCCGCGCGGAATGCGGATGACGGCGCCCCCCATAACAGTCGCGCTCGCCAGTAGCTCCGCGTCCCATCACTACCGCGCCCGCCAGCCGCCAGCCGTCAGCCGCCAGCCGCGTGCCCGCGTTCTTGCGCACATTCCTCACCCTCATAACTCCTTACAGTTTAGTAGGTACTCTCGCATCTTTCCATCGCTCCGCGATCTCCCGGAACCTCCAACTACCTTAAACTTCACATATAAGACAAGTTTGAGAAGAACGAATGTCAGAACGTTACAAGTACGTGTACGTCTACCTAGTCCTACATGTTTCATGAAATATACGGATCACGTAACTTTGATACGGCGCTGTAGGCTTTAGTTTTTGCAATAAAAACTTGAGCTGCGGGCTTGGAGCAGCCTGCCGGCTCACCGCCTGCCAGCCGGCAGATAAGGCGATATCGTAGGGGAGGTAAGCCTAAAACGGGTAGCCCGCCTAAAACGGATATGCTTTTTAAATTGCGCACCGTTATTACTAATTAGAATGTGTGCGTGCAGTGCGCGAACCCTGCCGCTCGCCAATCACAGGGAGTCGGCGCGCTTCTCTGGCGGACACGAGTTCACGGTAAGATAAGAAAGAAGTTTTTTGCTATTTCCACTAAAAAAAATTGAGTTACATTACTTTTGAATACTCGAAAATGGTTTACAATATGTTCTTACCAGTTTTGTGTTATTATTTTGCAATAAATAGACGTTTTATTTGTGTAATAGGTTGGCGTTTATTATTTAGGTTTTAAGGATATGAGTCGATTGAAAAAAATACATGCTTGTGGGCAAAAAGGGTAGGGGTAAAGCGGGTGCCCGTTTTGCCCATACCCGATTTGCCTTGTATAATTTCATTGACTGCTTATTAGTTCTTTTATTTTTGCAGATGGTTAATAAATGCAAAATAAATACTGCAAATGCATCGTGGGATGAGGGAGTTATGAAGCTTGCGATAGAAGAAGCTCTCAAAACTTCCGTCAATGGTGCAGCAAAAAAATATTGCATCAACTTTTCGACTTTACAGATACATGTAAAGAAAGGATGTCAAAAAAAATCTAGGAAGATTCACAACAGTTTTTACAGCAGCTCAAGAATTAGAGCTAGTCGAGTATCTATTTCATATGGATTATCTGTTTACGTTGCCAACTCATTACGTTGTCTACAAAGTGCCGTAACCATTCCAAGAATACTGGTCCATTGATCCAACCATTATCACTGCAAGTAGCTGATGATCCTGGTGGAGCTCCATCTGAGTTATGATTGTTAAGAAACAGTTTTAGTCATTGATTGACGTTGACCTAATGTAATTCAGCCCCTACCCGCTTTGCCCAAAAGCCCTACCTGCTTTAGGCCCCCCCTACGGGCAAAACGGGTAATTCGAATGGTAAAGATTTTTGTTATTTTTTTATTCTTAATGTACAAAACTACTAAATATGTCATTTATTTTATAGTCCTTGATAACTAAACATTTCAAAATGTACAAATAAATGTTCAATTTGTATCTATAAACTGTTTTTATTTATCATCAACCTTAGCTTACCCGTTTTGGGCTACTCTCCCCTACGTTACTCTGCTGATACTTGACTTCCGATGTGGAATGTTGGGCCCCAGCGCCGCCGCCTCATACATTGTGTGCTGTCACCGTAACTTATCAAATGATAGATACACTGGTACATAGTCCGTGTGCGAGCATGTCATGTATCACGCGACTCTGATTTGATCGCGCTCGCAAAGCGTTTCGATATTCGATAACAAACGCGTTGCGCTCGGAGCGATTTAATTAATTTTAACTGAGTGTGCCGAATGGCGCCGCCCGTCACGGACACGCTTTCCTGACTTATATTTTATAAGGTAACACCGCGACATAGAAGGCTAAGAAGGCCTACAAACTTGTTAATGTACCGCCGCGCGCGCGCCCGGTGCACGGTGCCAGGCTAGCACCACTACAATGACTGCGTTTTTATCGTAAATGTTGAAGTGGCGGAAGTACTTAACTCAAAGTGGAAAAGTTAAAGCAGTACTTTTTAGTTCTGTACTGCTTCATTTCCATCTGTGACAAAACGAATGGATCTTCTGCACCTGCCTGCGCTATGGCGTGACTGCGTGAGTGAGTGCACTCGCGTCTGTGTTCATAGGGTTTTCAACCCCCGGAAAGGCCGGTAAAAGCGTACCTATATATTATATATAGGTATACCTCCCCTTTTTAGCAAACTTGCTTACTTTAATGAAACCGTAGCAAGTTTTTATTCTCACTATTTTAAAACGTCACCTGATTGGTTTAGTTGCTGTTTGGTATTTTACAGATTGTTCAACTTGAGTGACGTGGCAGCCCTACACAGGCCGCCCAGTTAGATTAGCTTACATTTTATTGTAATTGCATGCGCTCACGCCCACAGGCGGCCCGCGGCCGACGCCGCCAGCTGCGCCCGACTTGATTGTGCTGCGACCTGCGACCACGACGCGACCAGGCGACCGAGAGACGACCACAGATAGCTACGAGACGGCTAATTTCGAGTACGGCTGCGACCGCGACTGTCAAAATCAAAATCAAAATCAAAATGTTTTATTTCACATAAACCTACATGGGCACTTATGAAACGTCAGAAGCTAGGTGCACGGTTCCAATTGGTCGTTTCCTATGGAGAAGAACCGGCAAGAAACTCCATGGTTACTCTTTTTAAAAATAATTGGCTTTTACAATGTTTCCAGATTACAGTAGGTATGGGAGGACAGTGCAGGCCTGTCAACAAGTACCAAGTACTTGATAAAATAGAAAATGGTCTACAGATCTAAAGTCTATAAGGCCTACAAAGTCCTCACATTTACAAAATAAGAATCTATCAAAAGGATAAATAATAAAAAAATAAATAAAAACAATAATAAAAACCTACTAAAACCAAGTGTTATGATTCCCATTAAAACCACTAATAAAGAGGTGAAAATTTTCAATTATCTGTATATAATGTCAAATAATAAAGAAATTATGTCAAAAAGTATATAATGTCAAATAATTAAGAAATTATGTCAAAAAGTATGTAAAAAAAAAAAAAAAAATTATAAAAATTAAACATTGTCAATTACTTTCTCACGATATTACATTGGGAACGTTTGGCCGCTAAAAAAAAACAAACAAGTGCATGCGCCGCGCGCCCGCGCCCGCTGTTCATGTGTCTGAGTCCTCGCTCATGCCGAGAGCGACGAGGCTCCAGCGAGACTTGTCGCAGATAGGAACACAAACAAGTGCATGCGCCGCGCGCCCGCGCCCGCTGTTCATGTGTCTGAGTCCTCGCTCATGCCGAGAGCGACGAGGCTCCAGCGAGACTTGTCGCAGATAGGAACACAAACAAGTGCATGCGCCGCGCGCCCGCGCCCGCTGTTCATGTGTCTGAGTCCTCGCTCATACCGAGCGCGACGAGGCTCCAGCGAGACTTGTCGCAGATAGGAACACAAATATGAAAGTATTATCTTGTTAGTCAGTGGGTGTTGTGTCTATTAACTCTCGCCTTCCAAAATGTCGCTATAAAAAGAATAGGAAATACCTACTTGAGTAAATAAATGACTTCGAGGTTTGTACGTTTTACACAGTTGGACTCGCAGCTGAAAGAAATAATTGTGTAAGAGCGATTGCACAATGGGCGGTCTTATCGCAGCCGCGATCTTTTACAAACAGCCTTTACCTACATGAGCTACATAGAGGTGAGAAGACACAAGATAAAATTCTTGGAGGAGTTACAAATGCTAATTAATACTTGTGTGCGCCATAAAGGTTTCTCTATAGACTTATCATAAAACCTCGAAAAGTCGACAGTAATGTTAGTCTCTGCTCCAACGCGTTACCCCCACCAACCCACAATGTTAGTGTCTGCTCCAACGCGTTACCCCCACCAACCCACAATGTTAGTGTCTGCTCCAACGCGTTACCCCCACCAACCCACAATGTTAGTGTCTGCTCCAACGCGTTACCCCCACCAACCCACAATGTTAGTGTCTGCTACAACGCGTTACCCCCACCAACCCACAATGTTACTGTCTGCTACAACGCGTTACCCCCACCAACCCACAATGTTAGTGTCTGCTCCAACGCGTTACCCCCACCAACCCACAATGTTAGTGTCTGCTCCAACGCGTTACCCCCACCAACCCACAATGTTAGTGTCTGCTCCAACGCGTTACCCCCACCAACCCACAATGTTAGTGTCTGCTCCAACGCGTTACCCCCACCAACCCACAATTAAATTACACTAAACTATGCGAAGCCGGCGGCGGCGCCTGCCACCCGCGCCGCCCTAGCCATACTGTGTGGCAGCACTCGTTACTTTGGATCTTGATGAAATGTTCTTTCACGAACATTTTGCTACAAAGCAGAAATACTGCCAACTCAAAAAACTTTTCCGAATAGAACTCTTAGTTTGGAACCTTCTTGGAACAAGTTCGGAGAGATTGACGGACACCCCAGACCCAACACAGAGCCGCTCTGTTCAATAGTGAGGTGACCTACGTACATAAGTGCAGGTGTCGTAACTAATTGAAGATACGTCTTTCAACGTGCGATCATTGCTTCTTTTTCTCCGCGTTTTATTTTTTACAAGAACACTACAAGTAAAGAGTGTACACTGCACAAGTGAAGGTGCACTCGCAATAACTTAATATTGTGAGTGGACCTTCACTTGTTCTCTGCTAATGATATAAGATCAGCGGTGATAATTGAAGCCTTTGCATACATGCATTTGTATTGCGCATTGCGTCCTAATTGAACCCAAAGTGTCGTATGTTAATGAAGGCGTGTATGCGACAGTTTGCGAATTAAACATGGTGAGAATCGACGGCGACACGCGTCTGCGGACACTCGCGGCGACTGTCCGCGACAGTACCGCCCGAATTTACGACACGAACAAAGTGCGGTATAGTGTACAGTTGCGGAGAAAAGTTGTGCAGCGAACTGAAATTGTTTTTATCTAAGAGTGAAGTGTAATCGCGCGGTCGTTACACTCGCTGCAGTCTGCAGAGCACATAGACTATATGAGCACGCTCGTTGCTCGTTGCACTTGCTGTATGCTTGATGCAGTTGCACTGTTTCAGATATTCATCGCGCCATGGAAAATGAGCTTTATGTGTGTTGTTAGCCGGAAAAATTTCAAACAAATTGTCGTTACTGTCTAACGTCTTTTATTTTACGTTCGACCTACAAAAGTTTGATGAATAATGTATCTTTTTACGTCGATCATAAAAAGTGTAACTACTTATGATGGGAACGTTGTGTTGTTGCTCCATCGCGTCCGGGATGGCAGCAGGAAGCGCGCGGAGGGGCCGCAGCAGTGGGGCCGCGGTCGGCGGCCGGCCGCTGACAGGCCGTCATTGTGCGAGCTGTGACAATATCGAGCAACACTTCGTTATCGGTGACGTCGAGCGAGTGTACACCTCGTCTCGGAGCCTGTCACGACTTCGCCCGACCGTGTGACCTACATACATAAATAGGAACGTTTAGTGACTGAAGGACTCCTTACAACCTGCTCAAGTAGGGATTCACTGACTGGGATTGAGGAATACGCAGAACAGTGAACAGATTCAGCGATTTCACTGAAACAAATCAAGGGAAACAATGTTTTGCATGAGAATTTCCAATTAATATACCTACAAGTGCTAGTTCGTGATTAAGAGCTGTGTTTCCAATTCGCATCATGTAGCGTTAACGTAACGTGCGCACTTGTATGTACTACGTCATGTATATCGTTCGGTTATTTGACTAACTTGTTAGACACGCCACTACTTATAGGCCGACGGACAGACGGACCTAAAACGTTACCTGCCATCGAATGAGTTGCGCCTGCGCGTTCCCGTGGGAACCAGTACGTCTGTACTGCGACCGCACTCCGCTGCCGTCCGTAGCACTGCCGAGCTACAGCTAGTACCTAGCTGCACCAGCTACGTCCGTACGTACGGAATGCGGAGTGCACTTGTTACTAACAAGTTAACTAGGTACCCATATTATTAACCGACTTCTTTCATTGCCGATTGTTTAGGTATTTTAAATACACTGAAACATTCATTAGCGGTTTCTTGATTGAAATATTTTCTGTCAGGCATCTAACGTGCGTCTGGTTAATATTAATACCTCGGCTATAAGATACGGACGGCTTGCAAACACAATGTGTAACCCATGTGCTGTCTCGTGAGGTCCCTCGGGCCCCTCGAGCCCCTCGGGCCCCTCGGGGCTCTCAGGGACAGCTCGGCCTATGGTTTGAAGGCAGTAAGTTAGGTATGCGACGCGCTCGTCTTATGTTGGTGTATCAAGTGCCAGGAGCGCGCACCACGTCGCGCGTCGCAAGCAACGTCCAGTCGCGGCGTGTCATCGAGCGTTGCCCGGGGTCACCATCACACACACTACAAATCAAAACTAACTGTATGTCCGTGTGCTAGGGTTTATTTAAACAAAACATTCGCTTTCTATGGGGACGGACGTCGTACAGAAGTTTTGCGCATTAAGAAAACATGAATTACTAGTTGAATAGTCCGGAGCTGGCTTTGTGCAGGCAGCCGCGCGCGTAGGATGAGCGTAGAGCTGGAGCCGTGGCGCAGGACGTGCCGGGCGACGCGCCGCAGCCGCAATAGGGGCACAGATGTGCGGCGCGCATGACGTGGCCCAGTACGTGCGCGGGCGCGGGCGGCGCGCGATACCGCAGCTATGTAGACGACTGTCTCGTTAAACAGACGTATGTGCTTTATGATTATGACAGCTCGTTTGTTCGCTGCTCGGAATGCGTTATCAACTACAATTTGAACAATGAGTTGAACAATCCTAAAGAAATGTTTACTAAAGCAATCATACCATCACGACAGTCGTCTTTGGCAGCTTAGGTAGTGCTGTAGCGTTTCTTGGAACCACGATTGTTAAAAATGAAGTATGTGGGGAATCTATGAACCGACACATACTATAAAGTGACAATCGCAACAATCGACAACGTTTACGAAACTTCCGCAGTTCTAGGCATGGCGAACTTATTGGGTATCACGGTATCACCCAATAAGTTTCGTATGGTAATGCCTGAAGTTTTTTGAAAGGTCCTCTTTAATAAAGCTGGCAATTCGACATCGTCGTTTCAGCCGATAGACGTCCACTGCTGGACATAGGCCTCCCCCAATTTTGGGAGGGTTTGCCATAATCGCCACGCTTGGCAGGCGGGTTGGCGGTCGCAGTATGGTATGATGGTGAAATACATAGAGAACGCTGCTGCCCATTCTCCGGTACGATCCTTAGTCGCCTTTTACGACACCCACGGGAAGTAAGGGGTGGTGGTATTCTTTAAGTCCGGCACCACACAGACTACAATGGCAATTCGACATAATGTTAAAAAATTACAAAATTTTACAATTGTCGCGCTTAGGCTGTTTAATAAAAGTGACAAATATCTCAAAAACCGACAGGTGAAATCTTGACATATTTGTCATTTAAAAACGCGTTTAACAAAACTAAACCATAGATTTCTGATAAAAATTGTCGGTGACAATTGTCGGATTGTCGTGACAATTATGTCGACATTTGAGTTACTTGCAAATAATTTTAGGAGACGCTACACTCGAAGTGGTGGACGAATATGTTTACCTAGGACAAACTGTCCAGTTAGGTAGGTCCAACTACGAGAAAGAGGTCAATCGGCGAATCCGACTCGGCTGGGCAGCGTTCGGGAAGCTACGCAATATCTTCTCGTGTCACATACGGCAGTGTCTCAAGACGAAAGTCTTTGACCAGTGCTTGTTGCCAGTGATGACATATGGCACTGAACCGTGGTCGCTCACAATGGGCCTTATTAGAGGGTTGAAAGTCAGGGTTGAAAGTCAGGCAGTGGAGTGGGCTATGCTAGGAGTTTCCCTGCTTGATCGAATCAGAAATGAAGAGATCCGCAGCAGAACCAAGGTAACCAACGAAGTAAGAATTGCCAAACTTAAGTGGCAGTGGGCAGGGCACATTGCTCGCAGAACAGATGGCCGATATGGCCGAAAGGTTCTGGAGTGGCGACCGCGTACCGGAAGACTTAGTGTTGGAAGGCCTCTCACAAGCTAGCCCGATGACCTTGTGAAGGTCCCAGGAACTCGTTGGATGCGAGAAGCACAAAACCGGTCGAAATGGAGGTGCTTGGGGGAGGCCTATGTCCAGCAGTGGACGTCCTTCGGCTGAAATTATGATGATTTGTATTATAATGTGTAGGTATGTATGAAATATTCGCATTGTATATTATTATGTGAAAACGATTTTTTTCACTTTGTTTGATTGCTAAGTATATCTTTTAGGAAAAGAGAGATAATCGTCTGCAGGCTGGTTCTGGAGGAGGAAAAATGCAAATATGACGATTCTGAAGAAATCATACCAAAAATCCAAAAAAGAAAGGAAATAAAAAGGAAAGGATTCTCCAGGAAGGCCTTCAAATACCAGAATCTTCGGGGTCAAATAAGACACAGGTATCCGAGCATTTTTTATCGCAGACATACCTCACCTCACCCTCCTCAACCTGAAAATCCAATACGCAGAAAATCACATCCCCCACGTCAATCTATAAGAAGTGAAGTTGATTTATCAAATGACACAATGGATTTATTTAAATAAATGGAAATAGAAGTAGAAATTGCTAAAGAAAAACTTCGAATTGCGAAAACAGAAATACGAGTCAGATTTGGAGCTAGGTACTCAAACTTGAAAAAGAATTGAATATGCAGCCATCAGAATTTACACTACCTTTGTATTTACAAAACGTTCGAGTTATTGATGTTTGTAATATACAAAATGAACAAATTGTTCAAACATCACAGTCGGGTGCTGATCATACTGACCTGAATGAAAATCTTTAATTATAATCAATCATGTACTTAATATATTAACCAAATAAATGATTCATTCAAATAGTTGTATTAATGACTGTAGAACTGCAATCGCTTCCTCATCACATTGTTATAATCTACAACCCAACTAGCAAAAAGTGGTTTTTATACTATCCTAGAACCATCACTTATCGAGGACTATATGAGACTTATATCCACATATAAGTCGGGAAAAGGGCCCACTTTATAAGTCTACTTTTACTTATAACGTATTTATATTAGACCGCTAAAATGCCATAAATACGCCTATATTGCTCCTGTAATTGAATTACGTCAATGCAAATACTCCTGTTAATCTCAATATAAGTAAGTTATAGTAAAAAATTAGATTAATAAGCCCCTAGAAATGCTTACTTAAGCTCATATATTGTGAACAGTCGAAGTGAATTTATCGGACATTGTTGTGCTCTGTAAAAAAAATATTTTTAACATCTTGAGGATAAGTATTTATATGAATCAGAATTTATTAATGTCAACCATAGTAGAAAAACAAAATGTTATTGTTGTCAAATTGTTAGTCTTATAGCTTATTCGTAGGGGAACATGAATTTTCTGTGAAATCTATCATGGTTTTGATTACAATTTTAAAGCGCCTCTTGAAATTTGCTTATTTACATTTTAGTATTAATTAATATTAAATTAATATTATGAAGGCAGCTGACATTTTCTTAGTAAGCATTTCCAAGTGTGACATAGTGCTAAAATAAGTATTTTTAGCATTTCCAAGTGTGGCATAGTACCAATATAAGTATATTGGTTCTATATTGGGTTATCTCAAAACCGAAGAAGATTCGCCATTGTTACCGATTACTGTACTGGTCGTTACAAGCAAAAGTGGATTCTTAAGGGTTTTAACCAGGATTGTTTGAGATTACTTAGACAATAACACTACTGTGGAATGCCTATATAAATATGTCTAGGTTTAAAACGGCATACGATAAATCTAAAAAAAAATATATAGAGAACATTTTATCCTACCGACTGCTCTTATAATCTTGGTGATTAATTATTTTTAAAACGTGGGTATGAAATCCATTTAACAGTTACTTCTAAGCTTATGTTAAACCAAACCAGATACATAAATGACTTACAGTAATTTAACTTTAATTTACTTATATTGGCCACAAAATATTAGCTTATATGAGGCTATAAGTTAATATAACAAGAGCAATTGCTCCTCAGTGCATGTCTTCCTGGTACATGCTCCTACAGGAGTATTAAGATTTAAATGGCCCGCAAATGTTATCTTATAGGCGCATTTAAGTCTGACTTACCGGAGTAATTACTCTTGAGTGTAATTACTCTTATTTCATGCTTTTATAGGAGTCTTGATCCTATATTTGTCAGGAAATATGATCCTATATACGAATATAAGTAAAAATTATAGGATACAACGTATTTGAGTAAAAACAGCATGTATTTATGCTGTTAAAAGCGTAGTAGCAACCACCAAAACCTTCATCGGAGCTTTATAAGTCCATGTAGCATTATAAAATCGCATTCCAGGATTATTTTGCTAGTTGGGAACTATATCATTGTAATTTCCGCTAATATCTTGTTTTAAACAGGGGCATAGCAATCTGAGTCTAACCGTTTTTCAATATTATGCAAAACAATGAAAGATATTAGCGGAACATTGCTTGCAATTATCGGCTGAACTCTTAGGTGATTACGATATGGAATTTTTTCTTTTATGATTCCCAAAGAATTTTCCACCATTCTTCTCGTTGACTCAAAAGCACGCAAGAATATTTCTAGTAATGCTGTCTTTGGTATTTGTATTGGTATATAAGCGGGGTCTCCCTTGTTTCATCGACAAGAAATTGCCAAATTATCACTTCCCAAACAATTTTCCGCATAATTTCATTTTCCAAATCATTACTTAACAAAAAACTTTTCACAAAAAATTGTAACGCAAACCTAATGTTTGGCAAGTGAACGTTTAAACAATAACTTGCTTACCAAATAGGACTTTTACTAATTTTAATTTAGTCAAATATTTCAGTTGGTACCTATAACATATTTTACGCAAATTATAATAAGCCAAATATTTAGTAGGTACCGTCGCGTCGCCCCCTATTTCTGTCTGCCTATGATTTCAATTGGCCCTGTTTAATATGATATGAGGTAAAGGTAGGGTTTAAGGTAACCTAACAAAACCGAACCTTGGGATGCCCTTCGCTTGCTCTTGCATCCTACGTCGCCTATCGACCGACCGCAACCATGCACTGTAATTAAAAAAAGTAATTATGTAAGTAAATCCATCTAATTCCCAAAAAAAAATAGTTTTGTCTATATATTTTTTTCGTAACAAATCATTTGACTACATGTTTATTGTCTAAAGATTGTTTGCTGTAATAAATCATTTGATTAAAGACCAAATGTCTAATGACATTATCCTTGATAATATTCTGCCAAGTTAAGACCAAATGAAAATGTGCGTACTAAAATCATTCCAAACATTGCATTGGTATAAAAAAGGTTGCTAAAATTTGTTTGGGTAGTGAAATTTTGGCAAAATCTTTTCGGCAAAACGGCAGGATCCCTATTAGGCGTCATAACTCATAAAGACATAAGCCATTTTTTTAAACCATATCCACAGTCTCCCAAGATTATTGCGTTTGGGAATGGTCTTCATCCCCTCTTTAATATAATATCAATGCGCGCGCAATGCGCGTGTGCCATGTACGATACCTGACTCGTACAATTGCTTCATCCATTTTCCCATGTCTGTGCTAAAGACGAGCATCTCATCACTCTGGTATCGCGAACAGAGCCAGGCCTTCTTGCAGATGCGTAGAAATGTTTTATGATTGTGCGTGCCAATCATAGAAATTAATTGAATGTCTGTATACAAACGCAGATTCATTTTGATAAGGCGCATCGAAAGGAATTAACGAACCGCCCACAATACCAGATATTCTAGGTATCCCACTATGCCTCATGAAAAGTGTTGGTATTCGGTTACAATTATCAGGCCAGCGAACCTCTACTCCGAGTAATTCAATAATCACGGTTCCACATCCCTTCTTATGCAATGATGTACGGTTGCTTTACTAAGCCCATGTGCATCACCAATAACGTGGACTGTGAACTGTGAACCACAACTCATCCAATGCAAAGCGCATACAATTTGTTTATCGGGTGCAAGTGCTAGGTTTCTGTTTGTAATGTGTTCAAGTGGATGACCAATTTTATCAATTAAATATTCTATGGTAGTTTTACATATCCAATTTTTTTTATTTAAAGCAGAAATCTGTGATTCACCCGCGTGGTGGATTAGGGTAAATCTTGAGATTAAGAATATTCAGTTGATTCCCGTGGCGCATTTTTATTATTATTTTTTTTTACAAATTATAGTTTAGTATGATTTTTAGCCGAATTATAAACACATTTATCAAATAGGGGTCAGTTTTGAACGACGCATTACAAAGATATTTGAAAACATATTTTTTGGGCCAGGGGAATCAAAATACGATGACAAGGGAATCAAAATTAAAACCAAGGTAAGTAATAAAACATACTGTTTATTTAATAATCAGTCTCTTGTTCTCAGTTATTGGCACTTTTACACCTAATTATCAATCACTTTATTCCTAAGTACCTAATAATGATAAAAATACATACCTACTAAATAATAAAAATTGAAACTAAAACTTTTCTTTTTAAACATAATCAAAAATTTTAACAAAAATTAGGAACCTTTCTTTGAATGACACAATTTAAAAAAATGTAGTAATCAGATCAGAATCACCTTGTTTTATTGCCTATTGTCAAAAAAATATTTAAGTCAAAATCAGAATCACTAGCACTGGAATGTTCGCCGTGAAGAGCTGTCAATACAGCGTTAGTTGTAGAAGCTGACAGATTTTCATTTATTGAAGGAAGTTCTGCCCAAAAGCTATTATCGGAGGGTACACGTAGGTCCTTTTTGGTAATATCTGCGTGCAATAGGTATAAATCGCATAAAGATACGATACAAACAGATTATAACTTATTTGAATAAATACTTAGATAATCAGGCAAAACAAAACACTCAACACTGTCTGAGCAGACCGTGCAATTTGGAATGAACAAATAAAATGTACTAGACGAACTAGAAAATATTGATTACCCTGGCAAAAACGCCAAGGGAATCAACACCAAGGTAATCAATAAAAGTTTGTTTTTTATCGATTACGTAAAAAGTTAAAAGTTCTAAGCAATAATAATAAGATTATTAAATCAATAATAACAAGATTAGTAATAATAATAAAAAAGATTAGTAAAGATATATCCGAGAAAAAACTTATACAATTTTTTATGCCGTCAGGGTAATCAATGACCTAGTGAAACAAAACCAGGGGAATCAAATGTTTACCTTCGTAATTTCGTCCCCGGGCAAAGTGAGACGCGACCTTCCACCACGGCGTTTTAAGCGCGCCTAGAGCTCGCACGAGAACGAATAACTGCACTTCGCGACCGCTCCACTAGCGATTTATGTCTAGTTATGTAGCGCGCCACAGGAATCACTGTTTAGCTCTGGACAAAACTTTAAAACTATTTCTATGTAAAACTATGGGATAAAATAAAAACTGTATATTTTTATTTTCAACACATACTAATCTAGTTGGTGAAAAACTACATAAATTGATCATTTTATATTTATAAATTGGCGACTTCGGGTAGTTTTCATTAAAAAATGTGTAAAGGACGCGCCAGGGTTATCAATTTTTGTGACGTTTTGTTTTTTTTTTCGATAATTACACCCAAATTGAAAAGAGTAACTATTGTGCATCAATTAGATACCATAGTGATAAGACGTAAAAAAAATACTTTGGGTCTTTATTTCAATATTGCGGGTACTTTATACCTCCGGACATCATAAATTGAGCCTCTCAAGATTCACCCATTACAGCTTTCACCAAGAGGAGGCCTGTCCCAGCAGTGGGAACATTATAGTTCATTTAGAAGGAGAAATTGATTCTACTATTAAATGATCGTCGTTGCCTCCTCCTTTGTATTTGTTCCAGTATTCATCATCACTACTCTCACTGTTCGATGTAAGTACCATTTTTAGGATTCCCTGTTAAAATGGTAAAACGGAACCCTTATGGTGGGACTCAGTCTGTCTGTCTGCCTGTCTCTGAAGAACTACTAATGTTATCAACTTGAATTTTGAAATAGTTTTAAATGACGTTTGTTCAACTATTTTGCAACTAAGAAAGAAATAAAAAATATATGTATATTTTTTGCAACAGGGACTGAAAGGGGGTCTGAAAAATTCGAAGTGAGGTTACTAGGGCATGTGGGGTATCGTGTGAAAGAGCGCAGTTTGCATATTCTCAAACACTTTTTTTTTAGGCCGCATGGTTTTCGATTTTTGATGAAAAATGTAAAAAAACACCGTTCCGCGCGGACTTTTAGTATGTTTACTCCCTAAGCACCCTGAACAACTTTCTCATGAAATCGCTTAGGGCCTAGCTCACGCACTCTACACCTCCTTTTGGGTCATTCGTTGACTGGACTAAAAGAGAAAATTTTGAAATAATTCTATGTTATAGAAGTTTAGTTTAGGTAAAGATGACAGGAAAAATAAAACGAACTCTCTAAATAGCACACTTTTTCAGAAATCATCAACAAAAGTTACATTAGTTCCACTATAGGTCAAGAGATGGCGCCCGCCGACATAAAACTGCAATATTCTACACCGCAGTGCACAGTGTTAAAATTCTCTGACGAATATTAGACTTCGCCGATGAAAAATTAAAAACATGATGGTACGGACGGAACCCTCGGTGCGCGAGTCCGACTCGCTCTTGACCGGTTTTTTTGTAATAAACCTTTTATAAAGACTTTCTTACACCATCAAAATTCAAAGTATGATTTCGAGACTGAGGGAACGCTACTGTCAGAATTGTCGGACAATTCTACAAATATGTCAATGTCATGACAATTTTCTGTTTTGACAAAGCAGATTTGACAAGTTTTTCTCGACAAATTGTCACCTGTCACTTGTCGCTCAAAAAGTTTTATTAAACAGAAAAATGTCGGATTCTCGCGACAATCCGACATATTTGTGAATTTTCCACCATGACAATTCTGTCGTCTGTAAGTTTATTAAACAGAAAAATTGTCGAATTGTCGGACTTATCGGATTGTCATCTTTAGCCTGTCATTTTTAGTGACCGGACATGTAATCTGTACTGTTTGCCATAGAGTCGACATAACAGACATTTTTTGCCCACAGCATCGTAGGGTCTTCAGCTAGCACTGAAGAAAGTACAGGACTATGTTTATACAACGTTATTTTTAGTATATGCGAAACCTGAATATAGTTTGTTCAGAATAAGTAACTAAGAATCGATTCCAATAATTTTTACCCCATGTTGTATTTTGTCCCAAAAATATTTAAATTAAAAAAGGTTGGACACCGAGCGACACCAATCTCCGCGCCGAACGGTTAGGTAGTAGGTACCTAGGTACTATTATCAATGACCGCAAGACGGGCGGCGCGGCGCACGGCGCGAGTGGCGCGTGTGAGCATGTTTTTGTACGAACAAACAGGTAACTTATTTCATGACACAGTTTTGCAATTGTGTACATAGATTCTTTACATAAAAATACTAGACACGTGTTTCGGGTTTCGGAACAGTGAGTGTGGATCGTGGTCTTGTGGACTGTATGGCTTAACTTAACATTATTAATATGATAAACTTGGCAATAAAATTCAGAAACGCGTTATCATATTTATGACCCACTATTACAGATTTAAATAAAAAGATTAAGTTTCTTCGTGAGCATACAGATTTTATTGACTCTCTAAGCCAGAGTTATGAAACTTTATGATACAAATTACAATATAGGTATCTATTTTATATGGAGCCATTACATTTGATCAGCGGTGGTGTACAGTCGTAACTGTAGGAACGTAATAGTGCACATTGTTAGCGCGCAGACTGGGTAGTCTGAGTAGACCGAGCAGAGTGAGCAGAGTGAGCAGAGACTCGCCTGCAGAGTTCTGAGCGCGGTGTTATGTGGCGACCGGCGCGGGACTGCAGATTCTCATTTTATATCTACACCACAAGGCAGAGAAGGACAGAGTGTCAACAATGCGCGGTAACAAGTATGATTGAATTGTTGGTTGCACCTGCAGCTATTTACGTGCCTGAGCCGGTATGAGGCCTTTGCACACAATAAATCGAGCGTTAGGTATAAATTTGAATCAAAAAGATGTCGCCGTTGTTCAGACATTTCGTTCACGAATAAAAACAAATATCTCGACGACACAACCACGAACACAACACTACGCCGCTATAGCTATAGAACTCAAGTCATTGGATCCTTCCAAAGGACCTGGACCTGATGGACTTTTTCTTCGGAACACTGCAGCTTGCATTTATAAGCCGTTAAGTATTATTTATAATAAGTGTATTACCGAGGGCGTGTTTCCCAGCCGGTGGAAATACGCTAATATCACACCTGTATACGAGAATGGTTCCAAAAATAACGCTGTTATTTATGCCTGTTTATAGCCCTAGTTCGATCACAATTGGAGTATGCGGTTTCAATATGGAACCCCTTTTATAAGAAATACACGGAAATTATTGAAAATGTACAATACAAATTTCTACGTGCTATGCACTACAGGTGCCACAAATCTTACTTACCTTATGCCCAGTTACTCAGCAAGTACAAACTTTTATCATTAAACTGATGTAGAAAATACCTTGAAGCTATCACGCTATACAAAATTGTTAGAAATAAATTCAACTGTATAAACCTTAATAACATGATCTGCTACGCAATACCTAGAACCTACCACAGGCGTCAGGTGCGCGCAGGAACGCTGTTTGCAATACCCTCCTGTCGAATCAACTCCGGCCTGCGCACACCCATCCACCGCATGGTTGACTTATACAATAAATGTTTTGTTTGACATCTTCAATAGCCCAATAGGAAAATTCAAAGGTCTTATCCTCAAAACTTTTAAAAAATAATTCATATTTTGTTGTAATCTTCAAATTATCGCTTTAAATCTGTCCTGGTTGTACACTTTTTATTTTTATTTGTAATCTTTGTTTTATTTTATTATTTTTAACTTTTTATAATTTTTTTTCACCCCTGGCGATTATTTTATTTTTTTATTATTATGATAACCCGTGGACAGTGTTGTGGGTTACATTATTAGCAAAATACAAATATTGTTATACTAGTTTTAAGTTTTTATAATGTAACTGTTTGCTGTTCCTCTTAATAAAAATAAAATAAAAAAATAGCGCCGCGCTATCTGCCCGCTGGTTTCAATCGAAAACGGGTATTGTTGTTCGATCAACAATATGGTTTCACCAAAGGACGTTGTACGACCGACGCCGGTGTAACCTTATTAAAACACATTTTAACGCGTGGGAAGAGCGCCAAAACGCCATAGGAATCTTTTGTGACCTCTCTAAGGCGTTTGATTGCGTCGATCACTAAACCTTGCTTTTGAAACTTGAACATTACGGGCTTGGAAAACTTGCGCTCAGTTTAGTTAGTTCTTATTTAAATGACAGACTACAGCAAGTTCAAATAAATGGTGTCAATTCACATGGTTTAACCGTAAAAATGGGTGTGCCACAAGGCTCGATATTGGGTCCTTTCCTCTTTTTAGTGTATGTTAATGATCTACTCCATTTATTAAAAAATCAACCACAAATGGTGTTATTTGCTGATGACACTTCCTTAATTTTTAAGGGAGATAGACGTGCTACAAATTTTGACGACGTAAATAACGCCCTACTGCAGGTCCAAAGTTGGTTCACTGCTAATAATTTAGTATTAAATGGAAAAAAAACTAAGTGCATAAGATTTTCTTTACCAAATGTAAAGAGTAGTGATTGTGAGATAGTATTGAATCAAGAGAAACTAGAATTCGTCGATAAAACGGTTTTCCTAGAGATCACGCTCGACTCAAGGCTACAATGGGGTCCTCATTTAACATCTCTTGCAGGACGGCTAAGTTCAGCAGCTTATGCTGTCAGAAAAATCCGTCAATTTACTGATGTAGATACCGCGAGACTGGTCTATTTTAGTTACTTTCATAGTATCATGTCTTACGGTATTTTACTTTGGGGACGGGCTGCAGACATCGATTCTATTTTTATTCTGCAGAAAAGAGCCATCAGAGCCATATATAACCTCTGCAGGCGTGATTCTCTAAGGGAACTGTTTAAGGAAATTAACATCATGACGGTGCCTTGTCAATATATCTACGAAAACATCATGTATGTAAGAAAAAACTTACATCTTTATGGTAAAAGAGGTGAAAGACATAATTACAGTACTAGAAATAGGGACCTATTAGTTCAACCAGGTTTCAGACTGGCTAAAGTAGACTCATCTTTTATGGGGTACTGTTTAAAATGTTATAATAAAATTCCTCCCCACATTCTTCAACTGAATGAGACAAAATTCAAGTCTTGTATAAAACGCACACTATGCAGTCAGGCATATTATAAGTTAGGGGATTACATCGCTGATAAAAATGCCTGGCTCAATGCTGGTCCTGCTCCACGACCACAACAAATTGATTAACACTTGAAAATACTGTTGGAGCTGGTGAAGATTGTAAGATTATCTTTGCATTGTATAAACTCAATTTCCTTTGCATTGTATAACTGCATAGCACAGATGCGAGTTCTATGTAAGTATACCTTATTTACCATTTACCGGGTAATATGTCTTTCATTGACTTGAATGTGCCATGGCGGCTGATAGTATGTCATGCTCACACAAATGTCTCGCTGACGGTGGCGTGTGTATTGGATCATTTAGCTCCCTTCAAAATGGTTGAGCTGAATGGTGCTGATCTATGCGTCATGTTCGTGAACGGGCGCCGTCAGTTGGGGCTGGTCATCACTCAGCTGCCTCGGCTTATTTTTAATTATTTTATTTTTGGATTGTTGTCTTCTTACTATTTGCTGTACTCTGGACGCTCTTAACGCGTAGGTACATATTTTTTACATCGTTCTCACATATAATTGTAAATTCAACATTACTGATGTAACTAATATTTTTGTAAAAATACAATTTAAAAGAGTGTCCATGGAGTTTCTTGCCCGTTCTTCTCCATAGGTACCTACGCTTTGGAATGGGCAACTAGCTTCATATTTTCTGACTGACCGACTTCTTGACAATTCAAAAGTGCCTGTAAATGGTTTAATTGAAATAAATGGTTTGAGTTTGAGTTTGACCGCGCCGCTCCCGCGCCGCTGCCGCCGCCGCCCCGCTGCCCGCAAGATTCGAGGCAGAGGCCTTATTTTCTAATCTGACGTTATTAGCACTTTAGCAGTGCGACTTCTGCACTTTGTTGTGCAGTACGCATCCCCACGTCACGGCCTGCGCGGCGCCCGCTCCGCTCGATTACCTCTGAGTACTGAATAGTTATTCAGCGTGCGAACCGAATTCTAGAGATATGTCCCCATCAGTTATCCGCGTCTATTCACCGACACAGTATAACAATCGCCAACACCGAGTCATGTGAGTGTGACACACTTCTTCAAGGGAAGTCTTCGTTCAATACGTGACGTTTCATTTTCTTTTCAAATTCTTGTATTGGAGTTAATTATCTACTTTTAGTAGGTATAAGAATGTAGAATATGACGCGTGAGCACCGTTCTAACATTACCTACCGAAATAACTTGTAAGTGATGGTTGCTCGTGGACTCTAATAATAACGTCTCCCGGCTGATGACGCGACACAGCCTCTCCCCCCACGCCACGCCTGGCATGCTGTGGGAACAACGTTCACTGCTGTGCACCGTCCTCCGTGCTATCGTGCGCAAACGTGTCTCTATTCAATTCCTATTCAATTTAGAAACCTTTGTGTCGCACTAGCTTGTGTACGTATGTGCGACCGCGAGCCGTCACCGGACTCACCGGAGGGGGGCGTGCTCACTAGCTTGTGTACGTATGTGCGACCGCGAGCCGTCACCGGGCTCACCGGACGGGGGGCGTGCTCACTAGCTTGTGTATGTATGTGCGACCGCGAGCCGTCACCGGACTCACCGGACGGGGGGCGTGCTCACTAGCTTGTGTATGTATGTGCGACCGCGAGCCATCACCGGACTCACCGGACGGGGGGCGTGCTCACTAGCTTGTGTATGTATGTGCGACCGCGAGCCGTCACCGGACTCACCGGACGGGGGGCGTGCTCACTAGCTTGTGTATGTATGTGCGACCGCGAGCCGTCACCGGACTCACCGGACGGGGGGCGTGCTCACTAGCTTGTGTATGTATGTGCGACCGCGAGCCGTCACCGGACCCACCGGACGGGAGGCGTGCTCAGCTTGTGTACGTATGTGCGACCGCGAGCCGTCACCGGACTCACCGGACGGTGGGGCGTGCTCACTGCTATCTTGCTCATGATTACGCGCAATTTAGAAGCCGAAACCGCTCGCCGTAGTAAAAACAGGAACCTTGCGCGAAGCTTACATGGCACACTATTAATTGTGGGCGCACTGCGCACAGCTGACGCGCGGCGGAGTCGCGGGCTAATGAGCGCGACGTCACGTCATTACGCGCGCCCAATATGGCGGCGTGCCTGCCGTATGAGTCCGCATGACTGCGACCAACTTCAATATGAGTTATAATGACGTCCATTTACAGTATAAAGTACATTTGCAGTGCTGAGGTCGCGACCGCGCGCCTGCTTGCGTCCGAACAATATTAATAAGTTTCACGTCACCAAATTAGTCGTGTTTGTAAGCAAACGCCGCCCTCGACGTGCGCCGAGTGCTGGCCCGGCGACCTCGTCTGTGAGACAAGACGCGCCAGGGTCAGGCGGGACAGCGGCAGTAGTGTACCTAATCATACCACTGTCACATAATTACTTTCTCGGAGATAAGAGCGGAATGGACACTGATACGGTACTTATAGATACGAACTAGAATCAATTCAACACAGTATTTTGAATTGAATAGTCGCGCAAGATGCCATGATGATGAGAGCGGGAGAGACATGATGCACATGAATATATTTAAATACATAGTGGTGCTCATAACCACAGTGAAGCATAATTACTATGTACTTGCAGTTTATACATTCGGCCGAGGCGGATATCGTGACCGTTACAGAGATGGTCATGGTTTGCTAACAACATGCACAGATACTGTATGGTCGTGTGGCGTTGCTTACACCCAAGCTAAGGCGTATGATTACTTATTAATGAACGTCACTCCACCGCGAAGTGTATATTTGATATGTCCGATTTGGTTTCAAGCCAACTGCTGCTATTGTTACGTGCTCCACTATCATTAGTCAGTCAAGTGTCTGGTGTCCGCCTCCGCGCCTCGTGTGCAGCCAGCCTGTTCATGTGGGGACTCGAAATTACTTCCCAGACCGCTTTGATGGCAATTACGACGAGTCGCTGTGACAAATTTGTGAAACGTTTGAAGTTCTTTTATACGTTTTGAGGACGTGAGCGTGGGGATGGGGACCGCAAGTGAGGATGTGAGGTTGGTACTGTCGCATGTCGCTTCTTAGGTACTCGATCGATAGGAGAGATAGTCTTTCGAGCAATTGGAGTGAACCTACCTGCTGGAAAAAATAAGATTCGGTTTGTCGAGCGAGTATAAGGTGCGCCGGTGCTTACTGGTAGTTTTTCCGTGGAATGACGTCGGCTCTAACTAAATTGGCAGTTCAAGTAAGCAGTAACGGTGCTGCAAGCTAGGTCGGACTAACTGTCGATACGTTAGCTGTGTCTGCGACGTAGGCGCGGCGCGGCACACGCAGGGCGCGTCACGCACGCGGCTCGACGGCCGCGCGTCCAGGCCGAGCCGCGCCGCGCCGCGCCGCCCCTGTCTGCACTGGACTTGTACAAATGGGACGCTTGTATGATTTATTACGACTTTGTATGCGATTTTGCCTTTAAAGCACTGGATTATGTATAATTCATCATCGGCTCGCATCTGCTCGGCAACGCGACGCAGCGCAAGGGCAGGATGTCTTATATTGTACGTCTCTAACTGTCAAATGTACGGAGCCGTACCATCAATCCTCGCTGTAATAAAGAATCTAATATACTAGAGGACACATAACTTTATCTCTACTACGTAGAAGTCGGTGTGACAGCTTGCATGATGCTTCAACACATGGCCGTTCGTCCATCTTTCTTCTGTTCAAGAGCAGGCTATAAAACAAAGTAATGAAGGTATATTTATCTACAGAGTAACTGTTTTATATTGACACTTTTGGCTACCAGCACCTTACGGATTGTTCACGTGAGCTGATACGAACGTACCCGGATACTGTAGGTAGCCGCCGACCACGTATGTGTGGGGCGTGGTGTATAAACGCTAAGTAAACAGCACTCTCCGTGGCGAGGTTGTCCATGTTCTGTCAGTTAACGCGCGAATGTTAATCATATGGCCTCAAGCCGCCACGGCTTGAGTCGCGACCGAGGAGCACGCCCCACGACCACTCGCTCGCTCGCATGTAAGCACTAAGCGACCACACACTGCGCGATACCCGGCCGCCGGCCGGTCTCAATATCCGAGATAACCTGTAAGATTTACAAAACACCTTTCTATGTATTGCTGATTTTCCAATAACAGTCTACGTAAGTTCTTACGGATAGGTATGTGTCAACGAGGTTAGATCAAGCGTGTATGAGCCGCAGTAGCACATTGAGAGATTGATTGAAACAGTATTAAAGGAACTGTATGTTACAATCCTAACAATTAAGAGTTAAGGAGGCGTTTACGAAATGACGCGCTTCAATTTTAGGTATTGAGTCTTACTACTACACGTGCACGGCTCACACACACAGCGACATGCGCGAAGCGGTGAAATTATGAGTAAATTGACACGACTTGATACTTGAGCCTAATTTTATTTTATTTTTGCCATGTATTTTTTTTAAGTTTACGGTGATTTGTTTTCAAACAGTTTGTAGGTAATGTGAAGTGTTCATATAAGTAGAATGCTATTTACTTAATTTCACTGGACAGTGATTAATCAAGTACAAGTTGCCAAAGTACCTATGTATTAACAATTTGCGGACGAGCTTATTGAAAACAAATATAAAACAAGCTTGTTTTATTCGGTTTATTTCGTATTTTATATAATAAATTTGCTATGGTATCAAATGCAAGTAGGTTCTTGTGAGTGTGTGTGTATGTTTATATGTTTGTTCTTCACGCTCAAACGGCTTCACCAATTTTGATAAAATTTTGTATAGAGGTCATCATCATCTAGCCTAGCCTTTTCCCAACTATGTTGGGGTCGGCTTTAAAATTTTGTATAGAGGTAGCTGACACATATAGGCTACTTTTTATCCGATATTCCCACGGGATCGAAACTTATGCGGGTGAAACCGCGGGGCACAGCTAGTTGCTTCATAAATATTTAAAAAATTCGTAAAACAAAAACAACGCAATGGATATTGTTGAACTGTCAAATCGGAATGGATTGCCATTCCAAGTGTGTTACGCAATTAGGATAACGTACTAAGCAGTGTCGTGCATTGCATAAAGGCATATTAGCAGTGGCTACCTCGATAAATCACCATAAGCCTGTCAATTACATTTTTGGCCGTGCAAAGTGACGGATATTGAGATCGCCGATAGTGAGATAAAAATGAAAATCCAAGATGGCGGTTGTAGTTTTTTTTTAATTTTTCATCATGGGTGTCGTTTTTATGGTTTTCAAGGGTGCTAAAACCGATAGTGATGTCCAAATGAAAATCCAAGATGGCGGCTTTAATTTTTTTATCATGGGTGGTCGTTTTTATGGTTTTCAAGGGCGCTAAAGCCGATAGTGAGGTCAAAATGAAAATCCAAGATGGCGGCTGTATTTTTTTTTTATATTTTTCATCATGGGTGTCGTTTTTATGGTTTTCGAGGGTGTTGGAGCCAATAATTAGGTCAAAATGAAAATCTAAGATGGCGGCTGTAATTTATTTTTTATTTTTATCATGGGTGTCGTATTTATGGTTTTCAAGGGCGCTAAAGCAGATAGTGAGGTCAAAATGAAAATCCAAGATGGCGGCTGTAATTTTTTTTTATATTTTTTTATCATGGGTGTCGTTTTCATAGTTTTCGAGGGTGCTGGAGCCGAAAACAAAGTCAAAATGAAAATCCAAGATGGCGGCTGTAATATTTTTTTTTAGATAAGTACTTTTGTTTTATGTTTCCGATTAGTGACCGCATCTGCCTAGACTAGACCCGGTTTAGTGCCTGCCTACCTATTCTTAAGGTCTCAACAAAACTAACAAAAGAAGCCCAAACTTGGCACACCTAGCTCAGCTCGGCTATTAGTTCCAGTAGCAGTCTTCGAAGTACACCTGCAGGTCACTCCATCAAGTCCGGAGGTAAGGTCTCAACATAACTAAGAAAACGAGCCCATACTCGGCACACCTAGATCAGCTCGGCTATTAGTTCCAGTAGCAGTCTTCGAAGTACACCTGCAGGTCACTCCATCAAGTCCGGAGGTAAGGTCTCAACATAACTAAGAAAACGAGCCCATACTCGGCACACCTAGCTCAGCTCGGCTATTAGTTCCAGTAGCAGTCTTCGGAGTACACCTGCAGGTCACTCCATCAAGTCCGGAGGTAAGGTCTCAACATAACTAAGAAAACGAGCCCATACTCGGCACACCTAGATCTGCTCGGCTGTTAGTTCCAGTAGGAGTCTTCGAAGTACACCTGCAGGTCACTCCATCAAGTCCGGAGGTAAGGTCTCAACATAACTAAGAAAACGAGCCCATACTCGGCACACCTGACTCAGCTCGAATTATTCCGTTCTGATCCCCTGAACCCCCCCCCCCCCCCCCCCCCCCCCGCCTCGATCCCCTCCTAGATCGTCTTCTGTTTTAATCTCTGTCTTATCCACTAAAAACTTTCTCATACCGGTTTGAACCGATTTTTCTTTTGTTTTTGATCCTGAAGGATCGTCAGCAACAAAAATAAGTACAGGGTTTATTGAAATACATAAGTTCGTAATTTCTTATTATAACGGATACGTGTATGTTAGTATTGAGGAACAACGACATTTTCGTCTTTGTCAAGTCACCGCACCCGGTTTGAATCCTTTTTAATAATTTTACAGATGGCAGATGTGAAAAGTGTTACAATATTTTCATGATGGGTGTCAATTTCGTGGTTTTCGAGGGTGCTGAAACCGATGGTGAGGTCAAAATGAGAATCCAAGATGGCGGATGTGAAAAATGTTACAATTTTTCATGATGGGTGTCAATTTCGTGGTTTTCGAGGGTGCTAAGTGCTAAACCGACGGTGGGGTCAAAATAAAAATCCAAGATGGCGGATGTGACAAATGTTACAATTTTTCATGATGGGTGTCAATTTCGTGGATTTCGAGTGTGCTGAAACCGACGGTGGGGTCAAAATGAAAATCTAAGATGGCGGATGTGAAAAATTTTATAATTTTCATGATGGGTGTCAATTTCGTGGTTTTCGAGGGTGCTGAAACCGATGGTTGGATTTTTATTTTGACCCCACCATCGGTTTCAGCACCCTCGAAAACCACGAAATTGACACCCATCATGAAAAATTGTAACATTTTTCACATCCGCCATCTTAGATTTTCATTTTGACCCCACCATCGGTTTCAGCACCCTCGAAAACCACGAAATTGACACCCATCATGAAAAATTGTAACATTTTTCACATCCGCCATCTTGGATTTTCATTTTGACCCCACCGTCGGTTTTAGCACCCTCGAAAACCACGAAATTGACACCCATCATGAAAAATTGTAACATTTTTCACATCGGCCATCTTGGATTTTTATTTTGACCCCACCATCGGTTTCAGCACCCTCGAAAAGCACGAAATTGACACCCATCATGAAAAATTGTAACATTTTTCACATCCGCCATCTTGGATTTTCATTTTGACCCCACCGTCGGTTTTAGCACCCTCGAAAACCACGAAATTGACACCCATCATGAAAAATTGTAACATTTTTCACATCGGCCATCTTGGATTTTTATTTTGACCCCACCATCGGTTTCAGCACCCTCGAAAATCACGAAATTGACACCCATCATGAAAAATTGTAACATTTTTCACATCCGCCATCTTGGATTTTTATTTTGACCCCACCATCGGTTTCAGCACCCTCGAAAACCACGAAATTGACACCCATCATGAAAAATTGTAACATTTTTCACATCCGCCATCTTGGATTTTTATTTTGACCCCACCATCGGTTTCAGCACCCTCGAAAATCACGAAATTGACACCCATCAAGAAAAATTATAAAATTTTTCACATCCGCCATCTTGGATTTTTATTTTGACCCAACCATCGGTTTCAGCACCCTCGAAAACCACGAAATTGACACCCATCATGAAAAATTGTAACATTTGTCACATCCGCCATCTTGGATTTTTATTTTGACTCCACCGTCGGTTTCAGCACCCTCGAAAACCACGAAATTGACACCCATCATGAAAAATTGTAACATTTTTCACATCCGCCATCTTGGATTTTCATTTTGACCCCACCGTCGGTTTTAGCACCCTCGAAAACCACGAAATTGACACCCATCATGAAAAATTGTAACATTTTTCACATCGGCCATCTTGGATTTTTATTTTGACCCCACCATCGGTTTCAGCACCCTCGAAAATCACGAAATTGACACCCATCATGAAAAATTGTAACATTTTTCACATCCGCCATCTTGGATTTTCATTTTGACCCCACCGTCGGTTTTAGCACCCTCGAAAACCACGAAATTGACACCCATCATGAAAAATTGTAACATTTTTCACATCGGCCATCTTGGATTTTTATTTTGACCCCACCATCGGTTTCAGCACCCTCGAAAATCACGAAATTGACACCCATCATGAAAAATTGTAACATTTTTCACATCCGCCATCTTGGATTTTTATTTTGACCCCACCATCGGTTTCAGCACCCTCGAAAACCACGAAATTGACACCCATCATGAAAAATTGTAACATTTTTCACATCCGCCATCTTGGATTTTTATTTTGACCCCACCATCGGTTTCAGCACCCTCGAAAATCACGAAATTGACACCCATCAAGAAAAATTATAAAATTTTTCACATCCGCCATCTTGGATTTTTATTTTGACCCAACCATCGGTTTCAGCACCCTCGAAAACCACGAAATTGACACCCATCATGAAAAATTGTAACATTTGTCACATCCGCCATCTTGGATTTTTATTTTGACTCCACCGTCGGTTTCAGCACCCTCGAAAACCACGAAATTGACACCCATCATGAAAAATTGTAACATTTGTCACATCCGCCATCTTGGATTTTTATTTTGACTCCACCGTCGGTTTCAGCACCCTCGAAAACCACGAAATTGACACCCATCATGAAAAATTGTAACATTTTTCACATCCGCCATCTTGGATTCTCATTTGGACCTCACCATCGGTTTCAGCACCCTCGAAAACCACGAAATTGACACCCATCATGAAATATTGTAAGTCTTCAGGGGATCAGACCGGAATAGTCTTCGAAGTACACCTGCTGTGCAGGTCACTCCAGCAAGTCCGGAACGAAATATGAATTTATAAACCCTACTTACTTCTAGAAAAATTATAAGACTGTGAATCAAATCTTTCCTTGGGTAATAGGTACATACAGAATGCGTGAAGTATCAAGTTTTGTGTGTCAAATATTTTGTATCCGTACAGCGATCTTCTTTTAGCACAAGCTGCTGCTTACAACCGACACAGAGTCCACTCACAACGGCGGCCGAGCGCAGACTAATATTTCATTTTACAAATTTTTGTGCAATAAACCGAGACAGTGACCAGTAAAATAACCCTTATTTCAATCCAATAAGATTCACGTATTACAGCTAAATATGTGAAAAAATAGACTCCGATTTTTATTTTTTTCTGAGCTTATTTTTAACATTTTGATAGTTCTTTGGGCTACCTTTTTGAGTTGAACATGTCTGCTTACATAAAATATTTTAAAATAAATATGTTTATGTTATTAAACAGAAGAAAAATGACCCCAAAGACAGCACGATATCGTCGATTTTGTGTGAAGAGGCAACGGAAATTATTTTTTACTATATTATAAACCAACATTTTCGAATAAAAAATGGCTACCATTTGGAGATGAAAGAGTAATCTATCTGTGGTAATTATTAGTTACATTTGGTTTCGTCTCATTTTGCCGCAAAATGCACCGAAAAACGGCTTATTTTTGTCAGATACGTAAAGGCGTCCTTAAGTAATACAACTTATAACTTACAGTTTTGACACTTATGTTACTTATTGCATTTACTTAATATTTATCTGATTTGAATAATAAGTAGTAAGTACTTACTTAATAATAAGATTTGAATAATATTAATGGTTGTTGTATTGATCACACTTAATATTTATAACAAGCGAAAGTTTGTGAGTGTGTGTGTGTTTATACGTTTGTTAACCGACTTGAAAAAAAGGAGGAGGTTCTCAATTCGGTTGTAAGTTTTTTTTTTTTTTTTTTATGTTTGTTACCTCAGTACGCCGTCATTTATAAGCTGATTTGGAAAATTGTTTTTTTATTCAATAGGATATACTTCCACATTGGTCCCATTTTTTTCAAAATCCAGTTCTGATTATGGGATCCATGAGGAATTGAGGGAACTCCTCAAATATTATAGGCATACCTATAGCGATTTGGGTATTTTCTATAGTAACTCGTGCATTTGCTCTCGGAAACCACCATTTGGTGAAGTGGAACTGATGAAGAAGACCACAGACTGATGGCCACCGGAACTACTCAATAAAAATTATTTCACGGGTTGTGATTCGATTACTTTAATATGGTTGCTAAGCACTTTATGCTAGTCACAATGCGAATGGTGGAATAGAGCTGATGGTGGAATACCAGGAGAACTCCTCAACAATTAACGTCCCTGCATCGGAAAAAGCAATAGTTTGTAAAAGGCGATGGGCAAGTTGACATTAGGCTATTGTAACTTAGATACATGATAAACAAACCCACTAAAAAGCGAGAAATAAAAACTTTTTGACAAAAAAAAACCGACTTCCAAAAAAAACACTACAAAGTGAAAAATAACTTTAATTTCGGAAGTCGGTGGCAAAAACTAAAATACAGATCCAAAGACACCGACTTCTGAAATTAAAGTTATTTTTCACTTTGTAGTGTTTTTTTTTGGAAGTCGGTTTTTTTTTTGTCAAAAAGTTTTTTTACTTCTTCACGCTCAAACGGCCGGACCAATTTTGATATAATTTTGAATGGAGATAGCTGTAACTCTGGATTTTATCCCGATATTCCCACGGGGTCGACACGGCGAAAGTTTGTGAGTGTGTTTGTATATTTGTTACTTCTTCACGCACAAACTACTGAACGGATTGGGATGAAAGATAGATAGTTTATAACCAGGATTAACATTATAATCACAATCAATCACATGGATCGAAACTTATGCGGGTGAAACCGCGGGGCACAGCTAGTTCTCAATAAATGTACATATACATATGTACGTACGTAAATCTATATGTATGTATACGGTAACTGGTAGAGGTGACGCGGCGCTCCTCGTAACTCCATACCACAGACGGAGCGGACGTGATCACCATTCTACACCGCCGTTGTTTCTTCCTTCTCCCTGTCAACCGTCACTCTGTGTTCAATTCTTTTTGTTTCATATCATTACTCAGCCTCACACAATTCACCTCTATGTGTCCCCAAACACCTGCAATGTGTATTATTTCCATACATAAATCTGTGAATACCACTACACAACCATAGTGTAGGTATTTCAATTTCAGCAATCAATAGGAGCCGTACGAATGTACCTCGCCTGAGAACGAGACGTGTGGAACGAGACGTGTGTAACGAGACGTGTGTAAGGCCTTTAACAGGTCCGTGCTGAAGCTATTACTACATTGTATATTCATATAAGTGGTACCGAGAAACATTCTCCTCGGTTTATTGCACTAACTAGTTAATAGGCATAGTCGAGAAAAACCTCCCGCCTTCGGGTGTTAACTAAATACTCGCGTCAACATAAATGGTTACGAAGCGAAAAAAACAAACTCGTTTCTAAAAGGTTGTAAGTTGTGAAGTCTGCGTTAGTTTTTGCTGTTCTCTGCATACGATATACTTACTATATATATACTACGGTAACAAAAACGTTTACCTTCATTGCTATTGCTGTAATTGGCGTAACGCTAATAGAACACATTCGTTTGTGGAATATACAAATTCCTCGTTTCAACTTGCTTGGAATGTAAGTAGTAACGATATGAGTGAGCTAAAGTGTATTTCAAATAAACTTGCGATAAATGTCATTCAACCACTCTGTACCAAAAAGTCCAAATAACTTACGATAGATATCGTTCGTCATACAAAACTGTCGCTAACATTGCATCGGTTGAGTTTCATAATACCAAACACGGAGTAGGTAAGTCAATGTTTTGATCGTGTTACCGACACTGCCATTTTTTTCGTATGGTTTGGAAATATTGGGATACATTAGTAGAAGGAGGTGAACAAACTTTATCGCAAGTTTATTTGAAATGAACTTTAGTTAGTAAGTGCTTGTTCAAGTGTCTGCGCAGCAGCGGCGCTGCAGCGGCGCTCGCGCTGGACCTATGTTCGTGAAGCGCTCACGTTATGTAGTAACGATATTATGAGTGAGCTAGTTAGTAAGTGCTTGTTCAAGTGTCTGCGCAGCAGCGGCGCTGCAGCGGCGCTCGCGCTGGACCTATGTTCGTGAAGCGCTCACGTTATGTAGTAACGATATTATGAGTGAGCTAGTTAGTAAGTGCTTGTTCAAGTGTCTGCGCAGCAGCGGCGCTGCAGCGGCGCTCGCGCTGGACATATGTTCGTGAAGCGCTCACGTTATGTAGTAACGATATGAGTGAGCTAGTTAGTAAGTGCTTGTTCAAGTGTCTGCGCAGCAGCGGCGCTGCAGCGGCACTCGCGCTGGACATATGTTCGTGAAGCGCTCACGTTATGTAGTAACGATATGAGTGAGCTAGTTAGTAAGTGCTTGTTCAAGTGTCTGCGCAGCAGCGGCGCTGCAGCGGCGCTCGCGCTGGACATATGTTCGTGAAGCGCTCACGTTATGTAGTAACGATATGAGTGAGCTAGTTAGTAAGTGCTTGTTCAAGTGTCTGCGCAGCAGCGGCGCTGCAGCGGCGCTCGCGCTGGACATATGTTCGTGAAGCGCTCACGTTATGTAGTAACGATATGAGTGAGCTAGTTAGTAAGTGCTTGTTCAAGTGTCTGCGCAGCAGCGGCGCTGCAGCGGCGCTCGCGCTGGACATATGTTCGTGAAGCGCTCACGTTATGTAGTAACGATATGAGTGAGCTAGTTAGTAAGTGCTTGTTCAAGTGTCTGCGCAGCAGCGGCGCTGCAGCGGCACTCGCGCTGGACATATGTTCGTGAAGCGCTCACGTTATGTAGTAACGATATGAGTGAGCTAGTTAGTAAGTGCTTGTTCAAGTGTCTGCGCAGCAGCGGCGCTGCAGCGGCGCTCGCGCTGGACATATGTTCGTGAAGCGCTCACGTTATGTAGTAACGATATGAGTGAGCTAGTTAGTAAGTGCTTGTTCAAGTGTCTGCGCAGCAGCGGCGCTGCAGCGGCGCTCGCGCTGGACATATGTTCGTGAAGCGCTCACGTTATGTAGTAACGATATGAGTGAGCTAGTTAGTAAGTGCTTGTTCAAGTGTCTGCGCAGCAGCGGCGCTGCAGCGGCGCTCGCGCTGGACATATGTTCGTGAAGCGCTCACGTTATGTAGTAACGATATGAGTGAGCTAGTTAGTAAGTGCTTGTTCAAGTGTCTGCGCAGCAGCGGCGCTGCAGCGGCGCTCGCGCTGGACATATGTTCGTGAAGCGCTCACGTTATGAAAGACCTCGTGTTCGTTTTCTCATAAATATTATTATAATGTCACGAAAGGAAGTGGCGCGCTAGTCATTTCACATAACCGCTGTGAATTGTTGTAATCAGAGCATATCAAATGGAATTCAATGGTACATGACGTTGTGGCACGCACACGACCGCCTCACTCAGCACAATCAGTACTGTGTCGCCGCAGAAGGACAGTTCCATGCAGCTGTCAGCAATGCGCGATGTCAAACAAAGGGTGCGAAGGAAGAGCGATTAGGGGGTTCTCGTAATCCATACTAATATTATAAATACTAATATTATAAATGCGAAAGTGTGTCTGTCTGTTACCTCTTCACGTTTAACCGCTGAACGGATTTAGATGAAATTTGGTATAGACATAGTTTGAGTCCCAGGAAAGGACCTAAGATATATTTTATCCCGATATTCCCACGGGATCTACACTTATACGGGTGAAACTGCGGGGCACTGCGAGTCGTCTATATTATTCTGAAAATAATAATTATTTTCGAGTTCCCCTTATTTTGAATAGCGATGTTAGTTGGTACAATCTCTAGGTACTCTACTAGATAGATGCTATTTTATCATTATCCGTGCGTGATAATATTTCGCCGCTACACTTCTGCACGCCGCGCCGCCCGTGGCTATATAATAACAGCCGCACAGGTCGATCGATCAGGTTACGCTTGCCGCGGTTGATCTGTGGATGGGTGACCATCTTTACATACCGTGACCCCTCCGTGCCTCGGAAAGCACGTTGGTCCCGACTTTCATTCGTGGATCTTTGACAGTCGTTACAGGTAGTCAGAAGCCCGAATGTCTGACAACCAGTCTTAAAGTCAAAGTCAAAGTCAAAACATTTATTTCAAGTAGGCACTTAAAAGGCACTTTTGAACGTCAAAAATTACAAAAAAATAGAATTGATTCTAATCGCCCATTCCAAAAGGTAGTTTTCGTATGGAGAAGAATGGGCAAGAAACTCCACCGTTACTCTTTTAAAATGTTTTACAATATTTTGTATACTTATAAGATATCTTATTTAAGGTAACCAACATCCGTAAATAAACTCAATTGCGTTTCTGTAAATAAAGATTTTTATTGTATTACAAATGGTTGTTATAAAGTAAGTAGGTACCTACCTACCTACATATTCACAAAATATTACTTTACCTGTAAATAAAGAAACAACATTCAAAGCTTATAATTTCACGAATATCGTCTCCTTTTTATCTTCAAGTATTTTATTTATCACAATAGTTTCTAACCTCCAATAACACAATGCGCACCATGGCAACACACTGACATCTCTCTTCCTGTCAGTCAGTCAAATGCAATCAATGAAATTATAGCTATGTAAGTAGGTTTCATTTCATTACACCCCCCCTCCTCGGGGAGAATATTGTATCACAATATTTCATTAAATGGCATCTTCAAATACAGGAGCTGGGAGTAGTTTGGTGATGTGGAAGAGATTTGATTCTGATTTTCTATGTCCTGTATTGATTCTGTATATTGAGTTTGATAGTTTCTCTATTATTTCATAAGGTCCAATCTTCAACTCGTCCAGTTTTCTTCTGTTTAATCTATTGCCATTTTCCGCAAATACCATATCTCCTACATTGAACTCATAATGTTTTCTACTCCTATCTGATAGTTTTTTATTGTAGTTGTGTGATTTTATACTGTTTTCCAGAGCCAGTTGTCTGTCTCTCAACAAATCATTTTCTGATTTTTCTTCTTTTAGTTCAGTTGGAACAAATGTTATATTCTTTCCTTGTAACAAGTACACAGGTGCAAAGCCTGTGACAGTGTGCTCTGTTTCATTGTACTTTTCCACGCATATTTGTGCTATCGTTGTCCATGCTATTTTTTTATTTTCCTCATTTACTTTGCATCTTATTTTATTGACCAGGGTTTGGTTAAGTCTTTCGTTTATTCCATTTGAAAAAGGTGCATTTACTGCTGTGAAAACAATTGGAATATTTTTTTCCTCTAAGAATAATTTGAATTCTTTTGAATTTATTCCTGGGTATTGATCTGTTAAGATCATACCAATTGTACTATTTTCTGTGACATTTTTGACAAGTTTTATAAAGTCATTTGAATTCTGTGTTTTTGAATTGACAATGTATGCATATCTAGTGAAATGATCCACTAAGAGGTGCATGTACTTCTTCGTCGATCTAGAGCCCCCAAATCCACCAATTGTGTCAATGGACATTATTTGAAAAGGATATGTGGCTGGTCCTAGATGAGACATCAGTCCTAATTTATCCTGGCCTCTTGATTTGTTCATAATGCAAACTTCACATTTTCTACAAATTTTCCTTATATTCTGTCTTAAATTCTTAGCAGTGTAGTATGGTGTAATTTTCTTTTGCATTTGTTTAATTCCAATGTGACAGTATTCTTTATGTATTTCTTTGATGAAACTTATACTGAAGTCTTCTGATAAAACAATTTTTTCTTTTTTCTTGATTTTCTTATAGTATATGGAGTGCTTTAATATTAATTTTTGTTTTTCTTTTTGTAGATCTTCGTTATTTTCTTGATCAACAATAATATTTTCTAGTTTTATCCAATTGACCACTTTTAACTGTTCATCTTCATTTTCATGTGCTTCCAATACTGGATTTCTGCTTAGGCAGTCAGCTTCAAGATTATTTTTTCCAGGTGAATATTTTACCTCAAAGTCATATTGAGAAAGGTAATATGTCAAGTCCCCGAGTTCTTCATCCGTTCTCGATTTAATGTTCATTTTTTCTAATGGTTTATGATCAGTATAAACTGTGAATCGTTTACCTATGAGCCAGTGTTGCCAATATTTAACCGCTTCTTTTATTGCTAGGCATTCTAAATAAATTGCTTTTTTCCTTTTCTGTACTTCATTTAGTTTCTTAGAAAAATATGCAACTGGTTTTTCTTTTTTGTTTTGTTGTCTCTGTTTCAATACTGCTCCAACACCTAGTATACTTGCATCTGTATAAATTAGTATTGGTAAGTCTGGGTCAAATATCTCTAATATAGGTTGTGAACATAATAGTTGTTTCATTTTCTCAAATGATTTTTGACATTCTTCTGTCCAAATGAATTTTTGATTCTTCCTTAGTAGGTTGTGTAGTGGATCCAATGTTATTGCAATATTTGGTACATATTCATTATAAAAATTAATTTTTCCCAAAAACTGTCTCACATTTTTTTTGATTTTGGGGTACTGGAAATTTTTTTATTGATATTAAATTATCTTTTATTGGGCGTACTGAATTATTATGAATAATGTGCCCTAAATATTTCACCGAATCCGATGCGAAAGTGCATTTAGAAAATTTCAGTCTAAAGCCTTCCTTCTTTATTGCTTCTAACAATTTTGTTAAGTGGGTTATGTGTTCGTGAAAGGATTTTGAAAAAATCAATATATCATCTATGTAGTTTACCGTGAATTCCGTAAGTTCATGTCGTCTTATAATATTACTCAATATTCTTTGAAATATTGCTGGAGATGTTTTAAGTCCAAATGGCAAACAAGTCCACTGAAAATGGCTGTCTTGCGTCACAAAGGCTGTTTTTCTTCTGTCTTCGACTCTTAATGGTATCGACCAAAATGCCGAATTTAAATCAAGGGTTGAAAAATATTTGCAATTTCTTGTTTTTACCATAAGATCTTCAATTAACGGGAAAGGTTGTGACTGTGGAACAATAAGTTTATTCAAATCGCGAAAGTCTATACAAAGTCTTGATTTTCTATTGTCTTCCTTTTTGTATGCCAATGTTACCGGAGCAGCAAATGGGCTGTATGATTCCTCAATTAGATTTTTCTCTAATAACTTTGTTACTTGACTCTCTTTTTCCTTCTTGTCCTCAATATTACATCTGTAGGGTCTTTTGCTACAATATTTATCGACTGATAAATCAATTCTGGCTTCATAATCCCTAACAGTTCCAATATCGTACTTGTCTTTTGCAAATATCGATTTGTATTTCTCAATTAGTTCATTAATTTCAGCTTCTTGTTTATATTCGAGGTCGTTCATAAAAATTTTAAAATTAGTTTCGTCGACATGTTCGTTAAAGTTCACTGTAAACTCGTCACAGCTTTTTGTTTGCAGAAAAAATCTTTATTTACAGAAACGCAATTGAGTTTATTTAAGGTAACCAACATCCGTAAATAAACTCAATTGCGTTTCTGTAAATAAAGATTTTTATTGTATTACAAATGGTTGTTATAAAGTAAGTAGGTACCTACCTACCTACATATTCACAAAATATTACTTTACCTGTAAATAAAGAAACAACATTCAAAGCTTATAATTTCACGAATATCGTCTCCTTTTTATCTTCAAGTATTTTATTTATCACAATAGTTTCTAACCTCCAATAACACAATGCGCACCATGGCAACACACTGACATCTCTCTTCCTGTCAGTCAGTCAAATGCAATCAATGAAATTATAGCTATGTAAGTAGGTTTCATTTCATTACATACTTACATTAATTATACATATAATAATATGTAAAGACGATGCACCTAAAATAAAATAAAATTACTAAACCAAAATAGGTAAAAGAAATAAAAATGAAAACATGACATAAATTAATTATCTAATAGATACATGGTGCTCACATATCAAACATGGTAAAAATAAACGATTTTCATTTAATAAAAAATTACAAGTAATAAGTCAGGGTGTGAGTTTAAGTAATTACAGAATATAAATCAACGTCAAAAAAAGAAGAAAGAATCAATTTTACAATTAAATTAGCAACTAGTTTGATTTTGTCTAGACTCTAGATTGTCCTATGGAGCAGGACCAGCATGTTTCCAAGCGTTCTTATCTTGGATATAATTTTACCAGTCTTACGTAGTAACTGGGTTGTGGAGATCAGATAGGCAGTTGCTCCATGTAAAATTTTGGTATTCAGCTGCATCCGGTTAGACTGGAAGCCGACCCCATAATTGGGAAAAGTCTAGGAGGCACATGTTGACTTCTGTACGCGCCTGCGTGGTGGCTCGCTGTAATACAGCAGTGTTACATGCGCTTGCGTCGCTATGAATCAGCGCTGTGTTATGTGCGGCCCGCGCCGACCGCGGTCCGCTTTGAACTGAGATTGAACAGCGCTGGCCGTGACCACTACATTATTGCGTTAGTCGTTCATCATTATTAGAGCTTTTCTCGAAGGGAGGCAGACCAACAAAACGTTAAACGACTGCGCTATTTGGAAATGCAAACAAACAAACAAAGAAAGAAAAAGTATTTATGCGACTTGTACAGGAAGATCACAAACTAAACAGGACATTCATGTGAAAAGTACTTATACATTATCAAAGGTTGTATGTACGCAGGTAAACAGAACTACTACAACAACCCTTGAAACAATTAAAACTAGAGTATCTACTCAATCGTTATTGTTTGTTGCCATGGCAACGCGCGCTAATCTGCGCAACAACTTTTAATTGAGCGGCATGTGCTCGACTCTCACTGCCGAGTGTTGAGTTGATAGCGCGCGATTAACTGCTACCTACGTACTCATTACTAATTTTGTGTCTATAGACTGAGGTCGAGCGGGTCGAGCGGGTCGAGCGGCTCGACCCGCGGCTCACGAGTGCCCAGTATGCCCACGAGCTCGATGAGGTTACAACTAACTAAACTAACTAGCGATTCTACACTTCTAACGTTTGCGCCGGGTTCACTAACACCTTAAAAATATATTTATTTATTTACTTGCATGTGGGAAAGTCATGATGCTCTGTATGTCGAGTGTGGAACTAGTATTGCTGCAGCTTTTGGGTTATCGTCGTACATGCCATCATAATAAAGCATGTGGTTATATTCTTTTTGTAGTATATTGAGTGAGCGATTGACGAGTTTCAATCAAATGAAAGCCCATTTGAAATACTTAGATGATTTTATTTTGTTCTCCTTCTCGCTTCCACGCCCGCTCCGCACTTCACCGCGCCCACTCCGCTCATCACCGCGCTCGCTCCTCTCATCACCGCGCCCGCTCCGCTCATCACCGCGCCCGCTGCACTCAACGCTGCGCCCGCTCCGCTCGTCACTGTAGCCGCAGTCATTTAACGGGGTTACAGAAACATTAATGAATGTCAACGTCAACTAGATAATAACTTACTGAGCTCAGTTTAGTCTATGACATTATGAAGGTACGTCCTAAGTATAGCTTTATGTTCGGAATATATTTCAGCAGCATTTTATGTAGATATTCGATGTAACGAAGAGATATAGCTGTAAGACTGTCACAGGTTAGTAATTAGTGAGGCACATTATCTGAGCTGTTGAGCAGAACGTTCTCCGCCACCGCGCCGCCGCGCCGTTGCCGCCGCCGCCGCCGCCGCGCTGCCGCGCCGCGGAGAAAAGCGTCACGGATAAGTTAACAACTGGTAGTCAATACCGTACCTACCTGCTGCTCACATACTTTATCCACGTTAGCATTATCATTGTTGTCCGTAACCAGAACTGACCGTTGGCCTCCTCGCACATCGTGACATCGCCGCAGTGCTCGTGACGTCACACAGTGTTTTATTTTATCTCAAAATGACCACCTCCCTGATTATTAGTGAATCAGATAGAGCTTTTTATTCTAATTGCGAGAGTAAAACTCCCACGAATCTATCTTAACTAGTTTAGGAGATATCCGGGAGTAAAACTTTTTACTCATATATTGAAAACAAATTAAAAAAATATTTCATCTAAACTTTTACAGTTGCTTTATTTTTTAACTACATTTTAAAAGGTCTTATTTTTATCTATGTTACGAGTCCTTTATGGCTGCTCTAGACCTCGTAGGAACTGAGAAATCAGCGATTTTGTAATTTTCGTTTTTTTTTATTGCCCTTGTTCCTCTGTATTAGAATCTGCAATTTGCTTTAAAAAACCGGGCAAGAGCGAGTCGGACTCGCGCACCGAGGGTTCCGTAACATCCGGGTTTATGCATAAGGTTTATGTTTATGAAATTAAATGTTTTTATTTTATTTTTGGGTTGATTGAATGAATGGAAAATTGCGGTTTACGATTTATGACGTATTAAAAAAAAAATACTTACTAGATCTCGTTCAAACTAATTTTCGGTGGTAGTTTACATGGTAATGTACATCATATATTTTTTTTAGTTTTATAATTCTCTTATTTTAGAAGTTACAGGGGGGGGGGGGGGCACACATTTTACCACTTTGGAAGTGTCTTTCGCGCAAACTATTCAGTTTAGAAAAAAATGATATTATAAACCTCAATATCATTTTTGAAGACCTACCCATAGATACGTGTGGGACGTATGGGTTAGATGAAAAAAAATTTTTGAGTTTCGGTTTTAAGTATGGGGAACCCTAAAATTTGTTGTTTTTTTTCTATTTTTGTGTGAAAATCGGATTTATTTAGATCCGTTGGCCTACTCAATCGTCCATTTATTTTTTTACTCTCTTCAATAAAAATATTAAAAGCCTGTAATCTGGTTAATGGAGGATCTGGGTCTTGGTGTACTCCTCGTGTATTTGCGGTCTCTTCCGGAGCATGTGAAGGACCGGCTGAGGCGCAATCCGTAGCTTCACTTGCCACTCGCCGACCAACATGAGGGTTGGCGCCCTCATGTCCTCCTTGCATTAAGTCATCCGATCGGAGCTCGGAGTGACATCCCTCAGGACGATGGGTCAAGCCGTGCTGAGGCAAAGAGGCACTATGAGTCTTTGACGGCTCCATAGTGCCTCACCCCCGTGTCCTCCAGAGTAATATATATGTACGGGGTTTCAGCGATTGCCTTTCGAGGGTGGACTCTTCCCGCACCATATTACCTATCACTGGACAACATTAGTTAGATAACTAACTAAAAACACAAATAAAGGCAGTTCTCGTAAATGTACCCAACGACCTATGTTAATTTAAAAAAATTACCACAGTAAAAAATTTGCGGGTTCGAGTAAGTTCGGGTAAATCTTAGTATTTCCGAGATTCCACGGAATTAATTGTTGTTTTTTTTTTGTGTTGGTAGTCCTTATTACCTCTTTTTTAAAGCAAATTGCAGATTCTAATACAGAGGAATATGGGCAAAAAAAAAAAAACGAAAATCACAAAATCGCTGATTTCTCAGTTCCTACGAGGTCTAGAGCAGCCATAAAGGACTCGTAACATAGATAAAACAAGACCTTTTAAAATGTAGCTAAAGAAAAAAGCAACTGTAAAAGTTTAGATGAAATATTTTTTTAAATATTTTTTAAATTGTTTTTCAATATATGGGTAAAAAGTTTTACTCCCGGATATGTCCTAAACTAGTTAAGATAGATTCGTGGGAGTTTTACTCTCGCAATTAGAATAAAAAGCTCTATCTGATTCACTAATAATCAGGGAGGTGGTCATTTTGAGATAAAATAAAACACTGTGCGTCACTCTACCACACTTGGCTTGGTCGGTGGACTCTTGGTTAGTGATGGCAGTGGATGTTGTTAAGACTCTTTTTATTTATTTAGGATCTCCAAAAAAAAGATACTTACACAATACGTCAATACACTCAATACACGACACATAAATAAAGGGCAACATCAGGTATTCAAGTAGGTGCAGGTGACGCTTGTGTAGGAGACCACAGCATGCATAAAAAGTTAACAACTAAGCTGACAACAAAGAGAAATTGAAACAATTTTAGAAAATTTTAAAAGTTGATTATTAGTAGGTACAGAGGTTCCTGCCCAAAAACCGACGTTTGGTTAATCACCAAAATAAGTTTGACATATTTTGTCTGGAGTTAAAGCAATGTTGCTGAAACTCTTCTGTGTCATACATACCACTCGCCCTGCCGCCGGCGCGAGGCCGTCCCCTGCTATGCGAAGGGTACTTCAACAAGCAGGCCATGTAACGCTTCGCATACTACACGGTACTAGTTGATCAATCATCCTTCCATGTATGTAGTAGCAGCATGTTTGTGCAACGGTCAGTAATTCACGTAACACTTCGTTTCTTTGGGACCGGCTCCCGGCTCCCGGCTGCCGGTTCCCGGCTCCTGGCTCCCGGCTGCTGGCCCCTGACGCGCGGCTCCCGGCTCCTGGCTTACTGGCTGCCGGTTCCCGGCTCCGGGCTCACGGCTCCCGGCTCCCGTTTCCCGGTTCCGGCTCCTGGCTCCCGGCTGCTGGCACCCGGCTCCGGCGCACGACGCTTTGCTTCGCGTGGGAAATCAGAGGCGCGGTTGTTTGTGCTGTCATATGTCATTGTAAACGCGCTGTCCGCTATAATGATGACTGAATGATTTTCCTTATAAGTGAGGCTAAGACAGCGGCGGGAACGTCTACCAGCCTGCAGGACAGTTGCGGGACTGTCTGCCAGGCCCAGAGGACAGGAATGTGACGGAGACTGTCTTCTGGCCTTCTTAGTCACCAGTTAGCGAAAATTGTTACGATATGAGTATGTGAGGGTGGCTGACATGCTTTGTGTGTGTGTGTGTGTGTGTTATCACTTATTATCACTAGTTAAAAGTTAGTTAAGGAAAAGTTACCGTTAAATAAATTTAATACATAAACGTCGGTCCACCTTAAGCCATTACTATGTGTACACACTACATAGTGCAGCTCTCTCAAATTTAACTCGCCATATTTATGCCAATCATGGATCCGAACAGCACTTGAGCATTCACAGTAACTGAGCTGAACCCGTTACAAATCATAAGCGTGATATTATGTACGATTCATTTGCATCTGGCGACTACTTCGTGCTCTGTACTGTTAACTGCGAAGCTGCCCCAATTCCTGAAATGATATGGAACTACGTGAGGCTGTTTGTAGAGCTCGCTGCTTGATGTGAAGGGTTTCAGAGACACTTGACTGCCTGTACCTGTACACCGCGCCACGAGGTGTCAGGACAACGGCCGTCGAACATAAGGCCCGATCACCGCCAGCCGCTCGCCTGCGCAGGCAGTAAAAGTAGTCAAAGTAGTGTATGTGTGTATTGTGTGTAAAATAGTGTTGCTCCCTAGGTGGACATTCTACTTTTTATCACCCTCTATGAAAAAAAAAACGGTCAAGAGCGAGTCGGACTCGCGCACCGAGGGTTCCGTACCATCATGTTTTTAATTTTAATTCATCGGCGAGGCCTGTCTTCGTCAGAGAATTTTAACGTTTTATTTTTCCTGTAATCTTTACATAAACTTCTATAACATAGAATTAACATAACAACATAGAATATAACATATAATATATATATAATATCTATATCTAATATCTTTAAAACGGTGCGTCGTAGAGAAAAAATATTTGTTACGTAATGAAAGCTAATACACACTTTTTCGAATTCCTACCCATTTTCGAACTACACGTTCCAGAAAAGTGATAATTTTCGAAAAAACGGCTTTTAGGGTTCGGCATTATTTTGGGATAAAAAGTAGCCTTTAAGTTAATCCACGTCTTAATCTACTAAATCTACTAAATTTCATCCAAATCCGTTCTCTAGCCGTTGAGTTGGCCCCCAAACTGGAACGGGCCGGGGCCGTTTGGCCTCCTCAAGCGGCTCTTGCCCAACTTGAGGAGGCCAAACGCCTCCTGCCGGAGGCTTTACGCGCGGGTCATGCGATCCATGGCCCCTCGGGGCCCCGGTTTGGGCGCGTTCACTGTGGCGGCGAGCCGCCCACTACCTGAACGTGCCCCAGAAGGTGGTAGCAGTTAGGAGTCCAACGGCTACCACCCAGAGTGGGAGGAGTCATTTGATGATTTCCCATCCGCAAAAAAAAAAAGGCGTTGAGTTATGGAAACTTTTATCTTTGTACTAGCAGCATCCCGCGATTTCGCCCGCATAAGTTATCCCGTGGGAATATCGGGATAAAAGCTATATATATATATGGGTAGGAATTCGAAAAAGTGTTATATACATATACATTATATGTTTCGCTAACAAAACAACAGATTTGGCACTGAGATACTTAATTTCAGCTTGAACAGACTTCCTACAAAGAAACGTACAGTTCAGAGAAACGTTTCCTGTTTACGCAGCTCCACAGTTGAAATTGTTGAAAAAAAACCTTCTTCCGATAGCCGAATACGATGTAAGTAACGTCACTGCAATGAAATAAAACAAGAACTTAAGCACAAAATACAGAGAGTACAGAAGGCAATCACATGTATGTACAGTTAGCTGCAGAGAAAGGGCCCTTTGGTCAATATCAACTTTAAAAAACTTAAATAGGTTTGATGTTCATACATCGGGTGCGCCAAAGTTCACCTAAATTTTCAACTCCGATAATTGGAAATCCGAAAATGTTCTTCCTAAAATTTTTCATCCTAACAGTCACAATTCCTAACTACTCTGTCTCTAATGTTCATAATTCCGAAGCATTCAACTTCATAATGTCAGTAGCAATAAACATCTATTATACTTTTACATCTATTATTCAAAGTCATATCTTTTTTGTTTAGATTTCTTTTTATAGATTTTTTTTTTGTTTAGGTTTTATTTATAGCGGTAACCAACATAATATACAAAAGTAACACATTTGTAATGACAACTTAGGGTGCAAGAGCGAGCGAAGCGAGCTCGGGACTTGGGGCACCCCGACTCGGACAGGTTAGGTTCGAAGGGGATGGCGGGGGCTCGAGTGAGCGAGCAAAGCGAGCGAACGAGCCCCCGTCATCCCCTTCGTGTTAGGTTCCTTTAAACCCTGTAGACAGAAATAGTCCGTCTACTACGCCTAACCACATATTTTTGTAGATAAAAAAAAAACTTTGGGATTTCTTTTCTCGGCCACTGTGATTTTGCGAACTTTGCAGTTTTCAAATTTACACTAAAAAGAGTCTCTTCTATCCAAAAAAAAAATAGCTACTATCAAAAAGCGCCGGGTGTGGAAGTACAGTGGTTCCATAGACACAACTCAGTACGTTATGTAAAGCATACCCCCAAATAATAATCATACCCTCAAATTAAAACTATAAATAATTATCATCTTCTAATATTATGGTAATTATGTTTAGGGATAAAAGCGTTATGATAAAAAACAGTAGGAGTTTAAATACAAATAGTATGAATGAAAACTTTAGGATGAAAAATTTTAGGAAGACTGATCATTCGGATTACAAATCACTAGGAAGAACAATTTCGGGTAAAGAACTTTAGGTGAGCCAATATGGACCCCAATACATCAAACTTATTTAAATTTTTTGTAATGTAACGTAAATGGCGTGTTGGTCTAATGGTTAACATTGCGGCTTAGCAATGATCGATGGTCACGAGTTCAAATCCGCGGATGAGAAGATTTTTTTTCATTATTTTATTTATTTACCCTTTTTTTAGTTTCCTTAAGAGATGATTTTCGTTAATTATTATTTAGAAATCAAATGGAGGTTTGTAATAAAAGCTAGGCGTTTTGCTTAAACAACATTCATTTATTTTTCTAATTAAATTTTTAGGACTTCATGGAATCCACTTCCTGGATGAGTATACAGTTGTCTATTTGTGTTAAATTGGGGTTATTTACTTAGAATATTAACTAAACACAAAATATATACCCTGGATGAGGTTTAGAACGTTTAACATTAGATACCGGTTCGTTTATAGATATTTGTAGAAACATAAATATAATAATATGTACAGACGCCAGCACATCAAGCTACCCGAAACTGTCAAATTTTCCCAATCAACTTTGAACCTTATGCTTTAGCGATAAAGTTGAAAATCTATTAAAGAAATTTGACAGATTGTAGTAGCTTGATGTGCTGGCGTCTGTACCTATTTATTTAAAGTTGTGAAAACATTTTTTTTTTATACTCTGTATGATCTTACCGGAAAAAAGCCTGGTTAAAAAATGAAATGTTGTCATTTGTGCCTGTGAATTACAGAGAAAGAACCAACATGCTAAACTATAACAGTATAGCAATATACATCTTTCTCTTTTATCACATTTTCTGATAACCCTTATTTAACACAACATTAGAAAAATATGTGAGGTTAGATGGTGCATCGTTAACACATTACAAGACTACTAATAAACAAGAGTAACTGGATTGATAATAATAAAGGTTGTTTGTTTTTGATTAACTACGAGATAATGATCCCACAATTATTGGGAATTGTTAACACTTGCTCGTATATGTTCTAATGCAATTTTATCACGTAAGTTACACAATCAATCTGCCGAGTAAATTGTCTATAAATAACGTCACTGTCTATCAGTCTTCCTGAGGTCAGAGGATTGAATTCTTCGGAGTCAGAGGCTTGAACGCGTAGTTTTGAAGGGTGCCACTGAGAGAACTTTCACAATATTACGTTGAGGGCCCCGTGGCTAAATAATATCAGCCGCACAGGTCGATCGATCAGGTTAAGCTACGCTTGCCGCGGATGGTCTGTGGATGGGTGACCATCTTTACGTACCGTGACCCCTCCGTGCCTCGGAAAGCACGTTAAGCCGTTGGTCCCGGCTGTCTTTTGTGGATCTTTGACAGTCGTTACGAGTAGTCAGAAGCCCGAAAGTCTGACCTGACAACCAGTCTTACCAAGGCGTATCGTATTACCCAGTAACTGGGTTGTGGAGGTCAGATAGGCAGTCGCTCCATGTAAAACACTGGTATTCAGCTGCATCCGGTTAGACTGGAAGCCGACCCCAACATAGTTGGGAAAAGGCTAGGCAGATGATGAGATGATGACGTTGTCGCTCCGATTCATTAGTGTAAGCAATTGGGCGAGGGTATTGGCGATCACATTTCACATCACCCATCGCTTGATACAGTAGCGGCCGGCGGCCCTAGGGCGGTGCGAGCAGCGGTGCGACGGCCCCGGGCGCCGTCATGGGAGAGGCGCTGAAAGCAACCGAGTTGATTTCAGCGCCTCAACGATCGGCTTTAAAGTAAGTTCTAGTAGTAACTTACTTACTTAGTTACTTATTATAAACACGATCGTCCACAAGCAAGCAACTGCATATATCATAGGAACATGGTACATAAAGGGGCGCCACCTTAAGATTTTGCACCACCTAAAAAAAATTCTAGGGCCGCCGCTGGTTTGATACCTTTTTATCCAGCTACGAACTGTTTTTCTCTGTAATGAAAATAATAATATTAGAAATACATAAAAAAATCCAACTTGTAAGTAATAATGCAACATGATTGCATCAATATAGGTATATGTTTAAGTAGTAACGTAAATCTTACCGTTATGCCCAGATCTCGTGCTATTTTCTTTATGCTTTGTTCCTGTTCATAGAGAACAACAATTTTAGCCTTCAAAAAAGTTGTTAATCGAACCATACCATCGGTTAATCATTATTCATCAATCAAGTAACATTGACTCATACAATTATTAGGCATACAATGTCAAAAGCAATACACTTAAAAACAAAAAAAAAAAATCAAATTAAATAAATAAAATTTAAATTAAATTACATTACATCAAATCACAATTGCCAGGTCATAAAATAAAAATATAAACAAAATAAATAAGACAGAATAGTTAGTATTTTCTGACCGGCATTCGAACAGCAACATGCCTGTCACAACCATGCCGGATATGAGGCCAGTCCAGCCTGTCGGCAATCATTGCCAGGATGGTATTGGGGCTGGCCCGCACCCGGCGCACCAGGGACGCACACCGCTTGCGTATAGAAGCGTGGAAACAATCAGTGCGTGCAATCGCGAACATCCCCGATGCGCTACAGAGACGGGGCAGCCCCAACACCGCCTTGAATGCGTTATTGTACTGAACACGGAGGGCACTGTATGCCCTTTCAATATAGTCAACCCACAGGCTGCACGTGTACAAGGATGTGCAGTACGCTCTGAAAAGCGTAACCTTAACACTAGCAGTACAACGCGAGAACCTGCGGGCTATCATATTGGCTCGTGTCGACAGCACCCTCCGCTCACGCTCCATATCAGCATGGTCTTTCAGGTCCTCGGTGAGCAGATGCCCTAGATATTTAAATAGGTCTACTCGGTCCATTGGGACACCATTAAGATGGACAGCCGGTACGTTCATAGGGCTCGACATACCGATGGCCTGAAAAACCATGTATTGACTTTTCTTCCCATTATATTTTAAACCATGCCCACGCGCGTATTCCGTACACGTACTGAGTAGACTCCTCAACCCACAGATCGACGCGCTCAGCAACACCATGTCGTCCGCATAACTTATATTGTTGACACAAACGCCGTCAAAATAGCATCCGACATGTTGACTGCTGAGCGAGCCGATCAGTTCGTTCATGTACAGGTTGAACAATGTAGGTGAGGTTAGACCGCCCTGCCGTACGCCACATTCGCTAATATAAGGCCACCGCCCAGCGGACACTATTGACCTGGTGCCCGTACCAGTACCAGAGTATGCTGATAAGTCCCCACGGTAAGTCCGTGCTCTCCAGCTTCTCCCACAGGATTTCGTACGAGACCAGGTCAAAGGCCTTGGATAAATCGAGGAAGCACGCGTATACCGGGGTCTTCGTCTTCGTGTAATACTTAACGGTGTTTATAAACACAGTATTGCACTCTCTGTGGACAGTTTAGGTCGAAATCCAAACTGGTTATCATGAAGTGTTACGTGTCTATTTAACTGCATGTTAAGCACACCGTCAATTACCTTCGTCACCACTGTTGCAAGCGATATAGGCCTGTAGTTGTTTTTATCCGCCATATCACCCGTTTTGTTTTTAACCACCAGCACTACAACTGTCCTCATATAGTCCGCAGGCAGGTAGGAGTGGCACACACACAACGAGAAAAACATCGCAAGAACTCTCGCCAGATGCGGTCCGGTGACCTGGTGAGGTGCTCAATGCTGAGTCCGTCGTGACCAGGGGACTTTCCCCAAAATCGAAATCGAAATCTGGCTTATGGCTTTCACGACACCAAAACACAAGCGTGTCTTTTTACCGCCAAAAGGAGTCGTTTTGACCAGACTCCTACTTTTCGGGGTACATCTGTTCCTGTAACAGATCGGCTCGAGCTCCTAGGCATGGAGTTGACGTCTAGTCTCAACTTCGGCGCTACCATCGAGTACAAAGCCCAAACTGCGGCCAAGAAGCTGGGCATCCTAAATAAGATGAAGCGATACTTCACGCCTAGACAGCTTTTAACCCTATACAAAGCGCAAGTCCAATCCTGCATGGAGTATTGCAGCCACCTTTGGGATGGCTCAGCGAAATACCAACTTGCCGCGCTTGACTCTGGAACGCAGAGCTAAGAGGCTCATTGGCGACGTAGAACTGGTGGATGCCAAGCTTCACAGCTTGGCTCATCGCCGCAAGGTTGCCTGCTTGTCGGTCTTCTACAGATTGTACTTCGGTGAGTGTGCCCAAGAACTCCACGACCTCATTCCACCGGCCCCCTTCTTCCTTCGGTCATCCAGACGCACAGCAAGTTACCATCCCTGCCTAGTTGCTATTCCACCAATTCGCACTAAGCGTTTTCAAATGTCTTTTATAATGCGCACAGCAAAAGAGTGGTACTCTTTACCTGCGTCTGTGTTTCCGAGCGCATATAACCCGAATCTCTTCAAAGTAAGAGTGAACAGGCTTCTTCTGGGTAAGCTCACTCCATCGTCGACTTTGTCTCTGTCACCTCTGATCTAGACTAGAGTCAAGAGCAAACCCATTTCAAATAAAAAATAAATTGAGAGGAAACTTATTTCTTCAACTTTATTGTTCTGATCAGCATTCAGCACCCTACTCGCCGGGCCAAGCGGCGACCGGACCGAAAAGTGTTCTCTGAAAACGTTCGCAATGCTCTTAGAGTCACTTAAACCATCAACGCTCACAGGAAGGCCAGGCCAAGAGTTTACTTTTCTCGTTTTTGGCCAAAAACCACGGAAGTCACCTTTCGAGTGTTGTTCAGCGAGGGCGTCCATTCGAATCTGGTCCTGATTATTCTGGCACCATTTCAACCTGGACTTAAACACTTTTCTACTCTTTCGCATCTCCTCATACATGCAACCAGACTTAGGCCTGCCACACAGTACCCACTCGTTAAGCCTCAGCCTGGCCACCCTGTGAGCCTCTCCCACATGCCTGTTCCATCCCGACAAGCGTGCACCACGCCCGCACTTCCGCGCGCTTACCCCATTCACCATTGCCGCGCCCCAAAGTTAATAAAATCAACTGGTCAAACTGGTTAATAAATTGGATAATATTACGACGAAGATAATTATACACAAGGGGATTGGCTCGAAATCGAAACCATTTGAAAAGTAATTATACCCTCAATCACAGTTTAGTAAATAAGGCGAAGAAATATTCTAAATTCACTAACTCGCAGTTCATACAGCAGTTAAGTTTCTGAAGTAAAATGACGGTAGCGCAACAATCGGAATCAACACGTTCTATTCAACCAAACAAGAAATCTATGCTAATTTCAACCTTATCTTTTTGTTAAATGAGGAGTTGATTATTGCATTTTGTAAAACAAGACGGTAAGGTGCTAGTATTAAATATAACACGGAAGTTGAAATTTAAACCTTAATATCTAGAAGATTAGAACGTTTTTGCACTTCACAGACGCGTGTCTCAAGCGGATGGCACCCGCGCTCGCACTAGTCCAAACCCGTCCGAGATAATGCGTCCGTGAGCGATGTCTATGTGTGCGTTGCTCGAGCGCACTTTGTATATAGATTGCCTTCTGTACTATCTGTAAGAAATCTCTTTATTAAAAGTAAAAGGTGATGAACTATGTACCTAGGCACCGCGTAGGTATTCTTTTTACTATATTCTTGTCAGCCTTGTTTCAGCTTTCAGCTCATCTAGATTGATTGATCGTTAAAATTCCAAAAAACATTATTCTGTATTGAATCTAACACGTAAAGCAAACACGTTGTTTACTTTCTATGTAGATACACATTTCATTTTTAAAATAAATAAAATAAATTGTTTGCCAAGGGAGCAGACAACTATTTTGAAAGCGAGAGTGTTTTTTTTAATCCAGAGCGGAGCGAAGGATTCCGAGCGCAGCGAGGAGTAGAATCCTGAGCGCAGAGAGGGATTCAAAGTACAAGACTTACGTAACTCTAGCTCAAAATAGTGTTGCTCCCGAGGTGGACACTCTACTTTTTATCACCTTTTTATACTTAACTTATGAATAGGAATAATACGTTCATTTATTTATTTACATACAATTTTGAGTAAACAATTACGAACGAAGGCAGAATGCTTTTCGCGTTTTTTTTTTAATTTGGCGGGCGTTTTTCATTTATCATACAGTGATACAGCTTGTTACTTGTTCATACAATGTTCGTGATTGATCTCTTTGGTGATTGGAACTTTTACTAACAATATCCACATTCCAAATTCAAATCACTTTTAGTCGCTAGGGATTAAAGAGAGTCCCTGTTTACGAAGAATACCCTAGCTCTTTTTAAATAGATGTCATAAAAAGGTCACTTGGTGAATGTAGAATGGTTTCATAAACAATAAAGTAAATTTCACAACATTATCTTAACGCCATTGATGTTCAGTTTAATGCGATGTATTCAACGACCATATTAACATAACTATACGCTATAAAGGGCCAGTAAAGGTCCGTATTATACAATTATACATGATATAATCCAATAAAATATAGTTATCATGTCCGGAGGCGTATTGCAGAGGGGGCGTAGGGTATAATCGACGGCCGTTTAATATATCACAGCGGGCCGAGGGCCCCAGTCGCGACGCGGCCTGTAACCAGCCGCGACCAGCGCGACCAGCCGGTAGATAGCCGCGCCACAGATAACGAATATACAATGCGTCAATTGTTCCCTCATCACCGCTGGTGTTGGACGTGCTTTATTCACTCGTCAGGTAACTGGAGCAGGTCTACCCGGACGAGCTATTGAACGTTAGATACGTTCGTCCAGGTATAGATAAAGACAACCTTCAGGCTTATTGACTCAGCATTCTTTTTATAAAGTTAGGGTACTTTTAGGTTTAACATCGAAAATCACAGATGATATACTAAATAAACACAACAACACGAATTATTGGTAGGTATGAAAATTATTGGTAGGTATGAAAATTTGTCAGTTGTGTGTGCTTGTTCTTTTGAGTTCAACGCGGAACAACAGTAAATACGTGGAGGAAAATATTGCATTTGTCTGTCAATCAGCAACAACCTCCTGCGTACATCGCGACACAAAACAGTAAGTATTTTGTGATCGCGATGTGCGAGGTCGCGACCTTGGCCTCGCGCGCAACCGGCGGCGGCCGGTGCGTCCGTGTGCCGGAGAGCTTACAATACAACATAGTAGAAGGTCACCTCACCTTAGTCCTCAGTTCCTCATCTTGTACAATTCCTAAATAGGTAGGTATTTTGGCGCACAAACTAGAACGAGTGAAAATCATGTACTTACCTAGAATAGAATAGAATAGGTACTTACTCTTTATTATGTATAGGTACCATATAAACCACCATGTAGGTACAGTTTCATTTCAAAGAAGTTCGGACCACAAAAGTTTTCCTACGTTTGTAATATAATCTATGTTGAAAAGAACGTTGTAAACTATTCCCAGCTCTTGTTCATGAAATTTGATCTGTAGGACAAAAAATCTGAACGGAAATTGAAAAGGATGTCGCGTAATAGTATTTGCGATGTCGACGAAACTTAATAATATCGTCGAGTTAGTTTTGTCGACGAATTGACAAAAAAAGTGTCCCCTTCCCTCCTGCCCCCCCTCCCCCCCTCCCCCCTTCCCCGCTGGCACCGGCAGCCCGCCTGCTGAGAAATTGTGAAAAAACGTGACAATTTAATCGTCTGCGAAATATTTGAAAGCCCGATGAGCGTAAAAAATTGTATTTGATAATAAACGCCGCACTGCTCTCTCGATGTGAAGTATAACCATAAGACCGTTCAAAGCTTTTGTTATTTAGGCGCAGAATATATTTATTTTAAGGTTTCGACTTGAATCTTTGTATGTTGTGCTAAAGTGATCATTTCGTAAAATGTTAACCATAATACCCGTGCCGTGCTATTACGTTCTGTAAAGTTGAATGTTATAATAAAATAAGAAATAAATTGTGATGTTGAGGGCGCGGGATAAAAGAAACCTCAACTATGACGTGAATATAGTCTTCTTAGTAGTACCACAGATAATATAATACTAGCATAGTAGTACCTACTACCTACCAAAGTGCATATTTGTTCACATGGCTCCAACCCCACAAAAGACATACACGATGTGCGTTCAAATCCGAGATAGGCCCAAGTTGGTTTTTGTATTTTGCAAAAACATTTTATTTTAATGAATGTATTGTTTTAGTGAATAAATAAGTTTAAGTTAGTATTTATTTTTTAAATTCTGTTTTTATTATTGTTTTTTTTTCAATAAAACGTTAATACTTTTATTATTGCGAATACGACAAGCAATATTAGGGTTAACATTTACGATGATTTATTCATCGTCTAAATAGACTGGAGGTTTCAAGACTGCTTGCGTGCCTATGATTGGATGTTCAAATCATAGGCACGAATAGTTAGCAAAGTTTCGCATTTATGACACTCACTCACTCATGATCATCAGAATATAACTAGTACTTCCCATAAACTCAGAGACCTGAAATTTGGTACAGAGTTAGGGTTTAATGGCCACATAAAGGGAAAGCTATAAAAATTAGGATAATCGAAGATCTGGAGTACCTGTTGACCCTGATTAGAAAACACAAGAGCCCAACTAAACTATTAGAGATCGACATACCGCCTTTACAAAAAATATTCAACTTGGTGGACCCTTCATTTGATGTCAAAAATCGAAAGTCTGAAGTATCTGATGAAGAACCCTCAGCTGGTCTCAAGGTCTCAGCTGTATTAGAGATATGGTAATGCCCCCTTCTACTATTGGTATGTACATAAAAAAATCGACTGTCATTGCAAAAATCCATTGTAGTGCTACAAATCTTCTAATTTAATCTAGAGATATACTGTCTAACCGATTGACACCTCTGCTCTCGCATTCCAATGAAGGAAGGTTAATGGAAATAGCACAATGTTTGAGGGACTTATCAGAAAGATTTAACGCTTAAGAGTTATTCAATGGAATTTACTTTAAAACATAGAGAATTAGAATATCAAAGTTTACTCAAAGTAGTTTAGACTTAATTCATTTATTATGTTAAAAAAAAGAGCAAATTCGTTTTGGCACATACCTACGTCTTTTAATTCCGAGCGCACACACACACTTTTCTTTTGCGTTTCAAAAGTTACTTAATTTATTTATTATGTTAAAAAAAAGAGTAAATTCGTTTTGGCACATACCTTCGTCGTTTAATTCCGAGGGCACACACACACTCTTCTTTTGCGTTTCAAAAGTTACTTAATTTATTTATTATGTTAAAAAAAGAGTAAATTCGTTTTGGCACATAGGTACCGAGAGCGCACACACACTCTTCTTTTGCGTTTCAAAAGTTTTGTTGTTTGTTTGTTTGTTTACTACCGACTAGAAATATGTGTATGCAGTTAAATAATGCTATGATAAAAGCGATTCCGCACCCCGAGATAAATTTAGTTGCTAAAGGTTCCTTGGATTGTTCAAAATGTATGATAACGCAAGCCCGGGCGTGTTTACAAAAATATGAAGATGATGCGTCGATGACTGCTTGACTGGAAGAAACTATAATCATTAAAGAGGGAGCTAAAGTAATGCTTAGGAGAAACATTGATGTTAGTTTAGGTTTAGTGAATGGGTCGATAGGCGTTGTACAAAAAGTGAGGTGGGACCCGGAAGACCAAACAAAGCGCGTATGCCCTAACAATTCACAAGAGCCAAGGTCTAAGTCTAAAAAATGCCCTCATGGACATTGGCACCTCCATATTCTCTTGTGGCCAAGCCTACGTGGCGCTTTCACGAAGACATACTTAAAATCCAAAATTTTAAGTCTGTAGGTCATTTAGTTCCGAAGTTAAGCGAAAGCAAAGTTTCGCATTTATGACACTCACTCACTCATGATCATCAGAATAGAACTAGTACTTCCCATAAACTCAGAGACCTGAAAATTGGTACAGAGTTAGGGTTTAACGGCCACATAAAGGGAAAGCTATAAAAATTAGGATAATCGAAGATCTGGAGTACCTGGTGACCCTGATTAGAAAACACAAAAGCCCAACCAAACTATTAGAGATCGACATACCGCCTTTACAAAAAATATTCAACTTGGTGGACTGCTTCATTTGATGTCAAAAATCAAAGGTCTGAAGTATCTGATGAAGAACCCTCAACTGGTCTCAGCTGTATTAGAGATATGGTAACCCTTCTACTTTTCATAAAAAAATCGACTGTCATTGCAAAAATCCAGCGTAGTGGGACACATCTAATTTAATCTAGCCTATAGCGTCCCACTGCTGGGCGAATGCCTCCCCTTCTGCTTTTAATACGCATATAAATAAAATTAAAGGAAAACTCTGGATAAGACTAGACTGGCTTTTATACTTATATTACAAAGTTTACAAGAAGAAATAGTCGAACGATTAACTTTATTCTACTCGAACATTACACAAATTAAATAAACAAATTACACTAAAATATTAATTTCGCTCAAAATTGGTCAAAATATAATGCATGGGACTAAGAGTGGCGGTGATACCCGCACACGTCGCTAGATGGCGCTGACTGTATTTTAAAACGCGCTTACGTTTGTTTTTCCGATAACCTTATGGCAAAGTGGCAACCGGCCGCGTTACAGTCGTTTACGACATTCTTCTACTGCGCTTGAAAAATTTCAATATTTGGAAGAGGTGCTTCCCTTTTTCTTTTTCAATATTTCTGACATTACGAACATAACTTTTTTAATTTATTCAATCCAGTTTTAATTTTTGAATACTGCAATATTAGATACCTCTTCCTGTTTGGTAGTAAATTATATTAACATCTTAAATAAATTGCAAACTATAGTTTTGTATAATTTAGAAGCATTTTTTTTTTAATTTTGTAAATGTAAGAACCATGTTTCCGTTTATTATGATTTTTATTTTTCTGTTGTTGACTTGAAAGAGCATGGCAGTTGAGAACGTGTCATGCTCACTTAAATGTCTCACCGATGGTGGCGCGTGTGTTGGATTATTCGGTTCCCTACAAAATGGTTGAGCTGGATGGTGCTGATCCACGCGTCATGTTCGTGAACGGGTGCCGTCGGTTGAGACTGGTCATCTCTTAACTGCCAAGGCTTATTTTTAATCTTATATTTTGAATTGTTTCTTCATTTGTCTTTTTCTTTTTACATTGTTCTCACATATAGAAGCAACAAGAATAATGTACCCAGGATTTTGTAATAACTTGATTTAAAAGAGTGTCCATGGAGTTTCTTGCCCGTTCTTCTCCATAGAGATCTACGTTTTGGAATGGGCAACTAGCTTCAACTTTCTGACTAACTGACAGACTATTTAATTTTGACAATTCAAAAGTGCCTGTACAAGGTTTAATTGAAATAAATGCTTTGAGTTTGAGTTTGAGTTTGCTAGGGTTTAGGAAGGATTATTTGCATTTCGTTGATTTCGCTTATTATTTCGCTTATTATTTCGCTTATTATTTCGTGAGGTTTGCTAAGGTTTATTAGCAGGTGGTTATTATAACAATTCGAAGATTTGAATAGGTTAGGAATTTTATGATTAGTGACGAATTACTGATTATTACTTAATTATTAGATTTAAAAGAAGTTTTAATTGAAAACCTACTTTATTTAATTGTTAGTTATTTAGTACTCTTAGTTTTCTAGGTTTAATTTACAGTTAGGCAGTACAGTAAAGTACTTATAAAAACGAACGCGATTCGAAAATCGCGTTCGTTTTTATAAGTACTTTTCTACTTCAAGAGTATAAAAGCTCAAGCTTCAGCGATCACCGAATACAACCGGCTTAGGCGTAAATACCACGCCGATCTTTCAGAAATTAAACCGTCTAAACCGTCTAAACGAATAAATAATGAACGCGAATGGACAATACGAAAAACTGTTGCTACTGTACAAGAATCAGAACCGGAAAAAAGAAAAGAAAGATTTGTAATGATAAAAAATCTACTCCTAAAAAGAAAAAAAACTGTGTCAAATAAGAAAATCTAATAAAATAAATCAATATGCCCACGTTTCTACAAAAAGAAGTGAAATCCCACCAAAAACATTTTGTAAAAAACTAGCCAAGTCTCGATGGAGCTGCTTGTTTATCTCTAAAAAGTAATGAAATCTAGACAAAGTCGTGCCAAGTCTAAGGTTCCTTACTGCGATTTCTTTATTATTATAGTTAATGTTGCGTGACTTGGCCGTTGAAGGGTACACAAGGGTACAAAACCAGGTGCTCCATGACACCATTGCACCAATCTGTCGCCAGAACGAACCCATTGACGATGGAAAATTGCCACTTGGAAAACGTTGATTCAATAACCAGTCAATGGTACCTTGATAAAGAATGTTGAAAAGAATGTTCAACGGCCAAGTCACACAACATTAACTATAATAATAAAGAAATCGCAGTAAGTAACCTTAGACTTGGCTCTCTCTTACTGACTCAGTCAGTAAGAGTCTGACACTCCCTTCCGCTCCACCCAGAGCAGGAGGAGTCATTTGATGATTAATCCCATCCGCAAAAAAAGGGGGTTAGCACATACTGACGCTGTGTGTACCAAAACTGCTCTGTTAGTGTTCCGCAGTGCCGCTGGTACCTGTGTGTCGGGGCCCGGGGGGCCGGCGTCGGGCCGCACTCTCGGGCTCTCGACTGGCGGCGGCCTGTGTTGAGTCGTGTCGCGTCGCGCCGCTCTCGAGACGTTTAATTAAGTTAACCGGCGAAGTCGCGGCGCACGATAGATCGATGCGGCCGAGATAACGCAACAGATGCAGTAGGGCTGAGTCAGCCCTACTGCTATCAGAGTTTTGTAGAAACAGAGACCACCGGCAATGTTCTGAAGAAGAAGGCTAAGACCAGACATGGGCCTAAAATCTACAGTAACTCCACTTACTGCAAGGTTAGAAATTGAATTGAATGAATTGTTGTTGTGTTGTAGAATAATTTCCTGGTTTAATCTTGTTGCAAGTCAAAGTAGAAGCACAGGAAAAGTAATGCCGTGGGCCAACGTTGCGCTGCAACCCTTTCATTACTTAGATAATAATGTTCATTTAAATCCAAGTAAAATCAAATGTAGCTAGCCTTAATGCATCCATCCCTAGTGAAGTTTCTCGTGTCGTATCGAATTGCTGATCGATTAGCGCTCCAGCACGCAGTCGGCACCGACACGGGCTCGGCCGCCGGCGACGGCGACGGGTTCTACCTACGTGCCACTAATAAATTCACTTTGCGCTCACACTGCTCACAGGCACTTGAGGCGCAGGTAACGCTTGTTAGCCCCGAGCATGCCAGAGCTTGCATCGCCTCACCTGGCCCCAGGCCCCCCACTTTAATGATATTTATCCAAACCTGTTTTTATAATTCTATGATGCAAACCGTCCTCTCACGATGTGACTCTCTATGACAGATATTAGATCCCTCGGGATTGCCACACTATACCTTCAGGTTCAAACGAAAACCCAAAACGAACCTTGTGCCATAAATAATACATTTCTCCAACGTCACATAAACTTATGCTAAGAACTCCGAGAAATACGGTTTAGTATTGGAAATATAAGGAATATTTTACAACCTAAAGAAAAACATGGACAGGAATACTAAAAACCCGATCAGTACATTCATGAGTAATCGTAAACGAGACAGTACAGACTGAGCACATCAAACTACCCGAAACTGTCAAATTTTCCCAATCAACATTGAACCTTATGCTTTAGTTGGCTATAAACTTGAAAATCTACTAAAGAAATTTGACAGATTCTAGTAGTTTGATGTGCTGGCGCCTACGCATACAAGCGAGGAGGGCGGGCATTCCGAAGCCGGGAAGCCATTTGTAACGATGACAAGTGTGTATCCATCGTAATAACATTAGAAAGAAACTATCACTGTTGGGTAATAGGGGGTTTACACGGGTCGATTTTCGTCGCACGGCAGGCCGCACGGTAGGCCGCACGGTAGGCCGCACGGTAGGCCGCACGGTAGGCCGCACGGTAGGCCGCACGGAGAAAATCGATCGTCTAACTCTAAATGATGATTCGACTTGGCCGCAAGTGATTAAAATCGCAAGCGCCAAAGTTGAGTGCCATCCGACTTTTACCGTGCGACGGGTGACTAAAATCGACCGTGTAACCGACCAGTTGCAGGCGATCCCCAACCGCATGAAGTTTGTTTTGAGCTGTGTTGTTCCACTAAGTTGTCGGTACAGATCGTTTAAAAAACATGGCTAAAAATAATACGATACAGTTTTTGGAGTGCTATGATAAGCATACATGCTTATGGAACACAAGACAGCAAGATTACAAGAACAATAATGTTCGTTTAAGTCGAAGAATTGCCAAACTTAAGTAGCAGTGGGCAGGGCGCATTGCTCGCAGAACAGATGGCCGATGGGGCCGAAAGGTTCTAGAGTGGCGACTGCGTACCGGAAGACGTAGCATTGGAAGGCCTCCCCCAAGGTGGTCCGACGACCTTGTGAAGACCGCAGGAACCCGTTAGATGCGAGAAGCACAGAACCCGTCGAAGTGGAGGTGCTTGGGGGAGGCCTATGTCGGTTGAAATGATGAATGTTCGTTTAGCGGCTCTCAGTCAAATCTATTATTCAAGAAATGCGTCTGACCTTAACAGTTCAAGAGCTGAAGGTGAAGGTAAAAAATATACGAAGCAAGGTAGCGAATTCAAAGAAGAGTGGTGCGCACAGATGATATATATGTCGACGACTTTAATTATATTCAATATTATAGTTTAGGTTGGAAGTTTAACCAATCACGCGCGATCCGAATTGATCGCAGTAACTAAACCAGGGGCACCCCGACCAAATGGGTCGATAGGTTAGAACTGTGATCAGCCGCGTGCGAGCAAAGAGAGCGAAGCAAAGCGAACACTACTTCCATAGGCCAGGTGGTTAACTAAACAGCTAATTTAACCAGTAGGCTGCGACATTATACAAACCTCAATTAATATGGTTTTCTACAGCTGACCGCTCTTTTTAAAGCTGCAGTGGTAGAAGGAAGACAAAGTAAAGATAACATATTTACTTACCAAAGTATTATTATTCTTATTAATTATTTATTAATTATTAAGAATAATAATTATTAATAATATTATTTATTAATTATTTTTCTTAAAGTTATAATTATATATATTCTTAAAGTTATAATTAGTCATACATTATCATGTCAAACGTGCAACATTTACACAATCATTGCATCTTGCCATGGAACTTGTCCGGGACCGACAAAATAGTCAGCAAATGTATCGCGCATCGCGCAGTTCTTTCGAATTTTGTAAATAGTTTTTAGAAGACAACGGTGTTGTTACTGCTGCTATTCCTTCCGTAGGAATGCTTCTCCAACTTCCCCGTCTTATTGTTCCTGAACTGAAGTCCTCTTCTTCAATTATTTCGGGAGTGTTCAAGTATATCTTACTAGCTGCGCCCCGCGGTTTCACCCGCATAAGTGTCGATCCCGTGGGAATATCGGGATAAGAATTATCCTATGTCCTTTCCTGGGACTCCAACTATCTCTATACCAAATTTCATCTAAATAGGTTCAGCGGTTTAAGCGTGAAGAGGTAACAGACAGACAGAAACACTTTCGCATTTATAATATTAGTATGGCTTTGTCCGAAGCCAGATATGCAGTGCACAGGCCGCTTTAATAATGGAATCAATTCTATCTAATGAAACAGATAAGTATAGGTTTTCTGAATACTCGAATTCTGAATAATCGGGAAGCCTTTATACCGAAGGCATTCTCTACGATTCGGCGTGCTCTTGATAGAAAAGAATAAAAATAGAACTCTTTATTATGTGCACCATATTATAATATACAGACATAAATATAGAAACTGTACAAAGGGTAACACAATGGGCGGTCTTATCGCTAAAAGCGATCTTTTAAAGACAACCTTTGGATGGATTAAAAAGAGGAAGGACAGACAAATACTGTAGGTAGTCTTTGGTGTACCATTTATATAATACAATAAATACATACATAAAGTATATTATACTAATCTAAATAAATATATACATATAATAATAATCATGAAACAGGGGCAAAGAAAATATAATGATGATGTTTAGGGAGAGAGGAAGTGCTTTTTAACCATAATTTTAAAAGTGGACAAAGATTGAGTACGCCTTACCGACATGGGCAAGTCATTCCATAACCGTACTGCTTGAACAGTAAAAGATTTGTCATAGAAACTGGTGGAATGCATCGGCATCTCTAGTCTCAGGTTTTCCGATGACCTCAGATATCTATTATGTGTGTCATGAAGGAACATGAAACGTTCTTTAAGATAAGTGGGGGTTTTAGGATTAAACAAAATATTGTAGAGCTGAAACAAGATATGAGAATTCCGGCGAAGACGTATGGGAAGGCACTTGAGCTTTGTACAAAATTCTGAAATGTGATCATATTTGCCCAGGCCAAATATAAATCTTATGCAAAAGTTTTGAAGTCGGCCAAGTTTATCTAGTTGTGCCTCAGTAAGATCTGGGTAACTGACATTAGCGTAGTCAAGGATGGGAAGTAAAAGGGATTGTGCAAGCGCAGTTTTAGTGGCAGTTGAAAGAAAGTTCCACAATCGTCTCAGTGACTTACCAGATGCAAACATTTTGCGATTTACCTCCTGTAGCTGAGGACCCCAAGAAAGATGTTTGTCGATGAAAACCCCAAGGTTCTTAACCTTTTCGCTGAAAGGAATAGCAGTTCCGTTAAATTGAACTTGGGGAATTTGCGACAAGTTTATCTTGGGGATCATCCTTGAGCTGCCAACAACAATGACTTGAGTCTTCGATGGGTTAATCTGCAACCTATGCGCCTCACTCCACTCACAGATTGAAACCAAATCCTTGTTGATGATATGAACGGCATCAGCCAAATTCGAGTAGTCAGCTTGCTTATAAATTTGCAAATCGTCTGCTTATAGGTAGTAGGAAGAAAGAAGTTTTTTGGTAATGGAGTTTATAAATATTGTGAAAAGTAAAGGAGATAAAACGTCACCCTGAGGTACACCGGCAGAAATATAACACCATGAAGAGCAAGACTCTTCTATGCATATACGTTGCCGGCGGTCATACAAGTAACTACGAAACCAGTCAATCGCCGTTGGAGATATGTTAAGCGAGCGAAGCAAGCCAAGCAGGATATCGAAATCGACAGTATTGAATGCATTAGTAAAATCTAGTAAGCAAAGAACTGTCAGATTTCCTCCCTCCATGCCTAACCGTATGTCGTCAGTGACGTTAACTAAGGATGTAGTGGTGCTGCGACCAGGACGAAAACCGGATTGGAACAAATTCAGCAGACTATTCTTAAAAGCATGATGGAGATAGGACGGTATTCTGAAAAGGAAGAAGAATTGGATTTTTTTGGGTAAAGAAATGATTTTGGCCTCTTTCCACATCGATGGAAAGGCACCATAGGATATAGAGTAATTTAGGATATAGCATAAGATAGGAAGGATTTCGTCGAGGACAGGGAGTATCATTTTTCGACTCACACAATTACTACCAACTGCGTTAGACGTGATTGAATCTATGCTCTTCTTAACATCACAATCAGAGAATTAAATTGACTAAAACTAAATGGGAGTTGGAAGGTTTGAAAGATAGTTAACAGTAGCTGCCTTCATGATCCCATTACAGTGGGCCGAAGATGAGAAGTGTTGATTCAGTAGATCAATATCTAAGTCTTTAGGAATCGATTCTTGGCGTGATTTTCCAACTCCCATGGACTTAAGAAATTTCCAGACTTTTGCTGGATCTCCGTTTTTAACAGAGGTGGCGGCGTTGGGCATTGCTACACTCCTTATTGCAGCGATTGCGCATATCAACAAGGATCTCCCGGTTCGACGGCAAGGGCCGACACTATTTAGTTTTGGTTACAGCCTTTCTGTGCACGATCGTCCTAATATCGTCTGTAAGCCATGGTGCCGGAAGATGTTTAATTTTCACTGAACGAATGGGAGCGTGAAAATCGTACAGCTGCACAAGGTTATCTGTCCGCAGATTGACTGTATCATCCATCGTCTCAACATTATCTAAAGGAGCCCAGTCAAAGTTGTTAGTATCTCTTCGGAGATCATCTGTATTCATACCACCAAAATTGCGCTGCAGGAGAATTTTAGGTTTTATTGAGAATTTTAGGTTTTATTGATAATTAAAGACTTTTTTTGTAGACCAAACCTTCATGTCTAGAATAGGGTTTCAGTAGATTTGTTGTCAAAGGGAAAGCGTCATCACCAACGAAAACGGCTTTATTATGTAGTGCCGAATTACTAGTTTCAACTTTCAAGAGCATTAAAGAACGTTCACGCTTTCCATATATCAGTGGCGTAGCGTGGGTGTCAGCCGCCGGGGGCGGAAGAAAATTTTGCCGCCCTCTTATTTAGATATTTCTATTTTAAAGACTATAATATACAGTAATTCTATAGAACATATCGGCAAGAACTGGCATCATTATCGTGTATTTTATATTATTATACATTCATTTAAAGAAAGGGGATTCCACGATTTCGTCACAGTAATGAAAAATTCCGTGCTCATTTCGATCGGTCCGAATCGTAGTAGCAACAAAAGTATGAAATGGTTCAAATATTTTCAAGATATTATTATTTATTGTGAAATTTTGCCGCCCCCTAAAGGTGCAGCCCCTGCCGCTGCTACTACGCTACGTTACTGCCATATATGCGAATCATTCATGCGTCCATATTAGTTCCTACATATATTATATGAAACGGTAATGGGAATCCACTATAGCAAACAACACCACACTATAAGTGCCTTTCCAATTATAATAGTCGGAAGCTCCGTGTGGTGGATTCTGTGTTAAAACGTGTTTCCCGTCAACAGCCTTCCCGTATTTTCATCCATTCATCTCTTTTAGCTGGCACCTGAAACAAATAAATAAACTTATTCTTTTTTTGTTACAGTCAAAGGAAAGCGAAGATTTAGCGGTGAATACAAACAGCGACGCGTCGTTGGCTTATTTAGCGGTGAATACAAACAGCGACGCGTCGTTGGCTTATTTAGCGGTGAATACAAACAGCGACGCGTCGTTGGCTTATTTCGATGAATTAGGGCAAGGATCTAACACAGAGGATGCACGAAAGAAAACAAAAGTGTCTCCAAAGAAAAGTGCAGAGAGTGCTCGAAGAATAGACCCACCTGTTTTACAAGGAATCGGCAGATTAAGAGAATATTTGGTTCAAAATATACATCAAGACGAATTTGATACATTCGGGCAACATGTGGCAAATCAATTACTTACGTAATTTACTATTAGTAATATTTCTTGGCCAAAGAATTAGCATTGCCATTCAACATGGCAGGCAATGTTGCCAGCCTTTTGGGCACTGTTCCTGTTGACATGATGCGGACGGATTTTTTGATGCCCTATGATTATTTTACTTATTTTTTCTTATAAATGTACATATTATTATTATTATTTTAAATATTGGCATAGATTATGTAAATATTATTCACAGAATAAAGAAAAACATATGCCATATAAAATAAATTAAATTCAATGAAAAAATAAATTAAAAAATTACATCTGCATTATTATTAGAGAGAAAAAACAAGATTCCCCTCTTGCAACCGTGAGATTATGAGATAATAGGAGCCGACGATTGCTGATACGGCAGAGGGGTGTGCCCATAGAAATGTAAATATATCGATGGGTGCGCCTCTCATAAACAGTTGCATGACTATTTATTGTCCTTCCTACTTTATTGGAGTCTACCGTTATTAATTTATTACCATGCATTCAGACACGACGACAGTTGCTATTCTCTTCGATACTCCGAGAACACTCACTCATTCATAAAGGGTCTGTAGTCTGTAGGTACCTACACAACGCAATCAGGATTCGCGAATCAGGAAAAGTAGGGAAATATTAATTGAAGTGTATGCCTTAAGCCGTATATTAATTAACACGTTTAATAAGTATATTGCTACTCGTTCTAAAACTTTTAAAAATATCTGCAGAACAGCTAAAGCTTCCTTCATTAGCAAAATCAGCAGACAATAAAATAAGACAGTTGAAACGAACAGGAACAAAAAACGTAATACAATCTACACATTGGAAACTTCCCGCGGGGTGTAGTAGATATAACCAGAGTAAATACAAATGAGTAGGTTATCTTCATACAAACGCACCGAACACGGTTTGTATGTGAGCGCGCTCGTACCTACGAGTACGTATGCGTCGTCACAGTGACAAAATTTATCGCTGCTAAAGGTGCGCCAGTCATGGCTACCATCAAACGGGGTGAATAGGTATGCAGGGGTGAATTACAAAACTTTAAAATGGATTTTAGCGTTGAAATAATACAGTTAGTTGCCGAAAAAGACAATACGATAAACACATTAGACTCCTTTTTGGCAACAAACTGTAGGTATTATTTCAACGCTAAAATCGCTTTTAAAGTTTCGTCCCGATTCACCCCGGCATCCCTATTCACCCCGTGTCACGGTACGCCGCGCGTAATACCGCCCGCGCCCGCGCACGCTCCGCCGCTGCCCTGCTGCCCGTAATAATTTGTACGTGTACCTAACCTACCTCCTTTAACAATTTCATAATCATTTTAATTTATTTGAATAAATACATGATTCAGTAAAACCACGTTTTAATTAATCATATTTCGATCGTAATTGTTTACTAAACTAAACAGATAACATGACGTTGGTAATAAAAAAAATGTAGTGTCTCTATGCAGTCAATCTCTAATACAAAACATTTTTCGTCCCTACAGACGAAAATTGTTTTGTATTAGAGATTGACTTCATTTTTGACGATTGAATCACTACATTACTATAAAAAAAAAAAATCGCTTCCCGCTGTCAGTCTGTCCATATGTATGCTAAGATCTTCAAAACTATGCAACGGATTTTGAAGCGGTTTTTCATTTGAATAGATAGAGTGATTCAAGAGGAAGGTTTATATCATAATACATGCATATTGTACTAAAGAAAAGCCGAGACAAATTTATTGATTTGTAATGTGATGTCGTAACAAACATTTTTGTGCGCTTGCATTGCAAACGCTCTAAGGATAACCCACACCATTTTTATCTTTTACATATTACAAAAAAATGGGCTATTTACCAAGCTATTTTAAACAATACAGTATTATTCCTTATCCAATTAAATACATTAAATACTTTGTGCATTTCATGCAGATCAAAATTGCCCTTTACCCCATATCATTAAAATGAATATCTTAGAAGATATCAAAGATTTAAAAAACGGGGACAGAGCGGCTGGCGATGGCGACGATGGCGGGGCGGTACGAAGTTCGCCGGGTCAGCTAAAAACTTTAGGTGACAGCCCTACCTGTTCAGGCTATTATCGCTCGCTCGGGGCTCGAGTTGCCTTTCTTACTTGTTTTTTCTATGGTATAACTTTAATTTCGGAAGGCGGTATCAATAAACGAAAATACGGAACCAATGACACCGACTACCGAAATTAAAGTTATTTTTCACTTTAAATAAAATAAAATAAAATAAATAAAACGTTTATTTCAAGTTCACAGAAAAAACTCATAGTTGTTAGTAAAACTTAAAACCTAAGTGTTAGTAATATCTTTAATTATTATTATTTGATTTTTGTTGAGCATCTCCGTATGTACGGACAGTCTATCCTGCTCGCAATCATTGCCAGCACGATGTTGGAACTTGCCCACACCCTGCGCACTAGAGACGTACATTGCTTTCGCATTGTTGTATAAAAACAATCAGTTCGTGCTTCTGCGAACATGGCTGAGGCACTGCAGTACCGGGGCAGCCCCAACATCGACCTGAACGCGTTATTGAACTGGACGCGGAGGGCATTGTATGATTTTAAAGTAAAGGTAGACTAGGTAGGACTTTGTAGTGTTTTTTTTTTGTAAAAATGTTTTTATTTTTCACTTTTTAGTTGTATTTACCCAACACAAATTCCATTAACACTACTTGCTGTGTTCTCAGTCAGTGTCAGGAAGTTATTAAAACATCATCAATATAAACTAAGCGGAAAAGAATCTTATAGGTGAGCTAATTCAAAAACTGCCCAAGCAAAGTTTATCAAATTTATATGGGACCATCGCTTAGGCATACCTTATCCATTAAACACAATACATAGACATACAATTTTATTGCAGCAAAGTGGTGCCAAGCTAAGGTGCATTGATGAGTTGAAGACACCCAATAGCTAGAAGAATCATCAAAATTCGCATAGAATTGCCGGAGATGCAGTATGCAGTATTACCGGAGATCCAGGGGGGAGGGGTCTCGGTATGTAAAGATGGTCAACCATATGTGTCTCAGGCAGGCGGGCGCGCGGCCTGCAGCTCACCCAGTGCTCCATGTCTGTAGCACTAGCTCCATGTGTCTCAGGCAGGCGGGCGCGCGGCCTGCAGCTCACCCAGTGCTCCATGTCTGTAGCACTAGCTCCATGTGTCTCAGGCAGGCGGGCGCGCGGCCTGCAGCTCACCCAGTGCTCCATGTCTGTAGCACTAGCTCCATGTGTCTCAGGCAGGCGGGCGCGCGGCCTGCAGCTCACCCAGTGCTCCATGTCTGTAGCACTAGCTCCATGTGTCTCAGGCAGGCGGGCGCGCGGCCTGCAGCTCACCCAGTGCTCCATGTCTGTAGCACTAGCTCCATGTGTCTCAGGCAGGCCGGCGCGCGGCCTGCAGCTCACCCAGTGCTCCATTTCTGTAGCACTAGCTCCATGTGTCTCAGGCAGGCGGGCGCGCGGCCTGCAGCTCACCCAGTGATCCATGTCTGTAGCACTAGCTCCATGTGTCTCAGGGAGGCGGGCGCGCGGCCTGCAGCTCACCCAGTGCTCCATGTCTGTAGCACTAGCTCCATGTGTCTCAGGCAGGCCGGCGCGCGGCCTGCAGCTCACCCAGTGCTCCATTTCTGTAGCACTAGCTCCATGTGTCTCAGGCAGGCGGGCGCGCGGCCTGCAGCTCACCCAGTGATCCATGTCTGTAGCACTAGCTCCATGTGTCTCAGGGAGGCGGGCGCGCGGCCTGCAGCTTACCCAGTGCTCCATGTCTGTAGCACTAGCTCCATGTGTCTCAGGCAGGCGGGCGCGCGGCCTGCAGCTCACCCAGTGCTCCATGTCTGTAGCACTAGCTCCATGTGTCTCAGGGAGGCGGGCGCGCGGCCTGCAGCTCACCCAGTGCTCCATGTCTGTAGCACTAGCTCCATGTGTGTCAGGCAGGCGGGCGCGCGGCCTGCAGCTCACCCAGTGCTCCATGTCTGTAGCACTAGCTCCATGTGTCTCAGGCAGGCGGGCGCGCGGCCTGCAGCTCACCCAGTGCTCCATGTCTGTAGCACTAGCTCCATGTGTCTCAGGCAGGCGGGCGCGCGGCCTGCAGCTCACCCAGTGCTCCATGTCTGTAGCACTAGCTCCATGTGTCTCAGGCAGGCGGGCGCGCGGCCTGCAGCTCACCCAGTGCTCCATGTCTGTAGCACTAGCTCCATGTGTCGAGCAGTCGTTTAAAACAAACGCATTAGACGTTCACGGCGATGGCATCTTGATGAGCAGTCGTTTAAAACGCTCGTGCGTTACGAGCCCGAACACTGTTCGCCCATATTTGTATGGTGTTGTATGGTGGGAATAATTAGATTTTTTAAGACAAAATCGACAGAAATACTCGTATTGTCGACATTCACGCCAAATGTAACGTATGACGAATCCCACTATCGTATTACAATACAAATGATCGAAAGTTAACATTGCACAATATGATACGATGTGAGATGGAAAACGGCAAATGTATTGTTACAGAAAAACGATTTATGATAAACCTGACAATATTGTTGAGCGGAGAATATGTCTATCGGTGGTTATAACCCAAGTAGCAAAATGTGGCCCTGTAATTATCCTAGGAGCACGTATTTTTTAATCCTATAGAAATCCTGTAAACGTTTATAGAGCCGTATTTGGGCGCAGTTTATAGGACTATTACGCCCTATAGTCGCTTTGTTATAATCCGGTAAAGTGCTATTTGATTTTATAATTACCTTATTAATTGCTTTAACAAAATATAATTGTCCTATAAAAATCCGGTAAATGCATCTAAAAAGCGATTCGGTCCTCTTATGATCTGGCGCGTGCCGCTACTAGAGTAATTGATCCTACAGTGATCAGCGTAATACCATTAGTAGATTCATTCAGTCGATCATTCGTTCTTTTTTCGTTAATTCATTGCATACTGAGCTGGTGCGTGACATTGAATACTTTTTTATTTTCAAAAGGTAAGTAAAGTCACTTTATAATAATGTCTGTCATTATAATAAAGTAACTTAATTTGCCGTGTAACTGTTTTGTAAAGAGTGCCTACTCAACTTGGGAAAATCATTTTATTGATGAAGTGTTAGATGATAATAAACATATCTTCATGCGCCTTCAAAATTTAACATTTTCATTATTTTTTAATTCAGTAATAAATTAATAAATACCTATCCGACATAGGGTCGAAACACGTGCCATTACATTGCATTTATCAGAACCTTTAAATGACTTTTTAATCAAAGTTAAGACGCTTACATGGCATACCTACGCCACCATATTTAAGTTTTAGGGTTCTATGGGTAATGTGAGTTAAACCATACGGTAATGAGCAAATCTTGTAAGTTGTTGCTTTGTAATTGTTTTAAGTACTGATTACTAAGAGATTAGATTGAATTGTTAAAAATAATAACTACGAATAATGGAAATGTATGTTAATTTTCTAGAAAGCCTAAGCATGGTCCTATTCATTGTTTTGTCATTTACGAGTTTAAATACGTTGATTCTTTTAATTAATGAAAAATTGTTTAAATACATTAATAATATTTTTTTATGGAAGAATGATGAGAAATAAAAAGAAGTTAATTTTCGAATGTTGTTTATTTTCTTTGCTGCTTTTCAAGATATAACATATGATGCCGCATTTGCACATTCGTGCGAATAGCGAGGCGAATGGCGAAGCGAATTCGTACGAATGTGTAAATGCGGTATTATAGTCTGCATCACAGAGTATGTAGTAAAGGTATGAAAAATAATTCAGAGTTAAACTCATACACACTAGCTTACATTTTACATTTTTTACTCCATACACAGCTTCAAAAAGTGTCCTTGATGAATGCTCTTGCCGGAGAGTCACAAATAAAAGCTCTGATTTGTACTGTGACTATAACATCATTTCCAGTTTTGTATCCCACTGTTGTATCCCACTGTTGTATATCCATCTGGCTGGTTTCATAATTTTTATTAAACTCAGTATGATCACCATCATTAAATTCACTATTAGTTAATGCTTCCGCTATCATTTTCCGTATCTTCTTGATCATTACAACTCTCTGTAAAATTATCCTCCCAGTTGTCTAAGTCTATTTCCATTTTACCATGTACGGAACCATCACAAACTTCGCCAACTTCACCAGGCTCTTTTTTATTTAAGAACATTTCTTTTGATCCGCTTGACCCGAACTCCGATACCGACTTCATTTCAAAGTACTTTTTCGAAACTCTTCTTCGATAACCGCCACTACGCTTAAATCGTCTCCATTTATTTAAATCCATATTTATATTGTTCCAGCTTTCTCTAACAAATCACAAGATGGCCAATTACTCTAATTATAGCAAATGTAGAACACATTTAAGTAGAATCTTACTTATAAGAATCAGAGGCTATGCTAGCTTGGTGCTAAAAATCCGTTAAGGGTCACGACTAAGATAAATTTGTTCTATAATATCTTTACCTCTAGCAGCTATATCTGTGGCATTTATAGGAAGTGCATGTCTTATAGAAGAATGAAACAAGACATTAACAAGATAAAACGATCTTACTAAATGCGATTATCGGATCAAAAGTCACACTTTGCTAATTACTTTTATAACTTGCACTTATAAGACTGAACCTGACTGACCGCTCTAGTAAGAGTCGTGTAAAATAATCCTATTAACATTTATAAAACTAAATTATAGGGTCGAAAGTACTTGTAGTGCAAATCATCTTAGAAGATGCTTTGGCAGGATCAGTGGCCTGAGTTAATACGTCTACTAGATTTCTATAAGACGTGTAATCTTATAAGTCAATTGCTATAGGAGAATTTTGCTACTTGGGAAATATACAATGCAGTTCCATTCCAAGATTTCCAAGTCATCTTGTTATGTGAAGGGTGAGTCGAGCCAAACAGATAGCAACACACACGTATGCAGATAACAGTCGCTCCGCAGGCAATTAGAATTCGAAGCACTCGATATTGAGCCCAGTTTACTGCGCAAGTATTAATAGATGGTGATACTGCGTGCTGCGTGCTCACATCTCGGTGTCACACCACGGCTCCGTCATCGTCATACGATAGCATCGGCAGATAGCCCCGGACACTCCCGGAGCGGTGTCACGTTAGCCGCCGAGGAGGGCCCGACGAGGGCCGACAAAAAATTAAGCACGTCGGAATTAGACGCACACGCACATCGTTCCCGGAACTCGCCAGGCCACTCCAAACGGCTAAGAGTGTTAGAGATAGAGTACTCGCCACTCGCCAGATACTATCGTGCACTTAATACCATAATCGTTTTCTATCGTGAGCTCGAGGATCGAGGGGAAAGCGGCGCAACCGCTCTTCTAATATCCGGATTAAATATTGCTGTGTAAGATTAGTGAGACCGCAGATGATGTTCGTGAAGACATCGTGTTTGATGATAGACTACCGGTCTACTTTGCTCGATTCTTGCACTTTTATGATTGCGCTCACTTTTGTACGAATTCGCAAAATGTCACAGAAAGCTTCACAGTTCGGTGTGTGCTCTCGAAAGCTTAAAGCTATCGTGTTCATAGTGGAAGACATTACAATCAGGACTATTATAAAAAGTCTAGACGTGAACTGATCGCTGCTGAGCGGATCACAAAGCCCCCGCGGGTTCGTTACCGCAGGCCTCGCCTCGCTCCCGGCACGTCGCACAGCGGTCCATTATCCCGTGTCGCGCTTCCCGCGCTACGAGATTAGTATACCTTCTCCGTCCCCAAAGAATAATTGCACTCGCACTTTACGCATACGTAAAGTACTAATCATCCACCTATCTGTTTATTATGATTGAAGATGTTTCGGATCCTCGGCCGCCGCGCGCCGCACTTCGTGAGATCGAGTTCGTTGTATGTTGTCGTAATGCCCACACATACTGTAGGCCGGCCAGAGGCGTCACTCACACATACTGCGGGCCGGCCACTGGCGTCTCTCACACACACTGTGGGCCGACCACAGGCGTCTCTCACACATACTGCGGGCCGGCCACTGGCGTCTCTCACACATACTGCGGGCCGGCCACAGGCGTCACTCACACATACTGCGGGCCGGCCACTGGCGTCTCTCACATATCCTGTGGCCGGCCACAGGCGTCACTCACACATACTGCGGGCCGGCCACTGGCGTCTCTCACACATACTGTGGCCGGCCACAGGCGTCATTCACACATACTGCGGGCCGGCCACAGGCGTCTCTCACACATACTGCGGGCCGGCCACAGGCGTCTCTCACACATACTGCGGACCGGTCACAGGCGTCTCACACGCATACTGCGGGCCGGCCAGAGGCGTCTCTAACACATACTGCGGGCCGGCCACAGGCGTCTCTCACACATACTGCAGGCCGGCCACAGGCGTCTCTCACACATACTGCGGGCCGGCCACAGGCGCCTCTCACATATACTGCGGGACGGCCACAGGCGTCTCTCACACATACTGCGGGCCGGCCACAGGCGTCTCTCACACATACTGCGGACCGGTCACAGGCGTCTCTTACGCATACTGCGGGCCGGCCACAGACGTCTCTAACACATACTGCGGGCCGGCCACAGGCGTCATTCACATATACTGCGGGCCGGCCACAGGCGTCTCTCACATATACTGCGGGCCGGCCACAGGCGTCTCTACTCCATATATTATAGGCCGACTAGAGTACGGTACATGAGTACAAATTAAATTACCTCTCTGTTCGGGTCTACTTTTTGCCGAGCGCGATTCCAGGAGCGCGCCGCCGACGCTGTCCGGTTTCTCTAAATATGGTTTAGACGTAGTCGCCAGTCACGTCTAGGTAGGGCCCGGCCTCTAAAGAATGTGACATGTGCCTCGGAACGGAACGTTAATGTACTGTAAAATAGATTAGGGCCGCTTTCCGAATTATCTATAATCGCTCACAGCGCTCGTGACATCATCTCACATGCGTTCTGATTTAGATATTACGATTATGACAGCTGAGAGCTGTCAACAATTCAAAACGCCCGTGAACGCGCTCACAGTGCTTTCTCAACGTCAAAACGATATTATTACAGTATTTCTTTGTATAAACACCACATTTCTTCTTCTTTGGTTAGGTGGCGACTGTCAGCCAGAAGCACAATTTCGAAAATGCCACGTTAGTTTAATTTAAATTAAGATACAAATCAAAACAAAACGTACACTGACACATCCTCACACACACATTGTCATTTTTTAAAGCGCTCACGGTGATATTATTCTAGGGCATGGTCGGCGTTATTGCAAGATGGCGCATGTCATGACGTCATTTATGACGATTCACGGGACATCGTTATCGCGCTCACGCTAATTCGGTACGGGTTTAAGCACGCTCACATCGATTATTTCTCAACTCGGAACGCAGGGTAGGTTTACCGAGATATCGGGATGTTGGCGTTTCTTTCTAGGTAATAAGGTGGCGTATCGATTTAGATATTAAACACACGACGCGGCGATGCGCGGCGGCAGCTAAGTCAATACAAATCTGGCGTGTCTTAGAAAATTCCACCTGGAAATTAGGCATGCAGAAGCTCCCTGTGCCGGTCTATCGTAACTTTAATGAGATTCGATTCAACGATCCCAGATTTATATACCTATAATTCGTCAGCACGGCGCGGCGGCGGGGGTGCGGCGACGTACCTATCACAAAGAGGCGCGGGCGCGCAGTCGAGCGGACACCTGACAGGTCGTCGGCGCAAAAACGCCCCTCCGAGTTAATGAAGACTAACTATTAATTGGGTCGAGGCACCGCTGTCACTCTGACTGATCGTTTTTGTCAGTGCAAAAACTCGATCGGGTATCGATCAGCGTCGGGCGGAGAGCAGCGGCGCGGAACCGCCGGTCGCTGGTAGCTGGTCGCCACATCCGCGCGACCATTTTTTGCCCGCTGAGCGCTCCAGTGCGCGCTACACAAGCGAATGGACCCGGCACTGACCGGCACCGCTGCCCTCGCTTGTCCGGCGACATTTAGAGCTGATCCGAGCAAAGCTGCTACGGTAAGGTATTTTCGTGTCCGGTCCACAATGGCCCGTTCGACCTATTCGCTGAAATGCCGTGTTCTAATAGACAGCGCAGCGGATTAACCGTTTCGCGCATCAGCCAAAGTTTTTGCACGTTCTTTGGGTATTAAATTAGAGTAGCTGTAGTCACGTCGCGCGGCCCGACTGCCGCGGAATTAATTGAAATCTACTTTCTATCTTTTGTTTTATGTGAACAGCAGTACAATGTGGCTGAACGTTCGCATTCACTCGAGATAATGAAGCTGATTCCATTCTAAATGTTAATGGGGCGCGGGCGCGGGCGAGGGCTCATTAGTGCGGAGATATCGCCGTCGACTGCGCAGACTTTTTATCACTCGACAGCTGCTCTATATCTGAACGACTTGAATACATTGCAAACACGTCACTGACGTCACTGATAGCCCGGCACGCGGTGCAGGCGGACCTTCCTGCGACGCTGTGCTGTGTGTATCACGCACCGTCTATCTTCAAACGCGTGTGTTGCCCAAGATTTAACACTCACTGGAAGTGCTGCGTGTCCTGTAAGTTCCGCGCACCGCGCGCAGTGCGGTGCGCACTGTTGCCAGATACAGGCTTATTATTTCCGGAACGCGTGAAGCCAATATCTGTGTATGAACCAGCGCTCTAGGCGATGAGTCGCAATGCGTCCCCGTTATTAAGGATGTTGTGAATTTTCTAATGGACAAAGCTGTTACGAATTAACTCATGCCGAAAACATAAGATTATGTTCTGCTAAAATAATCGTTTTCTTAAGCACTATACAGGGTTATTCGTAAAACATTAACAACATCTTAAGAGGTCACTGTATTCATCATTATGAACAACTTTTACTATGGGACCAAACTAGAAATCGCGTAAACATTTTAAATTCTTTAACTTTGGATGCACAATGTCAAACAGTGCAGTAATACACACCCGAAAGTATGGCAAAAATATCGACTAGTGGCACCTTAAGATTGCAGATGACCTTGTGCTTTTCGCTGAAAACTTCGATGATCTCCAAAAAACGCTTCAGCACCTTTATGATGCTTCTTTTCACGTAGGGCTTAGGATGAATATGGCCGAGACGAAGATTATGGCAAACATCTCCAGCAATTCAAATCCTTCTGTCAAAGTCGGAAGTGAAGTGTTGGAGATGGTTGACCGGTATGTATCCTTTTGTGGCGAACCAAACTAATTGTCTGTGGTTCCCACTATTAGATATTACAAAGACAACACTACGTTAATCTAGAAGATAGTGTCTATGGCACACGGTAGTAAGTAGGATTTCGAATCTATTAACTAACACGATTGTTATTACCTTGTGTTTGAGTAAACGTGTATTCCTCCACTGCCGCGTGTATACCGTGCTTGTACAGACAAATACACCTCTTGTAACTACTGGATCGAGTTTCATTTATGTAAACAGGGCGCCGTATCGCGCCTAAATTGGTGACCCCGACGATAGAAGAACATATCAGTGTAAAAAGAAGAACTGGAATCCAGTATTGTGAAGCGCAACGAGCTCACACTCATCCCGGGCAGCGGGTTTCGTCATGAACAAGTCCCAAGTCGGTACCTACTCGCCGTCATTACGCGAGTTTACCTACGAAAATCGAGGAGTATTTGAACTTTCGTGCTATTAGTCCATTGACTAACGAGATAGTGATCGGCTGTGCATACTAATTGTGCCTAATTACACCGTGTTTGGACCTTATCAACCTGAAACAAGAAAAATCATATAATTCCGCAATAGCAGCGCCATTCTTTCTTGTGCGGATTCTTTAAGGAAACTTCAAAGTTAGCGCGCGAACTTGTGAAGCTTGACATAGCCTGACACTGACACATCTGTCTGTCATCATCTCTATCTGCAAACGTCAAACGGAAACCGGCTGCGTTCCAGAGAAACTCAAAACGTAAAGGTGTGTTCCACATTCAATAGTGTGATCAGTGTGATGTGACAACAGAAGCCTGTAAGTTGTTTTTATTTTACCTAAACTCTGCATGGATGGACATTCCTACACTCTACCTCAAATACAACGGTGTTTCTTTAAGAACAATAAGTGCTTAATTTTAAACTAAACGCCTAAACATAACAACATTCATTGTATTTCTCTTTGTTTTGTGCATTCTGCATGTTTTGATTTTAGTCATTATTCCTGTTTAATTGTTAATATTCCATTAGGGGCATAAACGCAATGCTAATAACTTAAGGCCAGGATATTCGAGCGCAGTAGGCATTTAGCGTTACCTCCTCCGCGCGTGGCAAGTTCCGCGAGCGCGCAATTCGAATGAACTCGGTGACCCCGCTGCTGCCACGGTAATTTCATCTAACAGTATTGTGACTCGGCCCTATTCTTGAAATATAGGGCTGCTCGCCTACAGTATTTTAATTTCATCATCCTACTTTAGTTTCTTTCTAGTTTTGTGATTGTAAATATTATATTTTTTTAATATTATGTATAAAATTTATGTTAAAATATTTCTGGTGTCTAGTTTTTAGGGAAATATAAATATAGCAACATAATTAATTTTATTACCTACCAAAAATTTTCTTTTTAGGGTTCCGTACCAAAATGGTAAAACGGAACCCTTATGGTGAGACTCAGTCTGTCTGTCTGTCTGTCTGTCTGTCACAGCTGGACATGTCAAGAACTACTAATGCATCAACTTGAAATTTGGAATAGTTTTAGATGACGTTTGCTCAACTATTTTGCAAATAAGAAAGAAATAAAAATATATGTACGTTTTTTGCAACAGGGCTTGAAAGGAAGTCTGAAGAATTCGAAGTGGGGCTACTAGAGCACGTGGGGTATCATATGAAAGAAAACAGTTTGCACATTCTCAAACATTTATTCTTTTTTTTGGGTCGCATTGTTTTCGACTTTTGATGTAAAATGCAAAAAAAAACCTTTCCCGCCCAAGTTTGCAAACAGAAAAATTTGAAATTATTTTATGTGATAGAAGTTTGTGTAAAGATTACAGGAAAAATAAAACGAAGTCTCTTAATAGCATACTTGTTCCTAAATCATCAATAAAAGTTATATTAGTTTCACTATCGGTCAAGAGATGGCGCTGACATAAAACTGCAATATTATACACCGCAGTGCACAATGTTAAAATTCTCTGATGAATATAGGCCTCGTCGATGAAAATTTAAAAACATATGATGGTACGGAACCCTCGTTGCGCGAGTCCGCAGTCTGGTGCGCAGTTTTTTAATTGCTACCTAATCTTTTCTTTCATGACTGTTATATCGCTTCCGCAATAAGAAATACTAAAATACTGCTCTGTCAAAGACGTACCGAAATCAAATAATACACAAAATGTTAGTTAGGTATTCATCCAAATTTATTTTATCCCCTTCAAAGTATGATCCTTCAGAAACGACACACTTACACCAACGAATAACCAAATCATAAAAACATTTTTTAAACGCTTTTTCCGGAATTGAGCTTAGTTTACGCCGCGAATTCTCCTTCGTTCGCTAAAATTCGTTCACAGTGATGGCCTTGTGCGAAGGCGCAATATCGTGGTGCAAGATCCAACAGTTTTCTTTCCACAAATCTGGCCTTTTTTTCGAATTTACTCTCTCAAAAGCCGCATATCGCTCAAATAATATATTTTATTTAACGTTTGAACTTCCGGTATGAATTCCGAGTGTATAATACCGCGATAGTCAAAGAAAACAGTCAACATGACTGACTTTTGATCGACTTTGGCCGTGGCGTGGTTTTTTCGGTTTCAGTTCAGTTGGAAGGCGCCACTCCGAAGCTTGTTGACTAGTTTGCATGTCAAACTCGTCTCGTCACCAGTAACAATGCGTTTCATGAATGTTGGGTCGGAGTTGACTCGTTCTAGTATGTCTTCAGCGACTCATAAGCGATTGAGTTTTTGGATCACGTTCTCCAGCTCCATCTCCACTGGTGCTTTCCGTTGCTTCAGAGTGTCAGTGCTTTTGCAGTGAGTTTGCTTCAGTGAAAGATAGATCAATGCTAAAAAAAAAACCTACTATAGACGCATTCGCAAGCTTATCCTATTACTAAGTTTTATAAGTAATTAGGTAGGTACCTATGTAATGTATATTATAATAAAAAGATCATCTATAAATTGAGCCATCGTGAGAGGCCTGGCAGATGTGAAACATCGAAATTATTTTAGACGAGCTTGCCCCGCTGTTTTACTCGCGTAATTCAATTTCCCGCAGGAAGTCAGTCAGTAAGTCGGTAAGTCAGTCGGTAAGTCGATCGGTAAGTCGAGTAGTAAGTCAGTCGTTAAATCAGGAGGTAACAAATATCTACGTACACTCTACTATCAACAACATCAACAACCTTGCATTATTATTATAATTTATAGAATAGATACAGTAGGCACGGTAATATTATCTATACAGTATACTATCTTCATACAAACGGTCGGAACGCGAGTTATACCTACGCGCCTAGAGTCCGGTTTACACACGGTAAACAAACAGTCTCGAATGCTCCGCAGTGATGAACGGACGCCGGACGGTGTGATCGTTTTATAAGCAGTAAGCGTGCTATTTGTGACAAATATTCATTGAAATAATTAATACAAGTACTTACTTAATAATATGGTAAAGAGCAATTATAGACTATATTGTGCTGTTTTTGGTTGCTTGAATTCGTCAATAAGTTTTTTTTAAAATTAAATCTACTAATAAAAAAAAACAAAAATATGTATTGTTTTTGAACTCTCCCTATTTCATTCACAACGAATTTCATATTTTTAAATAAAAAATATAATATTTTACCTATACAATCACAAAACTAGAAAGAAGCTGGCAGGTTGATGAAATTAAAATACTGTAGGCGGGCAGCCCTATTGCGTGTTTACGCGCGGCTGTAGGTCTGTAATTATTTCTAGAAGAGGGCCGAGTCACAATACTGTATAGATAATAGTGTGTACATGTCTGTCGCTCACGTAGTAGTAGCTATTGCGCCTGAGCGAGAAGCAAATACTGCCGTCGCGTCGGTCGTCATTCTAAATCCCATTCTCTAACTAAAAAAATCGAGTTGTAGATTATGTAGTTACTGTTCGCCTGTGCATTTTTAGGGTTCCGTTGCCGTATGTCATAGCCACTTTTTTCCGAAACTATAAGAACTATACTGTTTGGTAACGCCATCTCTTGAGGGTTTGATAATAAATTAATTTCGGCCCTAGTAAGTTCTTTTGACATCATTGTCGGAACAGGCGATATCTCTTTCTCCCTTCCCACCAAAGCACGCCTAATTGGCGTCGGATTCGACCGTGAACCGCGATAGCGAGTAGCCGTGTAAGAACTGCTCGCCACCGCTCCGCTCGCTTTATTCGCTTTATCCGCTTCCGCAAGAAAAAACTGTGTTTGAACTAATAACGACCGCCCGCGGGTGTGTTTGAGTGATTCAGTGTGAGATTCCTGTGATCAGCTTCAAAGCAGGTTCGCCAGCCGCCATTTTGCCCTGGACACGTGCGCTGCACCGCGCGTTACCTTGGTAAGGCGTGCTCTCCTAGTACCTATTCCTCACAACTGATCGCCTGATCATCATCTAGTTTTTCTAGGCGATTACCGCCATCCTTGAAAAACAGTCCACTTAAATTAAAACCCATCTTTTTCAAATCGCCTATATGAATATGGTAATTTCCATAACACTGTTTAAACTTGGTAAGTAGATGTATTCTGTGAACCGCATTAAGATTTTCACACAAAATTAGAAAAAAAAACAATAAATTTTGGGGGATCCCCCATACTTAGAACTGAAACTCAATTTTTTTTTTCAACAAACTCATACGTGTATCTATGGATAGGTCTTCAAAAATGATATTGAGGTTTCTAATATTTTTTTTTTTTAACTGAATAGTTTGCGCGAGAGACACTTCCAAAGTGGTAAAATGTCCCCCCCCCCCTGTAACTTCTAAAATAAGAAAATGATAAAACTAAAAAAATATATGATGTTAAGTTCCACCGAAAATAGGTTTGACGAGATCTACTATGTAGTTTTTTTTTTAATACGTCATAAATCGTAAACCGCAATTTACCTTTCATTCAATCAACTCAAATATAAAAATATAAAAAAAACATTTAATTTCATAAACATAAACCTTACGCATAAACCCGGATGTTACGGAACCCTCGGTACGCGAGTCCGACTCGCTCTTGCCCGGTTTTTTTTTTAAATACGCCTTTAGATCTTGGTATCGATGAACTGCAAAGATAAAAAGTTTTATTAGCAAAAATTATCTTTGTTGTAGTTGTGCTACTGTTTTGTCTATAAACTGAAATATTAAAAACTAAAATATCAACTAGTTTAAGGTCGGGCGGGGCTATTTCGACTATAAAATCACAAACGTCAACTTCAAAAGTCTACACACTCGTCTTTGAATACGTTATGATAGATTTAATGAATTTATGTTATAAAAGCTTTAATTGAGATCTTTCTTACGTAGATCTTATACAGAATACTCATCTTATATGTTCTCAGGAACAATATTTTATAAATTGGGAAGAAATAGTTACAATTACCCCACAGTGGGGCTATTTCAACTATGCCACATATTTATCGTACTAAAGCCGTTATCGTTTTGAAATTGAGAGCCTGAGTATATTATGGCATAATTCATACCAATCTATGGCTTATTGTCTCCTAACATGGTTCAGTAACGTAATAAAATACTTTAAACACCTTGGAGGGGCAATTTCGACTTTTTACATAGGTAGTAGTGCAGGGACGTATACCAACCAACATCATCGATAAATCAGAACAACAACAACCATGAATAAACATTTATATAAAATAAAAAAAAAACATGTTACATGTATTCTTAAGACTATTGTGGACCGTGGTATGTCATGAAAATCAGCAGCTTGATAACTAGTATTTTTTTTATTGCGAACATCTTCTACAGCCGTAAGTAGTTCGTCTAGCTAGTGAATACTGTTTAACATTTTTGCCTTATAATTTCACACCATCTAAAACGATACAACAACCTAAGTGCAAAAGTAGTGAATAAGCCGTAAATTAGTAGAAAAGCGGACGAGAGACAAAAACTTTTATGACAATATAGAAAATTCTTCAAACTGCATGACATTTACATTTCACAACTATAGCAAACGGTTTGATCACCATTTAGAGATTTAATTTACCAACAGTGGTTCCCTGTATATTTTATCGCAGCATGTGCCAATGTTTTTGTTATGCATAGAGTATCGATATCATCACATCACTAGTGTTTCGCAATACCATACAAAAATGAAGCGGGGCAATTATGACTTTAGTTTAGTCGAAATAACCCCACTTCTTCTTTTCGTGGGGCTATTTAAACTAACGAAAAATCACATCAAAAACGTATCATTCCAAAGAACAAATGAGCGAAAAACCATTTACGGTTTATATTTTCACTAGTCACTGTTTAATATTGTAAAAACAAGCGTTTTAACACAACTTTTGATGGAAAATGTGACGTGCGTCTTTTGTTAACACATGCACGAAATGTCGTCTGACAAAAAAAAGCGCGTAGGTCGAACAGTTCGCGGTTTAGCAGCTCCATCTATGAAATTTTGTATAAATAATCTGTTTACCTACCTGGATATAGATGGCGTTTTGGTACAAATACAGTAGAACAACAGTTATTGTCATTAGTTGAAATAGCCCCATAGTCGAAATAGCCCCGCCCGACCTTATATTTACTTTCATATTACTATACTTAATTTTATTGTAAATTTATGGTACACCAGCACATTAAGCTACTACAATCTGTCAAATTTCTTTAATAGATTTTCAACTTTAACGCTAAAGCATAAGGTTCAAAGTTGATTGGAAAAATTTGACAGTTTCTGATATCTTGATGTGCTGGCGTCTGTACCTACCTGCTACTGCTAGTACTGTGACGAAAGCAAGTAGGTACCTAATTACATAAACAACTACAATATTGTTCTGTCCCGTCGACTTTTACAAATAGGTAAGTTGTCATAAATACGTAGAAAAATAATAATCAAACTTACTTTTTTTTTTTAAGCTCCCGCAGTTCAATGCTGAACATTTTTTCTTCCTTCTGTTTTTATTCCCCATAATTTAATCTTAATTATCACTATATAATATACCTACTACAACATAAACTAATCATCATCTGCCTAGCCTTTTCCCAACTATGTTGGGGTCGGCTTCCAGTCTAACCGGATGCAGCTGAATACCAGTATTTTACATGGAGCGACTGCCTATCTGACCTCCACAACCCAGTTACTGGGTAATACGATACCCCTTGGTAAGACTGGTTGTCAGACTTTCGGGCTTCTGACTACCCGTAACGACTGTCAAAGATCCACAAATGACAGCCGGGACCAACGGCTTAACGTGCTTTCCGAGGCACGGAGGGGTCTCGGTATGTAAAGATGGTCACCCATCCACAGACCAACCGCGGCAAGCGTAGCTTAACCTGATCGATCGACCTGTGCGGCTGTTATTATTTAGCCACGGGCCCCTCAACAACATAAACTAATATCTAGTTTAATTATTAATACTAGAACCTACAACAATATTTACAGACTGATTTTTAAAACGAATACACAAACACGGTAAATAACAATACTGCATTATATTTCAGTCTGTGAACGTATATTTCGATCGATTAGCGGGGAACGCAGCGAGCCAGGAAAAGCGACACAGGTCCTACCTCGGTGACGCCTGGCAGGCTACTGAAGCGATGCGCGCGGGCCGCCTTGTTATATTATATCTTGTTAAAACAATAAAATTCAGTTTTGAGAAAAATTTCCCGTAGAATTTTCTTCTATACATCATTGCCTATTTTTTGACATATTTTTTGTGAGTAAAAGTTTGATCTACTTCAAGTAAAACTTGAAAAACGATCAAAAACTTCCTTGTTTTCGATTTGTTTGCGATTTTTTATGATCGAGTGAAGTTGTAAATATCGTGTTTTGAACCGTAGAAGAATCAAGAGTGTTAATTGAACTGCAACATATATTTTTTTCAGATTAAAACAAAGAATATTTGATTGTTAAATGTTGAATCAAAAATAGGTCAATTTTGAGAGTCCTGGCCTTAAAAAGAGGTTTTTGGAGAACATTTTTATTTTTACTTTTTACATTTATTTTACACTTTACCTTTTTTTTTTGCCTGTGTGCTGCATGTATGTTCATTTTTGTTTAGTTTTGTGTGTCCTATTTGCTATGAATGTGCTTCCTCATGGTGACTATTTAACTCTTTGATTTCACCTCTGCGCTACTATTGTATAAGTTATACTGTGTTCCTCTTAGGATTGGTGTTCGTAAGATAAATATAATTTGTATAGTAACGCAATGACTACCGAAGGAAAGGAAATTTTCCTGGATCCTGAACCTGGAACTGGTGGTGAACAGTCCGCTGACCCATCCCCAACTAGATCTCAACCGATATTAGTCAATCGAGTTTCCATCCGCGTTCCTCCTTTTTGGGCAGACCGACCAGGTCTCTGGTTTGCAAGTTTGGCGGCCCAATTCCATATTAATTGCGTCACACAAGAGTTGACTAAATATTACTATGCTGTAAGTCAGCTGGACACCAAATCCGCGACTGAAGTCGAAGACATAATTATTGAGCCACCTAAGAGTCAACCGTACAGTTGCCTTAAAAAGGCCCTCATCTCCCGTTTCTCTGAGTCTTATGAAGAGAAAATTAGAAGGCTCCTTGAGAAAGAGGAGATCGGGGATAGGAAGCCATCATCATTCTTCCGCCACCTCAGAACTCTTGCTGGTCCATCTTTCCCAGAGCAGCTCCTTCAAAGTATTTGGACAAATAGGTTGCCTCATTACATGCAAGGTATTTTAGTTGCCTAAAAGCATTCATCCCTCGAGGACTTGGGTGAGCTGGCTGATAAGCTGCAAGAAATCAGTCCACAACCAATGAATGTCCATGCAGCAGGTAGGGCATCATCATCATCATCATCATCATCATCTAGTGATGACACCAAGGAACAACTTAAGGTGCTCCAACAACAAGTGGCGGACCTGACACGGCTTGTGACCGGCCTCACCACAAGTAATGACAGAAATAACCGCAGTCGCTCAAGCTCACGCTCACGCACACCTAACGGCCAATGCTGGTATCACAGGCGTTTCGCGGCGAAAGCTTCCAGGTGTTTACAACCGTGCACTTGGTCTGGTCCCGTACCACAGGGAAACTCAAGCAGCAGTCAATAGTGGCGACCACTGACTGCTCTGTAGCAAGTCGCCGTCTATTTGTTACCGATCGGTATTCGGAATTTGGTGTGGACAAATGAGCGGTCATGCATGTAAAGCGAGGGGAGATTGTGGAATCTGTGGGGATCCAACTCTCGGACTCCACAAACCTTCGAGCCTTCTCCGCATCCGAAACCTATAAGTATTTGGGTATGTCGGAAGCGTTGGGCATCAATGTTACTGACATGAAGCAATCATTGAAGGAGCGCTTCTTTGGCCGTCTGAAAAAAGTATTTAATAGTCTTCTTTCAGGCGGAAACAAGGTGCTCGCCTTCAATGGTTGGGTTATGCCGGTTCTGATGTACTCTTTTGGCATACTCAAATGGACTCAGACTGAACTCGACGCCCTGGATAGGAAGGTCCGTACACTGCTGACTGCAAATCGAATGCATCACCCACGGTCATCGGTAATGAGGCTGTATATCCCGCGAAAGTGTGGAGGTCGAGGCTTTTTAAACGCTAAGACCCTCCACAATCGCGAGATATGCAGTCTCAGGGAATATTTCTTAGAAACCGACGTGGGGTTGCATCGGGATGTAGTCGCGGTGGACAAGGGCCTCACCCCTCTCTCCTTGGGTAAAGAGAACTGGCGCAAACCAGTAGTGCTTAACACTAATGATCGCATGGAGGTATGGCAGAGTAAGGAGCTTCACGGACGCTTTTTCCGGGCCCTACATGGACTCGATGTAGATTTACTAGCTTCCGTAGCCTGGCTCTTTGGAGAAACCGAAGGTTTTGTCTGTGCAATTATGGACGAAGTTATGATAACGAACAATTACCGGCGATTTATTGTCAAAGACGGCACGGTTGACATCTGTCGGGCATGCCACCGGCCGGGAGAATCAATCAGACATATTATCTCCGGGTGTTCTCGTCTAGCTAACGGAGAGTACTTGCATAGACACAATCTTGTAGCCAGGATAATCCATCAGCAACTTGCTCTGAAATACAGCCTTGTGGAATCGGAGGTTCCGTACTACAGGTATGTGCCCGACCCAGTTCTCGAAAATGGAAATATCACATTGTACTGGGATCGATCCATCATCACTGTCAGGACTATTGTTGCCAATAAGCCTGACATAGTGGTGGTGGATCGATCAGAGCGTCGCGCAATGATTGTTGACATAACAGTCCCGCATGATGAGAACCTCGTGAAAGCCGAGAAAGTTAAACAAGTCAAGTATCTTGACTTGGCTCGCGAGGTTGTCGACATGTGGGATGTTGACTCAGCAATCATTGTGCCGATAGTCGTACTCGTAACAGCCAATGGACTGATAGCCAAGAGCCTCGACCAACACCTGAAGAGGCTTTCGTTGGGCAGCTAGATCAAGGGCTGAATCCAGAAAGCAGTACTTCTGGACACGGCTCGCATTGTCAGGAGGTTCCTCTCTCTGGAGCCCTGACCGCCGTTAGCTTGGACCCTGTTCCCGATACCGGTGGGCTACTATTTTTTATATTTTTAAATGTTTCTATGTTTTTATATTCTAATATTTAAAAATATAATTTCATACGATGAAATAAAGGATATTTAATAGTTCTCGAAAATGGTAATATCACATTATATTGGGATCGATCCATCATCACTGACAGGACTATTGTTGCCAATAAGCCTGATATAGTGGTGGTGGATCGATCAGAGCGGCGCGCAATGATTGTTGACATAACCGTCCCGCATGATGAGAACCTCGTGAAAGCCGAGAAAGATAAACAAATCAAGTATCTTGACTTGGCTCGCGGGGTTGTCGACATGTGGGATGTGGACTCAGTGATCATTGTGCCGATAGTCGTGACAGCCAAGGCACTATTAGCCAAGAGCCTTGACCAACACCTGAGGAGGCTCTCGTTGGGCAGCTGGATCAAGGGCTTGATCCAGAAAGCGGTACTTCTGGACACGGCCCGCATTGTTAGGAGGTTCCTTTCTCTGGAGCCCTGACCGCCGGTAGCTTGGACCCTGTTCCCGATACCGGTGGGCTACTATTTTTTATATTTTTAAATGTTTTTATATTTTTTTTATACTAATATTTAAAAATATAATTTATATGTATTCAGTTTAATAAAGGAGAAAATAATAATAATCTTTATTTATCCAAAAACAATAACTGTATAATACACGGAGATATTTTTCAAACTAGGTACTTATATTAAAAAAACTCCAATTTCTTATTATTAGTAGTCATTGATTGAGTAAAATTAACAATAAGATAAAATTTATGGAACCAAGGAACACACTTTAAACCAAGATTCGTCGCACATTTTAAGTGGTTTGCTTTGAGGAATGTTAAGTGGTTCTAATTAACATGTAGTAAAAAAAACCGATGCTAACCTTGGTCCACTATTTGTAATTTTTGATTGTGCCACCTATAGGTACTATTCCTCCCACTGGCGTCGACTTCGTTCTCTGGCATTTTGAATTCTCAAGAAACCCTTCGCCATGGCAGGGTTTCTTTCCATAAACTCTACCAGAGTTTCAACCTGAGCCGACGATGGGTGAGAGGAACGTCTCTCATTTGGACTGGACTGGAACATTATTGTTGGAATAGAAAACAAAATAAATACTATTTTAAGTAATATCATTTTTAAACTTCACAACCACAAATATGAATTTACTTCATGATTATTTTACAATTATTTTCGGCACTGAACGATCAAATCAAACACAAACAAAACAACGCAACGCACTATCATGCACTATCAAAATATTGTCCACAGAACATATGTATATACTCATTGTCAATCTGACTTTTCTTTTGGTAAGGGACGCATAGATTATATTCATGGCACGAATTTAGAATTTTCTGTTTTTTTACTAATTAGCTGCCTCAATTAAGAAAAAAAAAAAAAAAAAAAAAGAAATATTAATTTATTTAAACAACCCGCATGCCTAGCGTGGTGATTACGGGCATTAAACCTCCCACATTAAATTAGATTAAAGTGCCAAAACAACGGCCCCCAGTTCCCGATGGTCCCGCTATTCCTGGTCAAGGTAGCGGTCACGGTAACGGCGGGACGGGGGGTGCGAAGAATCCCCGGGTTACGGCAGGCTACCCACGACGATTATATATGGCTACATATAATGGACGTTCGATGAGGCTGGACCATCACCTTGCCGAACTGAGGTAGAGTTAGGCCGCATTAACTGGCATATACTGGGGTTATCTGAAGTCCGAAGACAGGGGGAGGACACGATAACCCTGGAGTCAGGCCACCTATTCTACTTCCGCGAAGGTGATCGCCTGTCCCAAGGTGGGGTCGGCTTTCTAGTCAACAAGGAACTCACTAGCAGTGTTGTGGAAATCAGTAGTGTGTCGACACGGGTAGCGTACCTTGTACTGAAACTCACTGACAGGTACTACCTGAAAGTGATACAGGTATATGCGCCGACTTCAACATGCTCTGACGAGACAGCCGAGGCCATGTACGAGGACATTGCCAAGGCAATGCACAGTACGACAAAGGCCCACTACAACGTTGTTATGGGGGACTTCAATGCCAAAGTGGGATTACAAGAACGCGGTGAATCGAAAGTTGGACCGTTCGGTTAGGTAGGGGCGCAGGAATCATAGGGGGCAAATGCTGGTCAACTTTTTGGAGTCGCAGGGGCTCTTCTTAATGAGTTCGTTTTTCAAAAAGAAACCCCAAAGGAAGTGGACCTGGCAAAGCCCCGGTAACGTGACAAGGAACGAGATAGACTTCATCAAGACGGATTGGAAGCATATATTTAGAGATGTCTCCGTGATTAGTAGGTTTAATACCGGAAGCGATCACAGACCAGACCAGACAGATGTCCGAGGCACTTTATATATCAATTTCAGAGCTGAGAGACTCCGCATGATGAGGCCTACACTCCGACCTACGCAGCTCCAAGCCGCTCTAGGATCCGAAAAGTTCCAACTGGAACTTCAAAATCGATTCACCCTGTTGGAAACCATAGGTAATATTGACGAGAAAGCTGACGAGGTGGTCAAAGCACTACGCGACGTGTCCCGCAGACTTTTCCCGTCACGGCGTAAAAGTAAGGTGTCCAAACTTTCCTCGGAAACTCTCGGACTTATGAGTGAAAGGCGAGAGTTGCCATCGATGCAGCCGTCTTCATCAGATAACAGGGCCTTAAACCTAAAAAGAATATATAATAAGGCAGAATCGTGACTTCGAAGTCCGAGATTCTCAAGGAAGTCGAGGGTTTTTATGGGCACCTATACTCAACACGGACGAGGAAACCAGCGAGGCATAGTGCAGACGACCATCGAGCCGAATTAACACGCCACTACACGGAGGATATCCCGGATATCGACCAATGCGAGATTAGGGCGGCTCTCTAGCAGCTAAAGAATAACAAGGCACCTGGGGATGACGGAATAACGACAGAGCTCCTTAAAGCGGGCGGGGCTCCAGTCCTGAAAGAGCTATCGAGTCTCTTTAATTCCGTCATCCAAGAGGGTACAACGCCCAAAGCGTGGAGCAGAGGTGCGGTGGTTCTGTTCTTCAAAAAAGGTGATAAATCCTTGCTGAAGAACTATAGATCCATCTCACTTCTGAGCCACATATACAAGCTGTTCTCGAGGGTCGTCACGAACCGTCTCGCTAGGAGACTTGACGAGTTCCAGCTGCCAGAACAAGCCGGTTTTCGAAAAGGCTTCAGTACCGTAGACCACATTGATACTGTTCGACAAATTGTACAGAAGACCGAGGAGTACAATCAGCCGCTGTGTATGGCATATTGTGGACTACGAGAAAGCCTTCGACTCCATCGAAATATGGGCAGTTCTGGCCTCTCTGTAACGATGTCGAATTGACTGGCGCTACATCGAAGTGTTGAGATGTTTGTATGACGCTGCAACGATGACTGTCCAGATCCAGGATCAGAAAACCAGACCCATCCAACTGCTCAGGGGGGTGAGACATGGGGATATAATATCCCCTAAATTGTTCACCAACGCTTTGGAAGACGACTTCAAGACGCTGGACTGGACTGGACAGGGTATTAACGTGAACGGCGAGTATATCTCACATCTTCGGTTTGCCGATGACATCGTCATAATGGCAGAGTCGCTGGGAAAAGGAAGGGTCGCTTCTCGAAGTTGTGAAGGATTACGTCTACCTAGGGCAAGTCATCCAGCTCGGTAGACACAACTTTGAGAAAGAGGCCGACAGAAGGATCCAGTTGGGTTGGGCAACTTTTGGAAAACTCCGTCAAGTCTTCTCGTCGCCTATCCCGCAGTGTTTGAAGACTAAGGTCTTCAACCAGTGCGTCCTGCCTATAGTTGCAAAACTTCTGAAAAATTCTGAATAATTCCGGAATACTTCTGGGAAAGTTTCTTTGAATCAGAATTATTCAAAATGAGTGCGCCGGCGCGCGCCCGACTACCACGAGTCGTGCGTGCAGGCGATGGCGGTGCGGGGTGCGGTAAGAGGGGAGATGCTCCCCGGAGAAGTTTTCCCCCCCGCGAGAAAGATTCGTACCCCGCAATCGAATGTTTCCGCCGAATATTTCGCCCGAATAATTCAATGGGAATAAACGTGTTTGTTTGTAGTGTGGTGGGTAAGTTAATTATTGTTCAGTGGCACATACGTAAGTAAAATATAAATGTTTATTTTATTATAAATGGGATTGATTAAGTATATGTTGATATTTTTATAGGTAAGTAGATAATATATGTTAGCCTGCGATTAACAGGATTTTTTTTCTTTTGATTTTAGGTAGGTACCTACTTATTTCGAAATCGAATGCTATTTTAATAAATGTCAGTTGTGGAATAAAAAACCAGGCCTAGCATATTTGATTTGTTTTTTGAAATAGGGTTTAAGGGACACGCATGCGCAAACGGCACGGCGCCCGGCCCCCCGCACGCCCCGCGCCCAGTCGCGCTCGCGCTGCCCATGACGCGACGTTGCGTGTGCTTGTTGCCTCTCACAACACAACTAAGGGTCAGTTCACACCGAGACGCGATGCGACGCGCAGTTGTCAAGATAGCAATACAATTATAGACCTTATCTACTACACAAAAAAGTACACAATTCAGTGGGGTGGGCTGCGCGGCCGCGCGGCGTAGCTCGCCGTAGTAGGAACTGAATTGTGTACCTTTTAGTGTATTATAAGGTCTATAATTGTATTGCTATCTTGACAACTACGAGTCGCGTCGCGTCTCGGTGTGAATTGACCCTAAAGATAATATAATTTACAACTTCCAAGCGCGAAATAAGTAGTAAGGTCGATTTTCCTGGTTTTTTTTTGACAGTTGAAATATTCCCAAAGTTTCGGAATATTTCGGAATACTTCCGAAGTATTCGACGGGAATGATTCGGAATTTTTCCCGCCAGCATCTATAGCTCCTGCCCGTCATGACATACGGTGCTGAAACGTGGACACTGACGGTCGGGCTGGAACACAAATTCAAGGTCGCTCAGCGCGCTATGGAGCGAGCTATGCTCTGAGTCTATTTAAAGGATAAAATCAGGAATTAAATTATCCCGAAAAAAACCGGAGTTACCGACATAGCTTGCAGAGTAAGCAAACTGAAGTGGCAGTGGGCTGGCCATGTCTGTCGAAGGACCGATGGCCGGTGGAGCAGACAAGTCCTGGAGTGGAGACCGCGTATCGGCAAGCTTAGTGTGGGACGCCCCCCAGCTAGATGGACGGACGACCTAAAGAAGGTGGCTGGGGTAGACTGGATGCGGAAGGCGGAGGACAGGGTGCTGTGGCGCAGTCTGGAAGAGGCCTATGTCCAGCAATGGACTGCGATAGACTGAGTTGATTGATTGAATTTAAACATCATAATTAACTAAAATTCTGTGCCAAAAACTCAACAATTGTGTCAAAAAACTGGAATCGATAAAGCTCGACTAACATTTTGTTGAGTGTGGTAGTCACTACTACAATATGGTTGCTTCAGAGCTCACATCACTTCGCAAGTGACTAGGTGATGCTTACGGAATGCAAGATCAAGGTCATTTTGAACCTTAAACGAAGTGAGAGTGAATAGCGATGTTAATGCGATTTGTTTTTTAATTTTACAGAATCAATGTACTGTTATAGGAACAGAAGTACCCCGAAAAGTAGGAGTCTGGTCGAAACGACTCCTTTTGGCGGTAAAAAGATGCAACTGTGTTTTGGTGGCATTTAAAGAGACCAAATTGTCATCACCCCACTAGGGGTCAAGGCTAAAGGTCAAATCTGTCTGCCCTACCATGGCCTCTCTCAAGAAACGAACTTCGGCCCTGTGGCTTTTGCGCTGGACAAGTATCTCTCTGAAACAATACTGTCAACTGCGTACCCAACAATACCAGGCTGAAGTAGGTCATTGATGTGCAGCAGGAAAAGAGTTGCAAAGAGAACAGACCCCTGAGGAACTCCGGCATCAATAGCTATAAAGTCAGTCAGAGGAGCAGCCTTCAACGACTACTCTGATCGACCGCCACTGACCTCTATAATCTTGTATTATAGAGATCAGTGTTGACCGCTCACTACCTATTTTTACCGACTTCACAAAAAGGAGGAGGTACTATGTTCGGATGTTTGTGTGTTTTTTTTTTTTTTTGTATGTTTGTTCATCGAATACTCCAGCAATTGTCGACGGATTTTCAAAATTATTTTTTTGTTCGAAAGTAGATAGTTCTGAGGTGGTCCCACTGTCACCAAGTTAGGATCTGATGATGGGATCTTAGAGAAATCGAGGGCAACCCTCAAATTTTATAGGCTTACTTGTTGTTTTTCGCATATTTTATAAAGTATCTTGTGTATTTGCGTATGGTTGTCACCATATCAGGTAGCTGGACTGATGATGGAAGGTACAACTCCTTAACAGTAAGAAGTTACTCGAACAGGAAAGGACTGTTTTAGTAAATTGTTTTGATGTTTGATAGGGCATTTGCCACATTTGGTCTCAGGATCATCAAGGCATGCCATGATGCTGCAGTCAGGATAGTCTGCAGAGTACCTAACTCCTCGACAACTAACAGCAGATATATCGAGTTTAGGCTCATTGAAAAGAGCTCGATGTGTGGATAAACGCACTGTTAATGAGGAACACCGAAGTACATAGAGACCTGATGCTGAAGCCAGGAGCATATGAAAAAGTAGGTATAAACCTTGAAATTACAGCACCGTAGTCGTGTTTGGGCTCATTTTAAACAGGACTAAATTTTAAGTTCATTGCAATGTTGACATAAGTCTGGCCTGATGCTGCAGCCAGGATTATCAGCATCTAGTCTAAAAACTAATAAATACTTCTTAAAGTGAAATACTTTTGCGAGTTTTTCTTCTGTATAATTATCCTAACAAAGGTTGCCGGTAGTGGCTGGATGAGAGAAGCGGAGGACCGTGAACGTTGGCGCAAACTTGGGGAGGTCTACGTCCAGCAGTGAACTGCAATAGGCTGACGATGATTTATAAAAGCCTCAATCGTTGCATTTCACGCAATGCCTTTTCGTCATGTGGTCTATTTACAATTTGGTAGGTTCCAAATCGCATAATACAATGCCATCCAGCGTCTTAACACGACTAAGCGCAATATCAACTTGGCCCTTAGCAAAATTTTTCTTGCCTAAGTCTGTTATTAAAGTAACTTGAACATTTGCTCTCGGAAATTATGATTTGGGAAAGTGGAGCTGATGATGAAGACCACAAATGGCCATCGGAACTACTCAATGACAAATATTTCACGGGTTGCAAGTCGATTACTTTAATATAGCTGCTAAGCAATTTATGCTCATTACAATGCGTATGGTGAAGTGGAGCTGATGATGACTTCTTAATCAGCTCCATTTCTCCTGGTTCTTACTAGGAGAACTCCTCAACAATTAACGTCCCTGCATCGGTGAAAGCAATATTTTGTAAAAGGTGATAAGCAGTTGACATTAGGCTATTATAACTTATATAAATTACAAACTGACCCACTAAAAAGTGAAAAATAAAAACTTAAAAAAAAAAAAACCGACTTCCAAAAAACACTATACAGTGAAAAATAACTTTAATTTCGGAAGTCGGTGGCAAGAAACTATAATACACATCCAAAGACACCGACTTCCGAAATTAAAGTTATTTTTCACTTTATAGTGTTTTTTGGAAGTCGGTTGTTTTTTTTTTTAAGTTTTTATTTTTCATTACTTACGAATAATCATATTTTCAAAATAGATTTGTATATAAAAAGTTTTTTTCGCAAATGTTCTGAGTGGTCTGGTATCTTTTTAGACTCACAAGGAGTGCCGGCAGAAGTGAAAACTTGAATATCAACGTTGTTTACTGTAACTGTAACGGTAACGGTAACTGTAACGGTAACGGTAACTGTAACTTTAACTGTAACCGTAACCGTAAGCTTAACCGTAACCGTATCTGTCTGTCTCTGTCTGTCTGTCTGTCTGTCTGTCATTTGATCCTGTAAACTTTTTAGATATCAATACAATAATATTGTTCCATTTACACTTGGCGGGTTTTCGTTGTGTTATAGTTATTTTTCATGCATATTATTTTATGGTTTTCTGATAACCCGCCAAGTTTAAATGGAACAATATTATTGTATTGATATCTAAAAAGTTTCAAACACAAATTACTTACAACAGAATTGCAAAATAAGGCCGGTACAAAGAAAATGGTTTAAAACTTGGCGTTGGTTTCGATTTCAACTCTTTTGCTGGTCAAACATCTACATGAAGTAAGGAAGTTGGCCTTCTTTTTCAATATTATATGTTTTTGGTGGGATTTCATTTCTTTTTGCCAAGTGGGTAGATACACATGTAGGATTAAATTGTATAGCCTAGGTTTTCTTTTTTTTTTGATAATTGTGGTTTTTTATTATTTTTTCTCTTACGAGGTGTTTTTTAGGGTTCCGTACCCAAAAGGTAAAAACGGAACCCTATTATTAAGACTTCGCTGTCTGTGCGTCTGTCCGTCTGTCTGTCTGTCATCAGGCTGTATCCCAAGAACCGCGATAGCTAGACAGTTGAAATGGTCACAAATTATGTCTGTTGCTGCTATAACAACAAATACTAAAAACAAAATAAAATAAATATTTAAGGGGGTGCTCCCATACAACAAACGCGATTTTTATGCCCTTTTTTGCTCGATATCAAAAATAGCAACAGGTAGGCACTTGAAATATTCACAAAATACTCAGTTGTATTTTAACTTTAATAATAAATAATAAATTAAAATAAAATAAATATTTAAGGGGGGCTCCCATACAACAGACATGTTTTTTTCGGCGTTTTTGCCTTGTGGTACGGAACCCTTTTTGCGCGAGTCCGACTCGCACTTGGCCAGTTTTTTATTAAATGATGAGCCCGCTGCAGTCTGAACTGCGGCAATGTTTGGACGTATAGACCATTCCCTATCAGCTGTTTTTTTTTAAACTTATTCTTTTTCACACATATCTTTTTTAAATCCGGTCTATAGAGCGACCTTAATCTGTTGTACTCAACAATAGCACTTTCTTGTGCTTTGATCTGGCTAGGATCGATATTTATTAAATGGTCACCACTCAAATTTTTTACCCTAGATAATGGTACGTGGGCTTGACTCTTATGAAGGGTGATTGCATATGCTAAACATATCGGAAACTGCTCCCGGTAAACAAAAGCACGGCTCAAAACTTCAAGTTACAATTTGAAATATTATTTATATTAATTTTACTTTAAAAAAATATACTTTTAGAAATAGAAATACGAATCTGCTTAACAAAACGATTTGGGGTTAAATAAGTATTCTTAAAAAATATTTTGCGTTTATATCTTATGATATAAGTACGTCATTTGACATGTTTTAAGGTTTTTAATAATTTATCTTTCTAAGAAAGTCTCATATTTACCTAAAAATTAAGCTTATTTTTTTTTAATACGGAACATGGATTACAGAATGTGTGATAGCCGAACTCACACTTAACCGCATTTTTATTTTTACTTTAGCTTCGTGCAAAATTACAAGTTTCTAGGCGGACTTTAAAAAAAATTAAGACCTACGGAACCCTCTGTGCGCGAGCCAAACTCACACTTGACCGCTTTTAAAAATTTTCTTTTAGTTTCATGGTAATGTCCAGTTCCAGCTAGAAAAAAAATCATACGGGACCCTCTGCATGCGAGCCAAACTCACATTTGACCTCTTTTTAATTTTTCCTTTAGTTTCATGCTAATGTCTAGCTTCATGCTAAATTTCAAGTTTTTAGGCCGGTTAGAAGTTTCTAGGCCGGCTAGAATAAAAAATTAATACGGAACCCTCTATGCGCGAGAAAGACTCACACTTGACCATTTTTTTATTTTTTCTTTAGTTTCATGCTAATGTCTAGCTTCGTGCCAAATTTCAAGTTTCTAGGCCTACTAGAAGTCCCTAAACATTTTGATTAGCTCTAAGTGAGTGAGTCAGTCAGTCAGTCAGTCAGTCAGTCAGTGCCACTTTAGCTATTTTGAAAAGTCCATAACTTTGAATCTATTAAAGCTACAGTTATGACGAACTAACAGCAATCATGGTATTATGTATGTGAAGTTTTTAGCTCGAAGTAGTAGTAGTAGCTCGAAGCGGTTCGGGTAAATAGTGCACGTCGTACGTGCGGCCACTTGCTGGAAATTGGCCTGCGCACTGCCGTGCGCTTCGATCTGTGGAAATAAAGGACTAGTGGATTAAAATAAAGAAAAAGCACGCGTTTTTAATACACTACATTATGGACCTAAGAGCGGTTCAATAAGAGCCACTTTACGAGCAAGTGTGTTGAAAAGTTACTTAGAGTACATTATGATATAAGTGCGGTAAGTTGAAAATCACAACCGAGGCGATATTGCTAGCCCGAGCCAGGGCTACAAGAAAGCAGAGGCTGTAATTATCAAAGCGCACGTATTTCATACGACGTTTTATAACATATTTGCGAAGAAATAAATAAAACTCGGACTTTCTTACGAATAACCTTTTAACCGCTTGGCTAAATATCAATTGCTTTGGGTAAATAGTAATGCCTTGCACACGGCTACACCTACAATAATAAATAAGGAGGAGCAATTGTTGAATAGAACTAAAAATCATGCATGTTCTCTGTCGCAGAAATACGACATTAACGGTACGGGCACGGAAATATATGTGTCGCATTTAAAGCGGTTAAAAGGTTAAATCTTTAATCACTTGCAGTTATAAAAATTTGAACAATTTGTAAAATTGATTATTACGTTGCCAGTTGGCATTTTTAATGTTCTCAAGTTATTATTAGTTACAATTTCACCAGTCTCTCTCTCACTCTCTTGAGTGAAAGTAGGAGAAACGAGACCAGAGTTCTGCAGGCGGTGGCGGCGACAGAAGCGGCTTCGGCGGCGGCGACGATTGGTGGAATGTACGCGTGTGTGCTCGTAGATGGTCGACACTTGGCTCCAAATTTATATTCCTTGTAATGCTCCCAGCTAATTTCTTCTTTATTTCTCATAGAGTCATCTATGTAGCCCTCGGCTACACTGTTCGACCGCCACCCTCCATGGCGTTTTAGTGTCAATAAAACGCCATGGAGGGTGAATCGGCGAGCAATGTAGCCGAGGACCTTCTGAAACTGTGCCCTGTGTATTCATGTGGATCATTGAGGTGATATGCAACCTCATTGAATGTAGTATTTATGATAACAGTGACGACTCTGGTTATACGATTGTCATAGCGCTACCTATCAATATCCTTGTCAATTAATATTCTATTTAATGTAATTCTTTTAGTTAAATAAAGCCACATTTCTTGATTGGTTTTACGTCTATTATATTACAATTTATTTAACTAAAAATGTCTAATGAAAAGATATACAAATCATCATTGTCAAGGTATCTCCGACCCGACAAGTTTGACGCCGAACCTGATGTCGCGGATGCCGATGCAAAATGGCTGCATTGGAAAGCGACCTTCGAAAGCTTTCTCGCTGAAGAGATTACTGAAGACATATCGGATTCTCTCAAGTGTAAGCTGTTAGTTAACCATTTATCCGCTTCTATCTACAAACATATCAAGTCTTGCACGACTTATAAAGCATCTATGAAAGTTCTAGAAGACATCTATGTCAAACCAAAAAACACGGTGCTAGCTCGACATGTCCTATTCAGTCGAAAACAAAGAGCGGACGAGACTATCTCCGAATATGTTAGAGCTCTTCGACTGACTGCTAAAGATTGCAAATTTGAAGCTGTCACCGAGACGGAACATGAAGAACAAGCAATTCGTAGTGCTCTTATCTCCGGTCTACTCTCACAAAAAATCCGAGAGCGACTTCTTGAGAATCCTACGCTCACTCTTACCGATGCTCTTAATCAAGCCATTACCTTGGAAACTGCTGAGAAAGATGCAAAGACGATCAGTACTAACTCTCCGCATCTAAATGCTGTACCTGAAATCTCCCGAGTCAAGGAATCCGACAATCTGGCGGTAGCTTCATCGTCTCGAATGCCTCAGACTGCTTTGGTCGCACCATCCTCCACCACACAATCAGCCAAGCGCTGTTTCTTCTGCGGTGGAAATGTTCATCCTAGAATAAGGTGCCCAGCTAACAAAGCTACCTGTAAAAGGTGTTCTAAGAAAGGCCATTTTGCTAGCGTTTGCAGATCCGGGTATAACATAAACTCTGTGTGGACTGAAGAACTTGGCACCTCGAGCAATAACCAGTTTTGCAGCGGGGCTGTCTCTGCTGCTTCTCCTTCAAGTCTTAGGAGTGCGACAATCCCTATCACGATAAACGAATACAAAGCTGATGCTCTCATCGACACTGGGAGTTCAGTCAGTTTTATAAACAGTAGTTAAAGTGGCTCGCATCATGAAGTTGCCCAAGAAACCGTGCAAACAAACTGTCAATCTCGCTTCTCTTAACCAAGTCTCGTTCGTTGAAGGAGTATGTTTCGCAACTATTAAAATGAATCAACATACCTACAAGCAAACGCCTCTTTTAGTCGTTGACAACCTCTGTGCAGACATTATCGTGGGTCATGACTTACTCAAGCAACATTCAAGCATCCACTTCAATCTGGGAGGCCCGGCGAGCCCTTAGAAATCTGCAATGTTCTGCAAGCCTCAGTTCCGCCTGCCTCCATATTCACCAATCTGTCGCCAAACATCCAACCGATTGCTGTCAAAAGCGCTACACTAAAGAAGACGTTGACTTCATACAAGAAGAAGTATCCAATTTGCTCGAAGATGGGGTAATTGAAAAAAGCATTTCCCCTTGGAGGGCCCAAGTCCTCGTAGCGGGAGGAGGAACCCATCGTAAACGGCTCGTGATCGATTATTCAATGACAATAAATAAATTTACTAATCTAGATGCCTTCCCCTTGCCAAATATCGAACAGGTTGTGAACAACGTAGCAAAATTTAAAGTCTTTAGTCAGATTGACTTGAAATCTGCATATCATCAAGTACCAATCCTGGAAAATGAGAAGAAATACACGGCGTTTGAAGCGAACGGCAAACTTTATCAATTCACACGCATCCCGTTCGGAGTGACTAACGGCGTAGCTGCCTTCCAGCGGACTCTAGACTTTATAATATCAGAAGAAAAATTAGATGGGACGTACGCATACTTAGATGACATAACTATTTGCGGCAAGGATGATAAGGATCACGAACGCAATCTAAAACGATTTATGGACGCCGATTAGAAGTTTAATTTAATTCTCAATGAACATAAAAGCATTTTCAATCAAACTAAAATCAATCTGCTTGGCTTTACTGTGGAAAATCATACTATCCAACCTGATTCCGAAAGGCTAAAGCCTCTGCTAGACCTCCCCGCACCAACTAAAGCAAGTGAACTGAAACGAGTGCTAGGAATGTTCGCGCACTATGCTAAATGGATTGGGCGTTTTTCAGAAAAGATAAAACCCCTCACCTGCGTCAGCTTTCCGTTATCGCACGATGCTCTCAAATGTTTTGAAGAACTCAAACAGGATATCAAGGCGGCGGCTCTGGTAGCCATTAATGACGACGATATTTTCACAGTTGAGACTGACGCTTCAGAATTCGCTCTAGCGGCTACACTTACTCAACGAGGACGTCCAGTAGGATTTTTTTCACGAACTTTATCAAACTCTGAATGCAAGCAATCCTCAATCGAAAAAGAAGCTTGCGCTATAGTGGAAAGTTTAAAGAAATGGAGACACTACTTAATTGGTAAACATTTTCTTTTAATTACGGATCAACAATCGGTAGCCTTCATGTTTAATCAGAATCATAACAGTAAAATCAAGAATGAGAAAATCTTACGTTGGCGATTAGAGTTGTCTTGTTTCAAATATGATATTGTTTATAGACCAGGCTCCGAAAATGCAGCTGCGGACGCTCTATCCCGCGTATGTGCCTATATGAATATCAGTAAGCTAAAAGAACTCCATAACGCACTCTGTCACCCGGGCGTGACTAGAATGTATCACTGGGTGAGGTCCAAAAACTTGCCCTATTCAGCAAACGACGTTAAGGAAATGACTGCCTCGTGCCCGACCTGCGCTGAGATAAAACCAAGGTTCCTCAAAGTCAAAGGTCACTTGATCAAAGCTACGGCCCCTCTCGATCGTATCAACATAGACTTCAAGGGGCCACTGCCATCTAACACCTCTAACAAATACATATTAACGATAATTGACGAGTACAGCAGATTTCCATTTGCATATCCGTGTAAAGATATGACATCTACCACTGTCATCCACTGCTTGAAAGATCTCTTCCTTACTTTTGGTCAGCCTCTCTATGTTCATAGTGATAGAGGCTCATCGTTTATGTCCGAAGAATTCAAGTCATTCCTAAGAAAATCAAACATAGCCTCATCTAGAACGACACCTTATAACCCTCAAGGTAATGGGCAAGTGGAACGTCTAAACGGGACTCTCTGGCGAACTATCCAACTCAGCCTCCGGTCAAAGGGACTGTCAGTGGAAAACTGGGAAGTGGTACTGAAAGATGCATTGCATTGTGTACGTTCTCTTTTATGTACAGCTACTAACGCCACCCCACATGAAAAACTTTTCACATACCCTAGAAGATCCCCGAATGGAGATTCTCTTATTCGACGTGACAATGGGGAAACATCAACAGTATCGAACCGTCAATTGGCACCGTTCCCAAATACCGTTGACTACAGTGAAGATAGAATATAGAATAGTAGGTTTTTATTATTATTTTTCTTTTTTTATTATCTATCCTTTTGATAGATTCTTATTTTGTAAATGTGAGGACTTTGTAGGCCTTATAGACTTTAGATCTGTAGACCATTTTCTATTTTATCAAGTAATTGGTACTTGTTGACAGGCCTGCGCTGTCCTCCCATACCTACTGTAATCTGGAAACATTGTAAAAGCCAATTATTTTTAAAAAGAGTAACCATGGAGTTTCTTGCCGGTTCTTCTCCATAGGAAACGACCAATTGGAACCGTGCACCTAGCTTCTGACGTTTCATAAGTGCCCATGTAGGTTTATGTGAAATAAAACATTTTGATTTTGATTTTGATGATAGCTTTGAAACAGCTTCTGAAGAGATGGAAGACAGCGCTACAGCTCCACCCGAAACCGTCACTCCATCGCTATCATCGCCGCAACGTTCACAGGATCTACGTAGCTCGTCGCCTTCTCCGATACGCCAGATCGAAGATCTCCCACGGAGATCAAACAGGACCAGAAAGCCGCCCTCCTACCTGAGCGACTTTGTGGTAGATCGAGAAGGGAGTGAAAACTCAATCGAGGAAGAATGAGGTGATATGCAACCTCATTGAATGTAGTATTTATGATAACAGTGACGACTCTGGTCATACGGTTGTCATAGCGCTACCTATCAATATCCTTGTCAATTAATATTCTATTTAATGTAATTCTTTTAGTTAAATAAAGCCACATTTCTTGATTAGTTTTACGTCTATTATATTACAATCATCTAAATTTAAGAAAGTGGCTATTTGTTCCGGCATTGCTCCAAATTTATTTATGCCAATGGTCAACCCATTGGCATAAATAAATTAGTGGTAAATCTTGGTAATTTTGAAAAAATCTGTTAGACATCGCTTTTGTTGAACGAAGCGCTTCGTATTTCTTCACTATGTAGTGAAAAGGCCCCTGCATTGTGAACGATCTTGGAATTTTATTTTTGTGTTTTCGACCTACAAGAAGAACCCGCCCATGGTTCTCGACATCATTAGTTGTGATGTTTGCCAACTTTTGACGTCTACATGCACCATTTATACCGAATATAATATACAACCTGAAAAGAGATAAAAACAGTGTACAATACAGCTATATTGTAAAGAAATAGGCTCCACTGTACTTCCTCACCCACGCGTCCGAAGCTTCACAATTCTAATAGCTATACATGTCGTTATGTTAAACACTTTCACAAAATCCCGCACTTCGCAAACGCATAATTTTTGAGAAATAAATTCTTAAAGTTATAGAAAATTCGACATATTTACATTATAAAATTGACATTTTACCATAGATAATGTACGAATTTCACTTTTAGGTCGTTCCGTTTTACGTTTAGACAAAGTGACAGCGGCTTTTAGTGTTTTTTATTATGAATACTGTACGTTTTTTAACTTTAATTCATTTTTAACTGGGTAACGAAACGTAACAGAAAGTAAGTGAAGTGAGGGACGTTGACGTTTGACAATTGTCATTCGTCGTTTTCAATTATTTTTGTTTTTTTTTGTGTTTCTGATTACACTACACACTAAACCAACATAATAGGTATACAAAAACATAACCCTCCTTCTGACGCAGTCGGGTAAAAATAACAACGCCTACCGCCTTAACGCCTTTAACTCTTTGAACAGGGACACTTTGTTGGCTGAATTCAAAAAGGAATTACCCGAAATTTATGGTTTTATGTGGCAAATTACTATACAAGGACAATGTTTTGGAATCTGCAGTTGGTTGCCAACAAGGTGACCCTCTCGGGCCAGTCATTTTTAGTTTAGCTATTCATCCAATTATACAGAAATTAAATTCAAAATTTAACGTATGGTATTTAGACGATGGAACGCTAGGAGGTGACGTAGACACTGTTTTGAAAGATCTACAACTCCTCAAACAGGAATTTCAATCTATTGGCTTGGACCTTAACCCTCCAAAATGTGAACTTTACCTTTCTGACATTACTGACAGACAATTGACTCTAGATAAATTTAATACAATAGCCCCACAAATCAAAATCTTAGACAAAAGTTCACTGCACTTCCTAGGTTCCCCGATTTTAGAAGATAGTTTTATAGTTTACTCCTTTCATCGACGAAAAAATTCAAAATTTCAACGAGATTTCGGACAGACACTCCAAAATTAATTTACATTCGGCATTCACCCTGATTAGATTCTGTTGTTTTGGCCCAAACGCTCTTCCCCTTTATGGAAGCAGCCACACCTCTTGGACAAAATTGACCAAACTATTCGCAGCACACTAACATCCATTCTAAATGTGGCCTTGGACGACCGAGCGTGTCTTCAAGCCACACTACCCGTCAGTTTTGGTGGCCTCGGCGTCCGCAAAATTACCAGTATTAGCTTACCGGCGTTCCTGTCTTCTGTCCACAGCACTGAAAAGTTGACCAGGAAAATGTTAGCCCCCTGCCTGGTTGACTGAAGTGCCGTGCTTGACCGACGCGGTGAACGCCTGGAAAGCGGCTTGCCCGGATACAAATCGGCCCGTAAACCCATATTCCCAGAGACAGTGGGATGAGCCGCTCTGCAGGTTGGTACGGAATAATCTTATTAATACGTCCACCAATTCTGCTGAGCGTGCCCGCCTGCTGGCTGTGGGTGAGTGGGAGTCGGGGCTCTGGCTTCAAGCACTCCCGTCACCCAACATATAGGCACTATGCTGGGTGACACCACCTTCTGGCTCGCTACCTGTCCGCGTTTGGGCGCTCCTTGCGGGGCTCCGCATCGCTAACAGTGCGGTGAAGCTGCCGACTGTCTCGGACACCATGGCCTATCTTGCAGTAGGAGCGCAGGCCGGATAGCACGGCACGCCAGCATTAATGACATCATCCGTCGTGCTCTTGTCACCGCCGGGGTGCCAGCTGTTTTAGAACCCAACGGCCTGGCACGCGACGATGGGAAGAGACCAGACGGGATGACCGTAATGCCCTGGAAGTTAGGCAGACCTTTGGTGTGGGATGCAACATGTGTCGACCGACACCCTTGCGCTATCACATCTTCCTAGCACGGTGGGCTGTGCTGGGGTGGCTGCTGCAGGTGCAGAAAACCTCAAACGGCGAAAATATTCCAACCTGATTGGGAGTTATATGTTTGAGCCGTTTGGGGTTGAAACATAGGGCCATGGGGTCCGAGTGCCCACTTGGTTTTTCGAGATATCGCCAAGCGGTTAGTCGACTCTTCACGTGAACAGAGGGCTGGCCTATTTCTTGGCCAAAGAATTAGTATTGCCATTCAACGTGGCAATGCTGCTAGCCTTTTGGGCACTGTTCCTGTTGACAGCGATGCGGACGAATTTTTTGATGCCCTATGATCATTTTACTTATTTTTTCATATAAATGTACATATTATTGTTATTATTTTAAATATTAGCATAGATTATGTAAATAAATAAAAAAATAAAAAATTTAAAAAACCCCCGACACAAAAAAATGATAAAATTAAATGTAAGTAATTGGAAAAGGATCAAATAATTTAAAAACCCCCAACTTAAAGAATCTAGGTAACGAGACTAAAACAGATAAATTCATATGGCAGTCGGGGGACCTCTTAGCATAGAAGGTGTTCCCACAGAACGGTCCCCCGACTTCCATATGAATTTATAACACCCTGTCGTTTTTGCGTCGGGGGTTAAAAATAATTACTTGAAAAAAAAACAACACACTTGTAATGACAACTTAGGATGCAAGAGCGAGCGAAGCGAGCTCGGGACTTGGGGCACCCCGACTCGGACAGGTTAGGTTCGAAGGGGATGACGGGGGCTCGAGTGAGCGAGCAAAGCGAGCGAACGAGCTCCCGCAATCCCCTTCGTGTTAGGTTCCTTTAAACCCTGTAGACAGAAATAGGGGCCCCGCGAAGCGGGGCTTCGTCGACTACGCCTAACCACATTTATTTTTGAAGATAAAAAAAAAAAACTTGTGATTTTTTTTCTCGGCTCCTATGGTTTTGCGAACTTTGCGGTTTTCAAATTTACACTAAAAAGGGTCTATTCTATCCAAAAAAAAAAATACCTACTATAAAAAACGCAGGGTTCAAAAAAAAAATCTTTGGGATTTTTTTCTCGGCCCCTATGGTTTTGCGAACTTTGCGTTTTTCAAATTTACACTAAAAACTTTTTTACAAAAAAAAACAACCGACTTCCGTAAAACACTATAAAGTGAAAAATAACTTTAATTTCGGAAGTCGGTGTCTTTGGATTTGTATTTTAGTTTTTTGCCACCGACTTCCGAAATTAAAGTTATTTTTCACTTTATAGTGTTTTACGGAAGTCGGTTGTTTTTTTTTGTAAAAAAGTTTTTATTTTTCACTTTTTAGTGGGTCAGTTTGTAATTTATCTGAGTTACAATAGCCTAATTTCAACTGCTTATCACCTTTTACAAAATATTGCTTTACCCGATGCAGGGACGTTAATTGTTGAGGAGTTCCCATAAGCCAGGAGAACTGGAGCTGTTTGAGAAGTCACCAACAGCTCCATTTCACCATATGCATTGTAAAGAGCATAAATTGCTTAGCAACCATATTAAAGTAATCGAATCGCAACCCGTGAAATATTTGTCATTGAGTAGTTCCGATAGCCATCTGTGGTCTTTATCATCAGCTCCACTTTACCAAATGATGATTTTCGAGAGCAAATGCTCAAAAAAGTATTTTCCAAATCGGTTCGTAAATGACGGAGTTATGAAATATGAAAAGATCGTTAATGTAGATAAATTTTTAGGTTTTTGTTGATTTTTCAAAAACCGCTTGTCAGATTTCGATAAAATTTTAATGGGACCATTTGGGAAGCATACCCTTTCCAACAAAAAACGAATTTTTCAAATCGGTTGGCAAGCGACGGAGTTATGCGCGAACAAACATAAAAAAAAAAAAAAATACAAACATCCGAATTGAGAACCTCCTCCTTTTTTAGAAGTCGGTTAAAAAAGGGTCTATTCTATCCAAAAAAAAAATACCTACTATAAAAAATCGCCGGGTGAGGAAGTACAGTGGTTCCGAGTTCTGTAAAACCACATTCTTAAATAGGGTTAAAGTTTATCTAAACAGTAGTATTAACGCTTTCTTAACATACTTAATTCTTAAATGCTGTGCCCACTTTTACTGAAGGTGAATGGATAGTGGTAGACCGCGAAATTCTATCTTACGTTTTTAGGGTTCCGTAGCCAAATGGCAAAAACGGAACCCTTATAGATTCGTCATGTCTGTCTGTCTGTCCGTCTGTCTGTCTGTCCGTCCGTCCGTATGTCACAGCCACTTTTCTCCGAAACTATAAGAACTATACTGTTGAAACTTGGTAAGTAGATGTATTCTGTGAACCGCATTAAGATTTTCACACAAAAATAGAAAAAAATCAATAAATTTTAGGGTTCCCCATACTTAGAACCGAAACTCAAAATTTTTTTTTTCATCAAACCCATTTGTGTGGGGTATCTATGGGTAGGTCTTCAAAAATGATATTGAGGTTTCTAATATCATATTTTTCTAAACTGAATAGTTTGCGCGAGAGACACTTCCAAAGTGGTAAAATGTGTGTGTCCCCCCCTGTAACTTCTAAAATAAGAGAATGATAAAACTAAAAAAAAATATATGATGTACATTACCATGTAAACTACCACCGAAAATTGGTTTGAACGAGATCTAGTAAGTAGCTTTTTTTATATACTATATGTATAATACGTCATAAATCGTAAACCGCAATTTACCGTTTATTCAATCAACTCAAAAATAAAAATAAAACATTTAATTTCATAAACATAAACCTTATGCATAAACCCGGATGTTACGGAACCCTCGGTGCGCGAGTCCAACTCGCTCTTGCCCGGTTTTTTTGCAATTTGGCCAATTGCAAAATACGTAAGAAAATTTGAATTTCGCGGTCTCAACAACCCATTCACCTTCCTTAACTGACCCTTGAAGTGCAGTATTTAGGAGATATCTTGAAGGCCATACTAGTTTTAGTCAAGACAACAGCTGGAATTCGTTTACTTGCCTTCAAGATATCCACAATACTTTTTAGGACATTTGTTTGCTACTTGGGTTGGAAGATTAATTTGTGGTTACTTTTTGCAAATTCAAGTTGTTCTTTTAATATTATGATAATATTGTTTATTACAGCGTAGCGGCTTACGCATGTCGCTTCCCTCCTCTCGCTCGAGTCTGGCTCGTGAGCTCGTCCCTCTTCACTCTTCACTTCTTCAGTCGCCCGCCAGGCCTAGACGACGTAGGATCTATGTCGCTGTCGTTGGCGCATGGCGGTCTGCTAATTTATCCAACTATTTGTTCAAAGAACAGTGTAAGGAAGTCAAAGTTTTGATGGTATTTTTAGAGTAATTTTTTTATGAATGTAATTATATCGGGTTAAGATAGGATTTAGTTAAGTAGTGAATAGTACTAGTACTTATGGGAAATAAAAATAAGCACCATAAAAAAGCAGCTGGATATAAATTGCGGCAAATTAGACAAGAAATCAGGTAAGTTTGTTTATTATTTTATTCATTTACCTTCTTATTATATCCTTAAATTGCAAACAAATAACATTTTTGATTTTGAAACCGCCACTACTGCGCGCGGCGGTCGGCGACCCTGAGATCTAAATGTTTGGGTCAGTGGGTCGTCTGCCGCAAAACTTTAGGGTATTTATAATACAATAAAAGTAATAGGTAGTAGAATAGTAATAATAGTAATAGTAGTAGTAAATAAGTTTTAGCTTTAGTTTTAGTTTTAGCTGTAGGTACTTACAGCTCAGTGTTGTTGAACTATCGATCGACTCTCGATAGTGTTGCAAAACTGTCGTGACCTTGAAAACTAGTAACAATTTCGATAGGGTTATAGACGGTATTAGAATTTTACAATACTATCGATAGTATCAATCGTCAGACATGACTAATACTATTGAAGAAGAGCAATAGTATGGATAATATTGAGTTGTGATACTATTGATACTATCGCTATAAAAGTGTGTTTTACAACAATCACTAAAAACCGGGCAAGAGCGAGTCGGACTCGCTCACCGAGGGTTCCGTAACATCCGGGTTTATGCATAAGGTTTATGTTTATGAAATTAAATGTTTTTTTTTATTTTTGAGTTGATTGCTTGAATGGTAAATTGCGGTTTACGATTTATGACGTATTAAAAAAAAACTACTTACTAGATCTCGTCCAAACCAATTTTCGGTGATAGTTTACATGGTAATGTACATCATATATTTTTTTTAGTTTTATCATTCTCTTATTTTAGAAGTTACAGGGGGGGACACACACATTTTACCACTTTGGAAGTGTCTCTCGCGCAAACTATTCAGTTTAGAAAAAAATGATATTAGAAACCTCAATATCATTTTTGAAGACCTACCCATAGATACCCCACACGTATGGGTTCGATGAAAAAAAATTTTTTGAGTTTCGGTTCTAAGTATGGGGAACCCTAAAATTTATTGTTTTTTTTTCTATTTTTGTGTGAAAATCTTAATGCGGTTCACAGAATACATCTACTTACCAAGTTTCAACAGTATAGTTCTTATAGTTTCAGAGAAAAGTGGCTGTGACATACGGACGGACAGACAGACAGACAGACAGACAGACAGACAGACAGACAGACATGACGAATCTATAAGGGTTCCGTTTTTGCCATTTGGCTACGGAACCCTAAAAAGGAGGAGGTTATCAACCGAATTGATAACCTCCTCCTTTTTTGAAGTCGGTTAAAATATGTTTGTCATGCACACTTTGTATCATTGCAGTGCATCAAAACATGTTTGTCATGCAGTCTTTGTATCATTGCAGTGCATCAAAATATGTTTGTCATGCACACTTTGTATCATTGTAGTGCATCAAAACATGTTTGTCATGCACACTTTGTATCATTGCAGTGCATCAAAACATATTTGTCATGCATACTTTATTTCATTGCAGTGCATCAAAACCACGGTTCAAGGGCAGGTTTGCGTCAAAAACAAACATAAATAAAGAGTAAGTACCTACCTTTTAGAAATATAATATCTAGTACTATAACATATCTATACTAATATTAAAATATAATATCTAGTACTATAACATATCTACTTATACTAATATTAAAATATAATATCTAGTACTATAACATATCTATACTAATATTAAAGCTGAAGAGTTTGTTTATTTGAATGCGCTAATCTCTGAAACTACCAGTTTTGAAGAAATATTTTTGCGTTTGATAGCACAATAAAATTCTTGAGGAAAGCTTTACGTTACATGACCTAAAGCGCGGTCACTGTCGGAATGCATAGAAAAGAAAGAGAAGCACGTTGACATAACGCTGGTAATTTATTGCAAAATATGAAGCAATTATTTAATTACAAAATCTATTGATTGGACTAAAAAATTAAAACACTAACCTTACTACCACAAAACAGTGTTTATCAGTTGTTTAGGCTAAACCTTTAAAACACGACATATTTATATGGACTTTGACGTAACACTGACATTAGACACACGTTGAACAAGTGTTTAAGTTTTTGTGGTTAGACCCTAGTATTTTAGTACCTATGTTGCTTGTAGAATCTGACAAAAAATCAGAATGATTGTATGTATATTAGTATAACTAAGGAAGAAAATGAAAGCAATCTTAGATCGATGCGGTAAAAGTTGCACTTTACCAACTTATGTTCAATCGTGAATTTTGACAGATGAAACGCTGAAGTTCAGCTTTGATTCGATTAACAAGTGTCAAAATAATAGTAGAATGTGACTAAACGTCACGATCATGTTCGATTTTGTTAGTAGAATAGATTTTGAAATTGTTTCGATCGATCGTAGGCTTAAACTAAAACATAACCGCAGTTGAATCGTTGTTCATTAGTAGAATGTGGACACGCTTAACAGCCGTGATTCAGTTGTATTCATTAATTCCATTGCGATTTTTGAAGAATTTTGTTAGTAGAATCGGCCCCCAGGTCCTAACACGTATTAATCATTACCACTACTCAATTTATGTTATAAATCGCCGACCATTAATGTAGGTACTTACTATGTGCAATGTGCATTATTGTTTTTTTTTTATTGCAATGATGTGCGAAAGCGATTATTCCAAACGATTATGTTTTTACATTTCGATTTAATTAATATGACGAATGTCAGAAATCGATACATAATTGGAAATTATTTTAAGCAATAATACAATAAGCATAATCGACATCAGAGTCATCAGGGGCCCAAGATGGCCCAAGTCTGCTATTTTTATAAATTCGTCATTCCAACACGATCCCATTGTCATTTTGCTAAAAGTTCGTAATCAGCTACATTCATAATGGTCGATCATTGGTCGGTCAATGGCACAGAACATAATTATACGATACTCGTAACGAATTAAAAGCAATGAAACTGCTCAATGACGTTCTAATAGGGTTACTGATCAAAGGAATTGTCAAAATTTTAGTAGATTAACGCCTAAGACAGTCATTCATTTGTCATTATGTACGAGATTACCATTCTATGTCATTTCTTTCAATGGAGGTGTCAGTGGTTGACCATTGGAAAGTCATAATGACGCCATTATTATTATTATGAATTTATATTTCTCGGAACCTTGGGGTCCCGGTCCTTTGAAAGGCGTACGAGGGGCCGAAGTCAACTCGCAGAGGCCCCTTAGGAAATTTTAATGAAATGCGGCACCAACCGAAGATTATCCCTGTATGCGCTATGCAAGTGCACCCAAGGATAACCCCCGGTTGGTGTAGGACTATTGCAGGATATGAAAAAATAAAAAGTTGGACTATGGGTTTGGGTGGCTAAAGTGGACTGGTTACCAAGAACTATGGAATAACTACGACCCCTGCCTGATCAATGTTTATATATACACGGATAAAATGGCAGGGGTGACTTGCACACTCAATAATGGGCCCCCGGAAACGGTCGCTAGCACATAGTGACGTAGCTACAAGGGGGCAACAAGTCCTGAGGTGCTTATGAGGAGTGGAGAGGTATTCCACGGCTATCAGGACAATCACGGAAGTACGGTCAAGATCCCTACCAGCATCTTACTGGAATACTTCCTTCCTCCGAGCACGTTTGCTCTTGCGAATCTCCACTCACGCCGGCCAATAAAGGCAAGAATGAGGTGGGAGCTCTGTTCCTCGTCATTGTTCACTCCAGCCGGCCAATAAAGGCAAGCCAGAGGTGAGGAACAAGACTTCTCCCTGAAGATAGGGTCCGTGGGGTCGCTACTGCCCAACAGCTCGCCACATGCTGCCCTGCGGATTTATTATTATTATTTTTTTTCTTTTTTCTCGGAACCATTGGGTCCCGGTCCTTTGGAAGGCGTACGAGGGGCCGAAGCCAACTTGCAGAGGCCCCTTAGGAAATTTTAATGAAATGCGGCACCAACCGACGATTATCCCTGTATGCGCTATGCAAGTGCACCCAAGGATAACCCCCGGTTTGTGTAGGACTATTGCAGGATATGGAAAAATAAAAAGTTGGACTATGGGTTTGGGTGGCTAAAGTGGACTGGTTACCAAGAACTATGGAATAACTACGACCCCTGCCTGATCAATGTTTTATATATACACGGATAAAATGGCAGGGGGTGACTTGCACACTCAACAATGGGCCCCCGGAAACGGTCGCTAGCTCATAGTGACGTAGCAACAAGGGGGCAACATGTCCTGAGGTGCTTATGAGGAGTGGAGAGGTATTCCACGGCTATCAGGACAATCCCGGAAGTACGGTCAAGATCCCTACCAGCATCTTACTGGAATACTTCCTTCCTCCGAGCACGTTTGCTCTTGCGAATCTCCACTCAAGCCGGCCAATAAAGGCAAGAATGAGGTGGGAGCTCTGTTCATCGTCATTGTTCACTCCAGCCGACCAATAAAGGCAAGCCAGAGGTGAGGAACAAGACTTCTCCCTGAAGATAGGGTCCGTGGGGTCGCTACTGCCCAACAGTTCCCCACATGCTGCCCTGCGGATTTCTGTATCTCTCTTGGTCTGGCTCCTCACCTTAGACCTATTCCAGCAAAGTAAACTCTTCCGGCATAGGCCTAGAGTTCGGAGCGCGCAAGCCCCACCACGGTGTCAACGTAGAGATACGGCGGCGGGGTTATTATTATTATTATTATATTAGTAGATTACCAAACTTGTCAAAATCAACAATTATTAAATCAATGATAGACCATTCTGACACTATTGTAATAGCAGACTTGAGGCCCTGGCCCGATGTCCACTTTTTGCAAAAACCACTTTTTAACTAAATCGTCTCGGTATATTTGTATCTCCCTTAGTTCTAAATTTCGTTTACGTGGAAATGGTCGTCTGCGTCTGTTCTTATCATGTGGCACAACCGGGACGTCATGGGAATGATGGGACGTGTACCACCTACCAACACCACTAAGAATCATTTACTAGATTATTTTAAGATTATGTCTTGACTTATAATTTTTCGCACACAGACCACGCGTCTGTCGAGACTGTGCCGTCGCAGTGTGCTGGTTACTGCGGCAGTACCACTTGCACACAGACCACGCGTCTGTCGAGACTGTGCCGTCGCAGTGTGCTGGTTACTGCGGCAGTACCACTTGCACACAGACCACGCGTCTGTCGAGACTGTGCCGTCGCAGTGTGCTGGTTACTGTTGCAGTATCACTTGCACATAGACCACGCGTCTGTCGAGACTGTGCCGTCGCAGTGTGCTGGTTACTGTTGCAGTATCACTTGCACACAGACCACGCGTCTGTCGAGACTGTGCCGTCGCAGTGTGCTGGTTACTGTTGCAGTATCACTTGCACACAGACCACGCGTCTGTCGAGACTGTGCCGTCGCAGTGTGCTGGGTACTGTTGCAGTACCACTTGCACACAGACCACGCGTCTGTCGAGACTGTGCCGTCGCAGTGTGCTGGTTACTGTTGCAGTATCACTTGCACACAGACCACGCGTCTGTCGAGACTGTGCCGTCGCAGTGTGCTGGTTACTGCGGCAGTACCACTTGCACACAGACCACGCGTCTGTCGAGACTGTGCCGTCGCAGTGTGCTGGTTACTGCGGCAGTACCACTTGCACACAGACCACCCGTCTGTCGAGACTGTGCCGTCGCAGTGTGCTGGTTACTGCGGCAGTACCATTTGCACACAGACCACGCGTCTGTCGAGACTGTGCCGTCGCAGTGTGCTGGTTACTGCGGCAGTACCACCTGCACACAGACCACGCGTCTGTCGAGACTGTGCCGTCGCAGTGTGCTGGTTACTGCGGCAGTACCACTTGCACACAGACCACGCGTCTGTCGAGACTGTGCCGTCGCAGTGTGCTGGTTACTGCGGCAGTACCACCTGCACACAGACCACGCGTCTGTCGAGACTGTGCCGTCGCAGTGTGCTGGTTACTGCGGCAGTACCACTTGCACACAGACCACGCGTCTGTCGAGACTGTGCCGTCGCAGTGTGCTGGTTACTGCGGCAGTACCGCTTGCACACAGACCACGCGTCTGTCGAGACTGTGCCGTCGCAGTGTGCTGGTTACTGCGGCAGTACCACTTGCACACAGACCACGCGTCTGTCGAGACTGTGCCGTCGCAGTGTGCTCGTTACTGCGGCAGTACTATTGCTACTACATATATCTAGCCTAGTACTGCCTACTGAAAGAAATAGAGTACCTACAGGGGTCTCGGCGCGTATTTTGATAAAAACTAAAACTGCATGCTGCATTAGCTTTTTGAAAAATCAAGCCAGAAATCGAACCTGTTGATTTCAACAGCAAAAGTAGATGATCAAAATCAGAAATTCAATACTAATGAACGGAGTTCGCGTCAGAACTGTGTGGCGTCGAAGTGATTTCTGTGTGGCGTTGATGTGGCGTTGAGTGGTTTGAATCACTTCGACGCCACACAGTTCTGACGCGAACTCCGTTCATTAGTATTGAATTTCTGATTTTGATCATCTACTTTTGCTGTTGACTGTACCATTTTATATTGTAATGTCGCTAACAAGGATCAAATTCTGAAAAGTAATGAGATAAGTATAATGACACACGAAACAAAACCAAATAAACACAAAATATGAATGTAACAAAAATAAAATAATACTTAATTGTATTTTGTCAAAAATTCACTCTCCTTTTCAAAACGGGTAACTCGTATCACAGCATTTGATTGACTGGTAAAATTATACAGGGTGTGTTCCAATGACTTTATTCTCTTTGGTGTGTTCTTTTTCAAATTTAGCACAAATCTTATTGAGCTGTTTTAGTTTTTGTCAAAATTAGCCTCGTGACTACTTTAGAGTAGTTTTCGATATTTCTTACAGTTTCGGACTTGGCCTTTAACTCGCACTTGGATAATTCACTCTCAGGAAGTATTGATAATTTGTTATGCAGCTACTGCATGCAGTCAAGTAAACAGGTTTACTGGCGTCGGATTGTCCGAAAAATTGTTTTTAAATATTTTTGATCTGTATACTAACTTAATTTATAAGTATTTTTGTGCTACTAATAATAATAAATAGGGATGTGTGACAGTACAGTACAGTGATGTATTATTATTATAATTTTCCTTTATGCAGCGGAAACAAGAACTAAGGTGTGGTGGTGAACTAAGGGTTTTTTCTGTAGATATTTGACTCATTGTAATTTATGTGAAATTAAAAAATTTTGTCTGTTCCAAAAGTAGGTATTTGATGAAAATTTTAAACAAATGGATCAAAAAAGTATAAAATAATTTAAAACCCCCCGACTTAAAGAATTTATGTAACGCGACTAAACAGATAAATTCATATGGCAGTCGGGGGACCTCTTAGAATAGAAGGCATTACACAGAACGGTGCCCCGACTTCCATAAGAATTTATCTGTTTTAGTCTCGTTACATAAATTCTTTAAGTCGGGGGTTTTTAAATTATTTTATCCTTTTCCAATTACATTTAACCGTCGTGGGTTTTTTCAAAATTTTAATTTTGCTTTTTAATTCAAACTTTTCAAAGAGCATACGTTCATTATACCCACATAATATGTAGTAGCTAAAATAACATATAATAATTCCTCCTAGTGATTTTCCACCGTAACACCTATTTAAGAATCCTCACTAATCAACCGCAAACCCATTATTGATGATGAAAACCGTATCCCAATCGGACTAGTAGTTTTGGTTTTGCACAAACAAATGTTTACTGCAGCGCCCCCGGGGGAGCACCATAATACCTATCTAAGAACATGCACCGATCAAACCAGAACCCATCACTGAAAACTGCATCAAAATCGGACTAGTAGTTTTGGAGATAAATGGCAACATTGGTTTGTACCAACAAATGTTTACTGCAGTGCCCCCTGGTGAGTTGTCACCGTAATACCTATCTAAGAACATGCACCAATCAAATCCAAACCCATCACTGAAAACCGTATGAAAATCGGACTAGCAGTTTTGGAGATAAATGGCAACATTGGCTTGCACACACATCCTCTCACCCCAAACGCATATACCGTTTTCGTACAGTCGCGGGTAATATTTCAAACGTTTAAAGAGTGTAGGTAAATTATACACATAAAGAGAAGAGAAGATATGAAAACTGCATCAAAATCGGATAGTAGTTTTGGAGAGAATGGCAAATTTGCTTGTACAAACAAATGCTTACTGCAGCGCCCCCTGGTGAGTTGTTACCGTAACACCATCTAAGAACATGCACCGAATCAAATCCAAACCCATCACTGAAAACCGCATCAAAATCGGGTTAGTAGTTTTGGAGTTAAATGGCAACACTGGTTTGCACACATCCTCTCACCCCAAACACACTGTCATTATTTGTGAATTATATTTTTTTGACATTAAATTATAATTCACAAATAATGACATACTGGATCGTCGATAGTGTTTATAATTTTGACATTTTAATTTTATATCACATTTTACACATTTTTTTTTATTTTTTTTTGTTGACTTCCTTTTTAGGGTTCCGTAGTTCCTACAAGGAACCCTTATAGTTTCGTCATGTCCATGTCCGTCTGTCTGTCTGTCTGTCTGTCCGAGGTTTTGCTAAGAGACCGTTAGTACTAGAAAGCTGTAATTTTGTAGGAGTACGTATATCAATTACGCCGACAAAGTGGTAAAATAAAATTTTGGAAAATATTTTTTTTTAGGGTAGCTCCCCTACATTGGAAGTGGGGATGAATATTTTTTTCGTCGTCTACCCCATCGTGTGGGGTATCGTTGAATAGGTCTTCTAAAATGACTTGGCGGTTGCTAAAATAATTTTTCGATTTAATGCTCCATTTACGAAATATTAAACTTCAAAGTGCAAATTTTTGTTCCAGTCCCCCCCCCTCTAAAACCAAAACTGCTGGCTTGAAAAATCTGGAAATATTCACGATGATAGTGCATTTCTTGAACTTTAAAGGAAAACTATAGCGGTTAAGATAAATTTATTAGTTTAGCGGTAATAGTCGTTGAACTTGGGTGTTGAATAATTTTGTACTTAATACAAAATACTTAGCATTAATCCTTTAAAGTGACTAAGATGAAGTAGTTGCTTGTTTACATTTCGAAGGACAGTTAAAATACCTGTAAGTTTTTTAAGTTTTGTAAATACCTACGTAAATTATTGATATCAGCTGATTCGAACTTTTTAAATACGCCAAAATTACCTTTTTTACAAGTTTTGAAGCTTTAATTTAATTTGATTTCTTTTTACTTTAGTCACCTAATTGTTTTCTTAATAATTAATTGTAAAAAAGTTGATAATTTTGATGGTCCTAAGCCCAATTAAAGTACGAGTACGAAGGAAAAGTTTGAATTGGATAAATGCCTTTTTTACTTTTTCTTAGTTTTCCATCGTAAAGCATAAAGATGCGTTTTAGTTACCTACAATTACGATAACAGCTGTTGGAGGCGGGGCAAGTTCGAGCGAAATCACGCGAACGCGAGACAGAATACGATTAATGAATACTATTATGAATGGCCTGTACAATAATTCCATAAATTGAGTGACATTTTGGGATTTAAACAAACGCTAATAACTTTGCTGTTAATGAATATTATTTATTGAGACTTTACATATACAATAATAATAAGACCTTTTCTAATAAGCCCTTTACGTATTTGTACTAATTAAAAATTAGTGGTGTATTCAGAGTAAAGAACAGAATCGTACTACATTTGTGATAACGGGCTACTACGGAACCAACTGTGCGTGGCCCGACACGCACTTGGCCGGTTTTTTACTTTAAGATATATTATGTAATGCTAAAGAACTGTTGCGAATAATGTTTACAATTATGACTATTGAATTTTGTTCGTGGAGACATTAAATAATATTGTGTTAGGATGATTGTAATTGTGGAAAATGTTTTTATAGCTTTGACATTTTATTTCTACTTACCTACTAATTGATTCTGAGTATTTTGCATGCAATTGATACACGATGTTGTATAACTAAACATGTGGACGATATTATATTACCAAACTGTAACACCTTTATACATGTATAAGGCAAATAAAGACTTAACAAAAGCATATACCGTCTCCGTACCGGCGCGGGTAAACACATCCTCTCACCCCAAACGCATATACCGTCTACGTCGCGGGTAAAAAACGGATCGCTAAATGCTAATTTGTAGTGCCATCTGTGCAGTGCCAGTAACAAATTGTAGTGCTAGCTGTGCCAGTAACAAATTGTAGTGCCAGCTGTGCCAGTAACAATCTGTAGTGCCAGCTGTGCCAGTAACAAATTGTAGTGCCAGCTGTGCCAGTAACAATTTGTAGTGCCAGCTGTGCCAGTAACAAATTGTAGTGCCAGCTGTGCCAGTAACAATGTGTAGTGCCAGCTGTGCCAGTAACAATCTGTAGTGCCAGCTGTGCCAGTAACAAATTGTAGTGCCAGCTGAGCCAGTAACAATTTGTAGTGCCAGCTGTGCCAGTAACAATTTGTAGTGCCAGCTGTGCCAGTAACAATCTGTAGTGCCAGCTGTGCCAGTAACAATCTGTAGTGCCAGCTGTGCCAGTAAAAATTTGTAGTGCCAGCTGTGCCAGTAACAATTTGTAGTGCCAGCTGAGCCAGTAACAATCTGTAGTGCCAGCTGTGCCAGTAACAAATTGTAGTGCCAGCTGTGCCAGTAACAATTTGTAGTGCCAGCTGTGCCAGTAACAAATTGTAGTGCCAGCTGTGCCAGTAACAATCTGTAGTGCCAGCTGTGCCAGTAACAAATTGTAGTGCCAGCTGAGCCAGTAACAATTTGTAGTGCCAGCTGTGCCAGTAACAATTTGTAGTGCCAGCTGTGCCAGTAACAATCTGTAGTGCCAGCTGTGCCAGTAACAATCTGTAGTGCCAGCTGTGCCAGTAACAATTTGTAGTGCCAGCTGTGCCAGTAACAATTTGTAATCCAGCTGTGCCAGTAACAATCTGTAGTGCCAGAAGTGCCAGTAACAATTTGTAGTGCCAGCTGTGCCAGTAACAAATTGTAGTGCCAGCTGTGCCAGTAACAATTTGTAGTGCCAGCTGTGCCAGTAATAAATTGTAGTGCAAGCGGTCCCAGTAACAATTTGTAGTGCCAGCTGTGCCAGTAACAATTTGTAGTGCCAGATGTGCCAGTTACAAAATTGAGTGCTTTGATTTGATTATTTGAATACTCATACTCGAAAGTCTAATTTGAAATCCCTTTTAATTTATTAAAGTTTTTCAAACAATGATTTTCGGAAATAGCAGTAAGATATAAAGTTGAAACCTTCTCAATACATCTGTATTGAGAAGGTTTCAACTTAAATTAAAAACGAAAGACATCTTCCAAAGGGATTTAAAATTAGACTTTCGGGTTTGATTATTCAAATAATCAAATCAAAGCACTCAATTTGTTACTGGCTCAGCTGGCACTACAAATTGCTACTGGCACAGCTGGCACTACAAATTAGCATTCAGCGATACGTTTTCTGATCCATTTGTTTACAATTTTCATCAGATACCTACTTTTGGTACAGACTACATTTTTTCATTCCACATCAACTACAATGAATCTCAAATATCTACAGAAAAAATTGAAGTCGAAAACCCTTAGTTCACCACACCTTGTTCCTATTTCCGCTGGATAAAGGAAAATAATAATAATACATTATTCATTTATTCTATTAATAATTTAAAATTTTGGAATGTTTTATGTAAAATTAAACAAGATTTTTGGAAGGTGTGGTCCAGGGATTTATCTTACACAGCTTCATAGCAGGTCAAAATGGCACCATATCAATCCTAATTTAAAAGAACGAGACCTAGTTATTTTTCGCAGTGATAATACTGCTCCACTGACATGGCCTATGGCAAGGATTGTGAAGACATCTGGACCAGATGGTATTGTCAGAGAGGCTGAAATTAAACTGCCAAATAATAAAACATATATCAGTTCTTTAAGAAAACTATGTCCGTTGCCAATCAATTAAATATTCAAATTCAATTTTATTCAAATTTAACTTTTCTTGATTATATGTAGTACAGCATTTGTCATGACTACGAGTCATGACATGGCCGGGCCCAACTATGTTTGAGAATAATCTAAACATACAGGTTTTATTGCATTAGTAACATTTTTAATTTTATGAATTACTAGTTTTTAAATACTGGCAACATAGTAAAAAAACCCTCTCTGTGCGCCATGAACGTTTGTGCTCTTGTACTAATATTTAAACCTATTCTGGAAAACAGTTCTATTGCTAAAAATCAATCAGCATTTTATTGTACTTACATGCTGACTGTGGTCGCAATCACTCATTCATCTGAATGTGTTACTAATTCCCTTCAGTGAGTGATAGCGTAAGAATTTAACCCGAACAGGGTTTGTTTACCTTTCCGTCAGATACTTTTGGAACAGACCATAGGTAAATAAACACATTCCTACAGAAACGGCTGCGCGTTACCTTAATAAAATACTTTTTTTTGACAGATTGACACTGAGATTAGATTGTGAACGTTCTTAAAAATTGTCCCCAGCACACACAAACGGCAATAATGGGAAATAAAAAAAATAAGAAACAGCAGAGACGGGGTTGGCGTAAAGAAAGGATCAAACATATGATCGCCATAATGAAGTAAGTACCTACTACTCTACCTTGCTACCAAACTGTAAAATAATATAGTGTGGATTCGACCGAATGCCATGACGCTATACTAAAATAACTAAGCTTCGAAGAATTCTACCCTGAGGCGCCAGATAACTTCGTTTTTCCATCGCTGACGTAGAGTAGGTATATTACTACGAACGACGAGTAGCGCAGGGTTGCTATAGGGCTGATGAAAGAACAATACGTAGTAAGCCAACTCGTCAATCTTGTCGCAATGTGGACTACCCAGCCAGCACAAACCTTCTGAGTAAGTTTTGTTTAACAGCAGTCATAGAAACTAATTGCTGAATAAGACTACCGTAATTAGCTGAGTAGGCGCCTACTCAGACGTTATTCAAGCAATTTGGGCACAAAATTAAACTGCCAATAGCTGTGTAATAGCAACGTAACAGATGAATAAGTTTTGAATAATTGTACGACAAGCTGAGTATCTTCTGCATAAAAGCATTTTGTTCTTTTATACAAGTATTACAGCTCTGTTAGCCAGATGATGAATGAATGATGAGTGAACTATGGTTAAGTACTTCAAAGCTCACATATTTACATGATTTACAGCGTTTAGCTTATTTCAGTATATTTTACCAAGAAGTTAATCAAATTAAATTGAAATTGACTAATCCAAACATCGCGGTACGCGTTTTGTATGGTGACTGCTGCGACATTGAAATATATAATATGGCCGAATTATAATATTACCTATCGTGTAATTTTTACCTTTATTTATGCTTAAAGAAGGAAATTGTAGGTGCGCATGCGACCTTACTGTGTATTTATATATACATTTCGTATAAAACTTTCACGCGCTACCTGATAAGCCGGTATTTGGAGAAATAAACAACATTTCCTCTATTGGTTTTGTTTTTACGTGTGAATTTTTTTTAGGTTTTATGCAGTTTAAGGGTTCAAAAATAACCTAATAATGCTTTTATAAGAATATTATACCGATTTCGTTATTAAAATTGAGTATTTGAGTATTTAATTCCACATTATTATAATAGGTTATGTTATTCGATATGGCGACGCTCGTTCTGAATAAAATCTGATTGCACAGCGGCTTATCGTCTTATGTCTGCTTAACGGATATTATGTGTCCACTTATTAAGTTGTTCTCTGGTTATAAGTGGTCTGCACTCAACATATTTTCGATAACTGTTCTATAATCACACACATTCGTACTGTAAATCAAACAATTAGGATTCAGTCACACAGTAATGAAAACCCACAGTATACGTATATTATTTGTTCTTTTTAGCTCCAAATTCAGTATACAATACAAAAAAAAGCTTTTTAACAAAAATACTTACCGACTTCAACACTAAAACGTTAAAACTTTTTTATACAAAAATAAAACCTAACTAAAAAATAACTTTGATTTCGGAAGTTGGTGGCAAAAAACCGAAAATACAAAACAAAAGACACCAACTTCCGAAATCAAAGTTATTTTTTACTTGTAGTGTTTTTTGGAAGTCGGTTTTATTTTTTGTAAAAAAAAAATATTTTTCCCCTTTTAGTTGTGGTACCTACACAAACCCCCCACAAAAATTTTAATACCACTACCTGCTATGTAAATATTACAGTGACAGGAACCTATTAGAAGATCGTCGACATATACTAAGTGGAAAAAATGCGTATTATTGAAGCTAACTCAAAAACCACTGATCAGATCTTGACCAAATTCATTTCACCTCTTAAGTATGCCTAAGCCAAACAAAAATAATCATTAAAATCAATTCATAATTGGTGGAGTAATCGCGTAACAAACACAAAAAAAAAACAAACGACCGTATTGAGAACCTCCTCCTTTTTGAAGTCGGTTGAACAATAATGACTACGGAGTCGGTACCACTTAAATGCTGACTAACGTTCCAGAATAGTTCTTCTAGCTTAAAAAATGTCTACTTTTCGTGAATACCCAGCTAACTTCTGCTTAAGAATATGTTACTATTGCTTTTACGACAGTTAGCTGCACATGACGGTAATTTCGTACTTAAAGTGGCATAAAGCAGTTATAACAGCTATCTTAATTTCTGTTAAATTACTATATGCTTCGTAACAGAAACAACGACTATTTTATACAGCAGCTGAATAACTGTCAAGATGTGATGTTTAATACAACTAAAAGAAAACAGAATATAAATTATCCAGTATCATCATCTGCCTAGCCTTTTTCCAACTATGTTGGGGTCGGCTTCCAGTCTGACCGGATGCAGCTGAATACCAGTACTTTACACGGAGCGACTGCCTATCAGACCAAAAAAAAGTAAAAAAAAAAATATTATACATTATCCAGTATCATGCTTGATAATGGAATTTTATACCAATGTTATACAAAAGGTTACACAAACTCTTGAGTAACAGGTCTTTTTATGATGATTATTCAGTTTTAAGAAATAAGCCAGTTAGATGACTTGTGTGCTGCCTGGGTATCCACGCCATTTTGCTGGATTTTAATGCCGTCAACAACAACACAAGAGCATGGAATTAGTATATACATGCATATATTTAAGCTCCTTCCACAACTGTGCTGCACAATGTGATGAAAGAATAGTCAAAAGAGGTGGTACGTTTTCGTGGCTCCTCTGAGGCGCCAAGCGCCAGGGACTTTCATGGCTCCTCTCGTGCGCCACCCGCCATGAAGTGTAACTTATCGCTTTTTCGTCGGATTCCACTTGTTATTGTTCTAGTCGCAACCCAACAGCGAACGTGAGCGGTTTTAAAAGTTCGTCTCAAGTGTTTACATGTGACTACATACGCGTATAAACCGAAATGGAAGGTAAGTGACTTATTTAATCAGATTTCGTAAACCTTTTGGTATTATGTTTGGCTCGATTGACTGATCCATTATTTTTGTTTATTAAAGAACGGGATATTACCACGCTAGTCGTATAAAACGCAAATATTCCTATTTTATAGTATTTCATAAACAAATAAACGTTGTATTAATTATATTAATTCGGTTTCCGTATCATAATAAATTATTTTTATATTGAAAAGGTTTACAACTCCTGAAGTATGCGTTTTCATGCAATATCCCGAAGCTAACACTGGAATCGTAATCTGCGTGACAAATAAGGACACTTTCATTTACGGATAACCACTAAAAAATGGTGTTTTATTCGAGTTTTACAGGTAAACAGTTTGTCTCCTCTCGGGCGCCACACGCCATTCACAGAAAATACCCATGGCACCTCTACGGCGCCATCCGCACGGAATCGGTTAAATGTCTGATGGTAAAAAGAAAACTTGTGGCAGTCACGGTCATCAGTGCATCACAGTTGTGGAAGTCACGGTCATCAGTGCATCACAGTTGTGGCAGTCACGGTCACCAGTGCATTACAGTTGTGGCAGTCACGGTTATCAGTGCATCACAGTTGTAGCAGTCACGGTCACCAGTGCATCACAGTTGTGGCAGCCACGGTCATCAATGCATCACAGTTGTGGCAGTCACGGTCACCAGTGCATCACAGTTGTAGCAGTCACGGTCACCAGTGCATCACAGTTGTGGCAGCCACGGTCATCAGTGCATCACAGTTGTGGCAGTCACGGTCATCAGTGCATCACAGTTGTTGCAGTCACGGTCATCAGTGTATCACAGTTGTGGCAGTCACGGTCACCAGTGCATCACAGTTGTGGCAGCCACGGTCATCAGTGCATCACAGTTGTGGCAGTCACGGTCATCAGTGCATCACAGTTGTTGCAGTCACGGTCATCAGTGTATCACAGTTGTGGAAGTCACGGTCACCAGTGCATCACAGTTGTGGCAGTCACGGTCATCAGTGCATCAAAGTTGTGGCAGTCACGGTCATCAGTGCATCACAGTTGCTTGGGAACCAATGCTGCAATGATAATGAAGTATGTACGCGCATCCTGTTACCATGGATTCATTACATGATTCTATTCCCCCAGGCGTTGAAATAAAAGAAAGCAACCGAAGCTCACAAATAAGTCATAATAATGTACTTTAAGTATGTCAACACATTGTCATGATAGATTTAAGGTAGTGTCATTATGTGCCAGCCGCTGACTACTTTTTTTCCATGCTTTTAATTATATAAATATGTTTGTTTTAAGTCCTAAGCAGATATTTTAAGCTTATGTACAGTCAACAAAAGATTTAAGTAAGCAGGATCGTCGGATATAGTTGAAGTTTAGTAAGAAACCGATAGATGTTGTCGACTGACATTTAATTTGATAAATTAGCTGTTTGTTTGTGTTTTCTATTAATAAAATTAAATTTTATTCGAGAACATCCATCAGTTTCTTACTAAACTTCATCTATAACCGACGATCCTGCATACTTATCTCTTTTGTTGACTGTACTTGTTTCTTTTGTCACGTGCGTGTGTCTGTGACAGAATATTTTATTTTCTAAGGTTAAAACTACCATTAAAAACATAACTCATAAAAAAAACCCTCAAGAGCGAGTCGGACTCGCGCACCGAGGGTTCCGTGCCATCATGTTTTTAATTTTTCACCGGCGAGGCCCATATTTGTCAGAGAATTTTAACACTGTGCACTGCGATGTAGAATATTGCAGTTTTATGTCAGCGCCATCTCTTGACCGATAGTGGAACTATTGTAACTTTTGTTGATGATTTCTGAAAAAGTGTGCTATTAGAGACTTCGTTTTATTTTTCCTGTAATCTTTACATCACACTGGGCCTTATAAGAAGGCTAAAAGTCACCCAAAGGGCAATGGAGAGGGCTATGCTTGGAGTTTCCCTACGTGATCGAATCAGGAATGAGGAGATCCGCAGGAGAACCAAGGTAACCGACATAGCCCGAAGAATTGCCAAACTTAAGTGGCAGTGGGCAGGGCACATTGCTCGCAGAACAGATGGCCGATGGGGCCGAAAGGTTCTGGAGTGGCGACCGCGTACCGGAAGACGTAGCGTTGGAAGGCCTCCCACAAGGTGGACCGATGACCTTGTGAAGGCATGTGCGTGTGGTGTGAGGGCCACTTTGTTAAAACTCTTTGAAAATGTGCTTAGGATTTAGTGAACATTCCCAAAGAATTGTGAAAGTTGGTATCAGATTTTGTGAAAGTCTAATAACCGAGTTATAGACTGTAAAGTTGGGCCCTCAGTTCTCACATAGAGGATTGAGGGCCCACCTGAAACTAATAAACTATGGACACTACAGAAAAAGTCTTTATGCCAAAATCTGTGCTAATGCCAAACAAAAATTGTGAAAACAAGATATTATCTCAAAACACTGTCCTACTTTGTATAATTATCTTCGTACAAAATGGGCCCTCAATTCTCATACACGTAAAAGTTTATTACGCAATTATAATGAAATCATTAACTTACAGCTACTGTTTGAAATCCTATATGCTACTAAATAAATTGTGAAAATGTATGAAAGCAAGAATAGGTCACCACTTTTTGTTGTTTAAAAGTTATGACCTTGATAAAATTTGGGCCCTCAGTTCTCCATTTTATTTTGTTTTCGATTTATTACGCTTATCGTATGAAAGATAAGACAAATACAAAATTGTCTCTTTTTGTGAAAAAAATTGTGCAACAAATGCGATACCAGAAAGAAATCAAAAGACCCTTTATTGTATAAGTAAATTGAGTTTTATTTTTATTCTCTGTATTAGGAAATAGGGTGACCACAATTTCTTTTAGATTGCAGTAAAGATTAGTAAATGTAGAGTCATAGGTTTTAATAAACTTTCTTCGATTTTTCGCTTATTATCGTCATAGCATTTGTACTCAAGTTTCGTGATAAAAAAAAATATTTCGGAAATTGAACGATCACATATAAAACTACTGTTATCCAAATCATTTTTGCTTGAAAAATCGTTCGTTCCGAAAAAACTAATGACAATAATCAAATAATTTATTTATTATTTTTATAAAGGCAAAGGCCCAGCAATGGGACAATGTAGGCTAAATATAATCCTGACTAATATTATAAACGCGAAAGTTTGTTTGTTAGCTTTTCACGCCTAAACCACTGAACCTTTCATCCCGAAAAAAGTGCTGTTCCCGAGGAAAACAACAATTACGTTATTATGATAATAGATGGAGCCATGTGACTTTTGAATTTCACGCGGACGAAGTCGTGGGCAGAAGCTAGTACCTAATAAAGCAGTGCGTTCCTGGATGTTTTTTTTTTATTCGTATGTAGGTACTTGCACAATAACAAAGATGTTTTCTGGAGTATGAAATAATTATATTTTACTTTAAAAACTTTACAATTTATAAATAGGTGAAATTGAATTAAACAATTCTTAGAGTGACTTTCTAAGTACTATTTAGTAAAATATTATGAACTTATAAAATTATGTATCAAAACAAACTTACCTTGAATGTTTGATATCTTTACCGAAGATGATCGAGTGTCTTGACCGAAGATGTGTTTGCGTATTAAAAAAATATTATTATTTTTATTCTTCACCACAACTGTTTCATAAAACTCGCTTTAATGCTTTATTACCTACAACTTCCGCTGCACTATCATAAACTATTGTTTAGTAACTACACTAAATATTACAACTATTGCGCATATATGTAAACAATAATTATATACTTAATACATGTAATAATATTTTTAATATAATATTAGCTAGTTATTAGTTTTATTTATAATATTAGTTAGGATTATATTTAGCCTACATTGTCCCATGGCTGGGCAAAAGCCTTTATAAAAATAATAAATAAATTATTTGATTATTGTCATTAGTTATTTCAGAACGAACGATTTTTCAAGCAAAAATGATTTGGGTAACAGTATTTTTCTATGTGATCGTTCAATTTCCGAAATATTTTTTTTTTATCACGAAACTTGAGTACAAATGCTATGACGATAATAAGCGAAAAATCGAAGAAAGTTTATTAAAACCTATATTCTACATTTACTAATCTTTACTGCAATCTAAAAGAAATTGTGGTCACCCTATTTCCTAATACAGAGAATAAAAATAAAACTCGATTTTCTTATATAGTAAAGGGTCTTTTAATTTCTTTCTGGTATCTAATTTGTTGCACAATTTTGACTCAAAAAGAGACAATTTTGTATTTGTCTTATCTTTCATACGATAAGCGTAATAAATCGAAAACAAAAGAAATGGAGGACTGAGGGATAACTTTCAAACAACAAAAAGTGGTGACCTGTTCTTGCTTTTATAAATTTTCACAATTTATTTAGTAGCATATAGGATTTCAAACAGTTCCTGTAAGTTAATGATTTCATTATAATTGCGTAATAAACTTTTACGTGTATGAGAATTGAGGGCCCATTTTGTACGAAGATATACAAAGTAGGACAGTGTTTTGAGATAATATCTTGTTTTCACAAATTTTGTTTGGCATTAGCTTAGATTTTGGCATAAAGACTTTTTCTGTAGTGTCCATAGTTTATCAGTTTCAGGTGGGCCCTCAATCCTCTATGTGAGAACTGAGGGCCCAACTTTACAGTCTATAACACGGTTATTAGACTTTCACAAAATCTGATACCAACTTTCACAATTCTTTGGGAATGTTCACTAAATCCTAAGCACATTTTCAAAGAGTTTTAACAAAGTGGCCCTCACACCACACGCACATGTGAAGGCCGCAGGAACCCGTTGGATGCGGGAAGCACAGGACTGGTCGAAGTGGCGGTGCTTGGGGGAGGCCTATGTCCAGCAGTGGACGTCTTTCGGCTGAAATGATGAATCTTTACATAAACTTCTATCACATAGAATAATTTGAGATTTTTCTCTTTGCGGATATAAGGAGATAATAGGAAACTTCGGCGATAAGGGGGAACGGTTTTTTTTTACCTTTTTCATCAAAAGTCGAAAACTATGCGGCATAAAAAAACGAAAAAGTGATTGAGATTGTGCAAACTGCGCTCTTTCATATGATACCCAACATGCCATAGTAGCCCCACTTCGAATTTTTCAGACCCCCTTTCAGTCCCTGCTGCAAAAAATATACATATATTTTTATTTCTTTCTTATTTGCAAAATAGTTGGGCAAACGTCATCTAAAACTATGCCAAATTTCAAGTTGATAGCATTAGTAGTTCTTGAGATATCCAGCTGTGACAGACAGACAGACAGACAGACAGACCGATAGACAGACAGACAGACAGACAGACTGAGTCTCACCATAAGGGTTCCGTTTTACCATTTTGGTAGGTATGGAACCCTAAAAAGCCAAGTCTCGCAACTCAGTTCTTCTACCGTAAAAAGTTGTGAGATTCATGTAATACCAAGTCGGGTAATTAATTCAATCCCTACATACGGGACTTTCTGTCTTATGTTATTACGTAATTAGCTAACTTAACAACATTTTATAGTGACCATATCAATATTAAAAATCTTTTATGTTTTAAATAAATATATTGTCTTGGCCTCTTCATCTTTAAATTAAAATAAAGTGGCATTCGAAATTGTGCTTCTGGCTGACAGTCGCCCTCGCCACATAACCAAAGAAGAAGAAATGTGGTGTTTATACAAATAAATACGCGAGGAGGAGCGCGTTCACGAACGTTCCGAATGAGAGGTATTCTTTTTGAGTAGGTATTAAAAAAAAACATAGTTTCCAAGAACCCTGAAGATGGCGTTGAACTGACTACGTTACTAGGTGCCAAAGTCAAAACGCTTGAAAAAAAAACATTGCGTCACGTCATATACGCTCGTTGAGTGACAGTTTCGTCTGCTTTCGTTTTACGATCTCAAAATTAGATCCAAAAAAAAAATGTGACGTTCCGTTCCTTGCAGTAACTTACCAAGCTCAGCGCCATCTATCCAGCGACTAGGGAAGCGTTAAAAAAAAAAGAAAATCCCTCATTATTGTTGACAGCTCTCACATTAGTAATATCTAAATCGGAACGCATGTGAGATGATGTGAGTGCTGTGAGCGATTATAGCTGATTCGGAATGCGGCTTTAGCTTTGTCAAATTTGAATTTGCAGGTCTTTTGCTGGGGAGGTTCCTAGTGGCTTATTCCATTTATCAATCACAACTAAACCATAGAAAATTTCGAGCGGTCGTTGTTGTGTACATCTTTGGCAAATCTTAAAACGCCGGACCTTATAATATACTAGCTTCTGCCCGCGACTTCGTCCGCGTAAAATTCGTACCTACTTTCCTCTTATAATTTGGAAAATGTATATTTATGATTTTTATCATTTATTTAGATATAAATGAGTATTTGGGCCAATTTTTTAGTTTATAGCTCAATTTTCAAATAAACTGTATCCCAGCCTTTTACCCCCCAGGAGAGTACCTAATTTTAAAAAATCGTTTGGGATGTGTTCGTAACTTGACTCAAAGACCCATAGTGGAAGCAAGCAGTAGAATTTTCCACCTTTGTAGTAGTCAAATTTTGAAAAACCCTAAATCACTTTTTTAAAGTATTTTTTGTTTTAGTAGTACCGAGTTTTGAGTTAATCTGACAGCGGGTTAAATATTTTTCTACTCTATCAACTTTGTCACCCCCCAAATCCTCTGTGAGGGATTTTTTAAACTAAAAGTGACAATCTTTATTATTTACTGACCCAAATATTGCCAAGTTTCTAATTCATTAACCAAATGAATAAGATTTTTCATATAAACTGTATCCCCTCTTTCTATCCCCATAGGGGTGGAATTTCGAAACATAATCTAGATTATTTATACCAATTTTCCAGTTAATCAAGCCTCGTAATAAAATTCTGCCCTGTGAAATTGACTACCCCTCTTCACCCCATTAGCAGTAGATTTTCGAAAAACCCTGAACCACTTTATTATTTATTTTGGTCTTAGACAGGTACTGAGTTTCGAGTTAATTGGACCGCGCATTAAAATTTTTCCATACTAAATTTGACACCCCAATCTCCCCTTTGGGTTAGTTTAGAATTCAAAAAGAATTCGAACTTTATAATTATTTGTGCCAAGTTTCAAGTCCAAATTTATTTGTACCATTTTTTTTGAGTTTATCAAGGCACTCATTAAAATCCCCTTATAAATCGAATTAAGTACCACTTTTTGTCCCGTCAGGGGTCAATAATTTTCGAAAACCTCATACACTTACTATTGATTCTTCATCTGCCTAGCCTTTTCCCAACTATGTTGGGGTCGGCTTCCAGTCCAACGGGATGCAGCTGAGTACCAGTATATTACATGGAGCGACTGCCTATCTGACCTCCACAACCCAAATACGATACCCCTTGATAAGACTGGTTGTCAAACTTTCGGGCTTCTGACCATCCCTAGCGACTGTCAAAGATCCACAAATGATAGCCGGGACCAACGGCTTAGTGTGCTTTCCGAGGCACGGAGAGGTCACGGTATGTAATGATGGACACCTATCTAGAGACCAACCGCGGCAAGCGTAGTCTGCATAACCTGATCGATCGATCTGTGCGGCTGTTATTATTGATTATTTTCTGTCAAAAGTATTAATACTGAGTTTCGAGTAAATCGGACCGCGCGTTAAAATTCTTCCACACAAACTTTAGCACCTCAACACAAGGGGTGTTGGGGTGTTTTGATAAACGAATAATGATAAACTTTATTACTTGCTTAGGCAAGTTTTCTTGCCAAGTTTATTAACCAAATGAATAAGATTTTTCTTATAAACTGTATCCCCGTTTTTCACCTCCACAGGGTGGAATTTCGGAAAATTGTTTGGGATGTGTTCATTACTCGACTCAAAGATTGTTTAAACCAATTTTCAAGTTAATCAAGCCACGCAGTAAAGTCTTCCCCTATAAAATTAACTTTTCACCCCGTTAGGGGTAAATTTTCGAAAAACGATGATACACGTTATTCTTTATTTTCGGTCTTAAGTATAAATACTGAGTTTCGAGTTAATCGGACCACGCGTTAAAATTCTTCCATACAAACTTTGACATCTCCCAACCCCCTCCAGGGGGTAGTTTAGAAAAAAAAAGCCAAACTTCATAATTTATTTAGATAAGTATTCGTGCCAAGTTTCATGGTTATTAACTCAAGGAATAAGATTTTTCATACAAACAAAATCCCCTCTTTTCACCCCTTAAAGGTTAAATTTCCAAAAACCCCTTCTTAGTGGATATCTACTCTTCACAAAGAACACACCCTCCAAAATTAATTTCTCTACCCAGCGGTACCGACCAGAGTTTTAGGCTGTGCGTTGATATATCAGTCAGTCAGGACATAATTTCATCCCCCTTTTCACCCCTTTACTGGATGAAATTCTAACAACACCGTTGTGTTAGCTTCCAATCATAGGCCTAGATAATAAATTTAGTGATTTTTACGTCGAAAATTAATGACTTTCTATACACAACTTCATCCCCCTTTTTAACCCTTCGGGGGTGGAATTATCAAAAACGCTGAGACACGTATAAATTAATTTTCAATTGTCAGCCTATACAAAATTAGAAGATCCTAACTTCAAAACTGTCGGACTTTCATATAAACTTCCATCCCCTATTTTAATCCTTTAGGGGTTGTATTCCCAAAAATCCTGTCTTAGTGGATATTTACTCTTCACAAAAAACACACCTTCTAAGTTTCAAGTCTCTAGGTCTGGCGGTTTGGGCTGTGCGTTGATATATCAGTCAGTCAGTCAATCAGTCAGGACTTTGAATTTTATATTATAGAAGAAGAAGAAGAAGACTACTATACTTATCATAAACAAGTGAATGCTATTTTTTGCTCAGCACTGCTGCTCACAGTGCCCACACGATGGCGCGCCGAAATTATCCAGCATCCCTGAATAAATATAGTAACAATAGAGTTTTGACGTGGATCGTCTGAACAACGACGAGAATAGTGAATAAACACCGACCTCCCCGGAGACAGCCGATACTTACTTAATACGAGACCAACCAGGCGGCGCCCCGTCCGCCTACATCGCCGCCCAGCCCACACACTGACGGCACACAACAGATGCTGCCAAACTGTCTCCATACTCAGCATCCAGTGTATGGCGCATGGACTTCAATGTTAGCTTTCGAAGTAAATACAGTCGTAGATAGGCCTCAAGTCCCTAACAACTCGGACACGAATTCGAGTAAACTTCCCGACAAACTTACCAACGAGACAAGTTATCAGAAGTAGACCTTATTTCAAGGATATAGGGAGTTGGGTGATTGCGAGTTATCTTTCTATTTGGTATATTTACCTTTGATTTACCTGCGATGTTTGTTCAGGGCGTCCGCGACGTGTAAAACGTTCGGGGGGTTACCACGAGGAAGCGTTTTTGAGGCGCGTCGCGGCACAAGGAATCGTTCTGAGGGCGCAGCATGAGCCAGCCTCAGGCCCATTCCACACTGATGCGGTGCGGTTGCGGCGCGGCTGCCTGAGCGGTGCACCGCCGCGGCGTCCCACATAAGAATATCCATTTGATCCATATTATGCCACGCGGTGCGTTACGGCGCTTGGTCCCGTCTGTCATTCGTGGATCTTTGACAGTCGTTATGGGTAGTCAGAAGCCCGAAAGTCTGACAACCGTCTTACCAAGGAAGGGGTATCGTATTACCCAGTAACTGGGTTGTGGAACTGAGATAGGCAGTCGCTGAATACCAGTAGGTATTCAGCTGCATCCGGGTAGACTGGAAGCCGACCCCAACATAGTCAGGAAAAGGCTAGGCAGATGATGATTGATGTATTGGCTCTCTGGCTAGACATTTCAATCGTTGTAGGCAGGCCGCTATAGCGAAGAGCTCATCGTCTACAGATATTTCTGGATATTATCACAGATTACTAAATAGTTACTTCGTAACAGATACATCACTCCCATACAAAAGCGAAAATACCTACGCTATAATAGCCTACAAAATCTTACTAATAATACCAGCTATTTGCAGCGAGAAGAAATGTACCTTAAGTTCGCACACAGAGAGTTGAGATTGTTTTGTCCGCCGCGTAACCCACGTGCGAGCGCGTCATCAAGCGAATGTGCTAGGGTCGTACCTATGATGATATTGGTAATAAAACGAATGTTGTAGAAAAGCAATTATTTTTTATTTGTTGATCAAATAATATGTTCTATTTTAATAAAATGATAGATGCATTTTTTCCTTCCCTGAATTCCCGATTATTAAATTTTATTGTCGAAAATATCCGAGACCGCGTAAATAATTTTAATAAATACTTAATCAAAAGGGAAACAGGAGCAAAGCGGAGGAAAATGAATTGTTTTTAAAATTGCCAAGACGGTACTGCCAGGCCGATCCATTATGACGTTGTCAAAATTGTTTAAAAAAGCTTTGTCTAATTCTTCAATATACCTAATTATTAAAAGTCTCTGGTGGGACTTTAAGCCCGCCCTATAAAGACGAATCCTTATTATAAGGCTTTGAAATGAGTAAACAGTGCTGTTTCGTCAAAATTAGGTTTCTCCTGTAACAAAGCATTGAAGCTAGTGCAGTTATGTTTTTTGGTACACTTTTGGTATTACGGGCTGGTTTCCGCAACTCCACGTCAATGCGCGTATTTTGCGTACCTTTTTTGGTACACTTATATAATAAATATCCTGATACATAAGTCAACGCTCTTTACTTTGACACCCATCCACTGCACAATAAGTACGAGGTTTCGGCATTTTGATACTAAGCGCGGTAAACGTGACGTGCGAGCGATCGCTCGGCGGCGTGCGGCAACCCCATATCTTATAGTACTCTTTGGGCAACCCACTGTCGGTTGTACCGACGGCGGTACGCGAAGCGGTAGGCATATAACGCGTGGCCTTGAGCGAGTGACGGACGCCTGATATTATGACTTCCTCATAGCGACTTGGCAAAAAATATACAATTCGATAGACAATAAAACACTAAAATAACACTTGAATTTTTATTTAAGTATCTAAATAAGTAGATTAATAAGACATTTTAAGAAAAACATCATTAGGATTATCATCAGCAGGATTATCAGCTGGTGGTGGAGGTTCATGTGCGACAATAGGATTAACAATTGGTGGAAGTTGAGGTGGTTCGGGCATTCCAGCTTCGTTTTCTTCTAGTTCTTCAACCTGTCTGTCTATATTCAGTAATATGAGACCGGTCTGCGTTGTCGCGCCGCTACCCGCACCGCCGCCGCCCCCGCCCCGCAATCGCTGGCTTCGAGACCGAGGCCTAGTTGCGGCGTTAGAGTAGTTACAATATGCCTTCGCATTCGATTAGTGGCCACACTACAATTCAGGCACCTTGACATCATGAGCGTCAGAATCCAAATCGGAAACAAACAAGTCCATTATGCACAGCAGAATATTAACGTTAGAAGCGTAAACGAAAGTCCGATAAACGATAGCGTGGGGTCAAGTTAAAATATCCAACAGAGTAACATAAACAGAACACAGATACGTGCTAATATCAGCGCAAAACTACACCAAAGAGCACTTTTTATATATTAAATTAAATAAAAGTTGGAAGCAGGCGGGACCCACAGCATTTTTATTGTATTTTCAAATTCAAATGGGTCCCGCCTGCTTCCAACTTTTATTTAATTTAAAATGGGCTTGTTTTTAGCTTTTCAGTTTCTTTTAACTTAAGGCGAGGTTTTCCCGGACCGATAGGCATAGAAAACACTACCTCAGCCCCCGCCAGTTGAACGCGGCGTATTTAACTACGATGCGCTGAGCGGGACCGCGCCACGTGACACGTTGTGACCGCGACTAACCTTTGTGCAATGAATGCGCGCCACGAAACAGACAAATACAGTAGATCAACTTTGATGTTATATTTTATTTTTAATGAATCAAATTTGTATGTAGGAACTTATCATCTACGCTTGATAAATTCTCATGACAGTTTCCGGTTAGTAAAAATTAGGTTAGTTTGGCAAAGAAACGCACTATGTAAAAAATCTAAGGTTAGTTTGTACCTATATTTAAAATACACATACCATCAACAACATGTCAAAAAATCTCACAAATCAGACTTTTTTCAAAATAAAATTTAACGAGAGGTGTCGCGGGACACCCGGATGGAACGACGTTCCTTTCACTATACATATACTATGCGTTTCAGATGAGAATATATGTTCTGGACAACTTCACTCACAACTTGTCAATAATGTAGTGTTAGCAACAAAAACAACAAAATCAATTAAGCAAACTTTATTTTTATGTTATAAACAGAAAAAATTAAGAAAATGAAAATAATATACAATAAAAAATATAACTATCCGAATTGAGAACCTCCTCCTTTTTTGAAGTCGGTTATAAAACGTATTTAATAATTATTAAAATTAACTGTTTGTGACACAGAAGTAGACGCCACATTCTCAAAATTCACTATTTGTGATACAGAAGTGGAAACAATAGCAGGTGTTGCAATATTTTCTTTGTTTTCTCGCATTTTTATTTTTCTTATATCCATTCCTCTAATATGTCGGGGATCTATGATTTCAGGCAATAGACACTGCATATAAAAATTAATGTTTTTTTTCCCATTTTTTTTTTCCCCAAAATTTACTATCTTTCACTATCTAGTAACATGGACTTGGCCCTGAAATTATATTGCATTAATTTTTCAGAGATCAGACTGTAAACGTTCTTAAAATTACGAGAATTTCCCCTCTGGTGTGCAATCGACGTTTAAGAGATAGCTTACTATAATCACGTGTATTAATTTATTTTCGATATTTTTTTTACTCTGATATCATTTTAGTTTTTGTACATCGTACTCGGTACTAGTACTGATCAACAAAGTTAACGTAAATGTATTTAGGCAATCGGTATAAAAACATTTAAGATTCATTTCTTCTCTACTTGTTAACATATAGTTTAGTAAGACTTAGTTATTTGCTGTTTCAACTTCTGAATTATCGGCAGTTAAAAAGTTCTCTGAAATCTTGTCTCTATCTTGTACTAATTTCTGTTTGACTTACAGTACTTTGAGGTTCACTAATAGTGTTTAAGGTTGTTCTGTAACAGTGTTATAAACATTATGAGTCATGAATCGCAATCTATATTCAATTTATAACTTAACACTATTATCTCCATGATTAAGATGGTCATGATGATTATATTCATGACAATCATGAGTACAATCAATATTACTTTTATAATTGTTAGTACGTAATGACTAAAGTTTTATGTTTTGAAGAAAGTACTTACGTATGACTATGAAAAGTAGTATCAGGGTTATCTAGAGTCTGAGCAACACCCCTGAGTATATTTTTTCTCATTGAAACGCTGCAAAATAAATGTTGACATTATAGTGGCATTTCAAATCGTTTAAATTATACATTTTACAAGTATATTTTATAATTGTTATATAAGTTTAGCAATATTTCGAAGTTATTGAGCAAAAAAAATAATCATTTCAATGAATTTAATAACAAACCTACTGTACTTTTTTGTACAGTGTCGCGTCTAAACAATGGTCGTAACATTTTCGTGCTTTTCCGTCAAAGAAAATCATTTAAAATACACTAATAATATGTTACCTATATAATATTATTGTATTTTTTTTTACAAGCTTTTATTTTTTATATTATAAAGAGATAAAATTGTAAGTTTTGTATGTATAGGGTAATCTCTGAAACTACTGATCCGAGTTAGAAAATTCTTTCACAAAAAATTTTTCAATAGGTAGTTACATTATTAAGGAGTGCTACACGCTATTTTTATTCTGATAAAGATATATTTTCCATAGGAAATCATAATAAATGTAATTGAAGTCGGAAAAAAACTCGTCGCTCGGCCGCTTATATTGCTAACGCTGGCTAAACCATACGAGGAACATAAAAATAATGTACTACAGAATTGTATATCTTGATAATGCCCTCAAAAAAGTTCGCGATGGTATATGTCTATATTATAAGGATAACTTACAGTAACCACTTTTATCTTTTTAAAATCAATAAAATATAATGAGTGACTTTCGAAGCAATTTTGACATACATTGTATTAATCCTTATCTCATTAAATATGTTAGTAAAATTAAGCATTCAATTTAGATCAAAACTGCAGTTTACAGCATGTCATTAGAATGAATACTTTAGAAGATATCACAGTATTAAAATTACGCGCACAACAAAACAAAAAAAAACAAAAGAACGGAAAAGTCTTCCTCAACAAAGTATTATTACGTATGCAAGTAATCTGATAAAATAAAACTACAAGGCAAAATTGTAGTGCTACTATAGTATTGATAATTTGATAATGAGTTACCATTTCAGGAGTTGATATTTTCGTAATGCCCGAGGTGTCAATTTCCTGTATGAACTTTTGTTCTTTGATAAATTCTTGCAAATATTCTTACAAATAATTATCATTTATCAATATCTTTTTCTCTCTGTCTTCGATATTTTCTGCCTTTGACATTTTATTTCTTAGTTTAGTTTTCAAGTTGTGTACTACTGTTTTGTTAGACATAGATAAAAATTTATTCGCATACATACATGCATAACATGAAGCTAGGTATTTTAACTGGAGTTTTATCGTTTTAGACGAAATCTCCAGTAAATTATAATGAAAACTGTAGAAATTGGTACTTAAACAGAAAACAGGGATGTCTTGGTGAAAACAGTAAATCTACTGTTAAAACAGTAGGGTTGGCAACACTGTGCGTAATGTTTCTTATATAATGGAAAGCGCAAACGCGGAAAAAATTGGCGTGCGTCCGTCCTCGAAGACCTCTCGGCCGGCACTAAACGGCCCGCTCGAAATCGAATTGCTCAATATCGTATGATTTTTGTTCTTACAAAAATAAATAGCCACTTATATAAAAATCTACCTTACCCAGCGCTAGAAAATATTAAAACCTATTTTTTGATACATTACTTAGATGGTTTCGTAATATAATTTTTTGTTAAGAAGTACATTTGAAAAATCGATTTAGTGTCATCTTTGCGATTTTTTTTTATCGAGTCAATTATTAGTAATTACGTTTCCGTCTTTATACAGCGCTTGACCATATGTTCAATTTTGTTAAAATGATTTTTATTTTGCGGAATATTTACATTATTTAGATATACATAGCTCCAAAAAACTTAAAAATGGTACAACCTCGCCTTAAGTTTTTTACCGCAGTCGAGTTTTTTGATTTTTTTAAGTACTTAACTTTTTTTATTTACAGCTTTTTAGTTTACAAAGAAAGATTTCGCAGACGATTTCTTGGTAGATGTTTTTTTGCGATTTGTCACTTCGAATTGCTTTTAAGTATATATGTTGTATATATTTTTGTAATCACCTTTTAAAACCCTTTATTTTGATACCCCACTCGATAGGTTTTGAAAAAAAAAAATTAATATGTAGTCCATATTGAATTTTCACCAACGTCATGTCTTTAGTGATACTCGCCGGACTAAGAGGAATCGATTAACGTGTGAATCATAAAAATCGGCCCAGGCGTTTGGTCTGTATAGTGCTTCAAAGGAACATACATACATACATAGGCTGATGAACACATTACCACTCCTTTGCGTCGCGCAGTCGGGTAAAAAGTAGCAGGACACTGAGTGACAGGTGACAGACGTAAACATAATAACTAGGACGTTCGGATACACACTCTAATATATAATTGTCGATGCATAATGCGTAACGTGATCGACATCATGGCACGGGCCACGGCATCTCTAAAAAAACTGGCCAAGTGCGAGTCGGACTCGCACACGAAGGGTTCCGTACCACAAGGCAAAACGCCAAAAAAAAAACATGTTTGTTGTATAGGAGCCCCCCTTAAATATTTATTTTATTTTAATTTTATTATTTATTATTAAAGTTAAAATACAACTGAGTATTTTGTAAATACTTTAAAGTGCCTACCTGTTGCCATTTTTGATATCGAGCAAAAAAGGACAAAAAAATCGCGTTTGTTGTATGGGAGCCCCCCTTAAATATTTAATTTATTTTGTTTTTAGTATTTGTTGTTATAGCGGCAACAGAAATACATAATTTGTGAAAATTTCAACTGTCTAGCTATCGCGGTTCTTGAGATACAGCCTGGTGACAGACAGACAGACGGACAGACGGACAGACAGCGAAGTCTTAGTAATAGGGTTCCGTTTTTACCCTTCGGATACTGAACCCTAAAAATGATAATTGCGATAATCGTGAAAACGTTGACTTCTATAGGTATTTACTTTAGCATTACGATTCTGGCTGTCGTGGGTGTTTTTTTATTACCCGACTGCGCGACGCAAAGGAGTGGTAATGTGTTCATCAGCCTATGTACGTATGTATGTATGTATGTTTATATGTTCCTTTGAAGCACTATACAGACCAAACGCCTGGGCCGATTTTTATGATTCACACGTTAATCGATTCCTCTTAGTCCGGCGAGTGTCACTAAAGACATGACGTTATTGAAAATTCAATATGGCGACTACTGGACGCCATATAAATTTTTTTTTTTCAAATCTATCGAGTGGGGTATCAAAATAAAGGGTTTTTTTCGAAGTGACAAATCGCAAAAAAACACATAAGTACCAAGAACTAAATCGTCTGCGAAATCTTTCAAATTTGTAAACTAAAAAGCTGGAAATAAAAAAAAATATTTAAAAAAATCAAAAAACCCGACTGCGGTAAAAAACTTAAGTTAAAAGAAACTGAAAAGCTAAAAACAAGCCCATTTTAAATTAAATAAAAGTTGGAAGCAGGCGGGACCCATTTGAATTTGAAAATACAATAAAAATGATGTGGGTCCTGCCTGCTTCTAACCTATATTTAATTTAAAATGGGCTTGTTTTTAGTTTTTCAGTTTCTTTTAACTTAAGTTTTTTACCGCAGTCGGGTTTTTTGATTTTTTTAAATATTTTTTTTTATTTCCAGCTTTTTAGTTTACAAATTTGAAAGATTTCGCAGACGATTTAGTTCTTGGTATGTGTTTTTTTGCGATTTGTCACTTCGAAAAAAACCCTTTATTTTGATACCCCACTCGATAGATTTGAAAAAAAAAAATTAATATGGCGTCCAGTAGTCGCCATATTGAATTTTCAATAACGTCATGTCTTTAGTGACACTCGCCGGACTAAGAGGAATCGATTAACGTGTGAATCATAAAAATCGGCCCAGGCGTTTGGTCTGTATAGTGCTTCAAAGGAACATATAAACATACATACATACATACGTACATAGGCTGATGAACACATTACCACTCCTTTGCGTCGTACAATAAAAATGATGTGGGTCCTGCCTGCTTCTAACCTATATTTAATTTAAAATGGGCTTGTTTTTAGTTTTTCAGTTTCTTTTAACTTAAGTTTTTTACCGCAGTCGGGTTTTTTTAGTCTGAGCTTCAAGCGTGCTACAGATACAGTGTTTGTCTTACGCATGTATCCAAACGCAAATGCATTTTGTATTACATTACTAAAACCACTAAAAATCAATTAACACATATTTTTTTAACATTTTTTGTCGCCTGTTCTAGAGAAATGTAATTGCTTCGATTAATTTTAGTATATTTAAGAAGTAATTTTCATACATTAATAATTGCTGTACATTGATGTATTTTGATGGATTCTGAGGGCAGGATCCGGCCATGTCCTTTGTTGTTCCTACAACAGGCTCAAGAAAATAGGTGGCTCGTTTAGATGCCAATGTATACGTTTTTATAATAAACTCCCTAGCCACATTCAAGAACTAAGCCTTAATAAATTCAAACCTTTTAGAAAGCGAAAACTATGCCAGAAAGCCTATTATACTGTAAAAGACTATATTGAGGACAAAAGGGATTGAGCTGCTCCAATAGGTTTAGACAGTGAATGTTATTTTGCTATTTTACACTTTAATATTTTCTTTTTTTTACCCGACTGCGCGACGCAAAGGAGTGGTAATGTGTTCATCAGCCTATGTATGTTTAAGTATCTATTTACTTAAACAATGGCATGTACATTTGCTGTATAAAGTATTATATTATTTTAATTATTGTGAATGTGAGGACTATGTGGGTCATTGTTTTCATTTAAATCATGGTCTGGCGGTTTGAGTAGTTTATGCGGCCTACCCAAATGTCCTTAGTAAAAAAATGTCTTTAGTAATGTTCGTCGAATCGTTGAGCTCCTTAAGTTCTGAGTTGAGCTGAATATTAAGGCCCTGCTATAAGCGGGACACCGAAAAACGTCCACTTCTTCGTCGCACAGTTATCCCAATTGCTATATACTACGAACCCAAAAAAAATACAGTGCATAGTCAAGAGTATAAAAAAAACACTTACACAAAAATATCTTATAGAAATATTCTAGCATCTTTAAAAAAAAATCGCAAAGAAAGGACATGAAAAAACATTTTCGTCTCGAAATGCTCAATATTTTGAGTGACAACTATTAATTTTTTTGTAACTATAAGAAAGGAGATTTAATTAACTAAAGACATATGTGAAAATATTTTAACTTATTGGTATATTTATTTTTTAATTAAATTAAAACTGCGAAATAATAATAACATTGGCGGACACGAGGTTCAGCTAAAATCAAACGCATCGCCATTTTCTACCGTATTTGTATACAGCGATGCACTACTGTCGCGCGCTTGGCGTAGGGGGGAGCCGGGGATACGCCCAGTCCGCCGCAAGCCATTACAGAGAACGGCCACGTTTGACGTTACGCATGCGCTCTTCCATTACGTAATTCGTGTATCAAAATAAGTTATATTGTGAAAATTGACACTTAGATATTAGGTTTTTTATTTTGTGTGAACATTTGACACATAATTTTATGTTTTTGGGACTCGTGATTGTGTGAGTGATATTATCAAAACCACAATGGGTAATAAAAGAAATAAATTGTTACGACGGATTTGTACAAGAAAACGGCGAAATAAAAGTAAAACCTCTATTACATCAGAGTAAGTATAAAAAAAAAATATAGGTACTTATATGTAAATATTTATAATATGAATTATAGATTAGACGTATAAACAAACCTTTTACAGTCCGTTCAACCGATTTTGACTTCTATTGCGTTGGGGACATGACAACTGGCGGCTGCAGTAAACAGTTTGTATTATAATCACTTTTTTGCTTTAAATGCCATCCTTATGCCTACGGAATAGAAGTCAAAATTGTTTGAACGGACTGCAAAAAAAATTGTTTTTCTAATCTTGTTGTAAATGGTTTATAGTTATGTTCACCAGGCTACACATCAAGCTATACATTTCCAGTATATGCTGACCTCTCATTGTAGGTATATGCCGCATCCCTCAGTGCCGGGCGCTGTGAGCGTACTCCGTGTTCCGTGTTGATAAATATAGTCAAAATGTCGGAAGTTGTCAAATGTAACTCGTGTAATATAGTGATCAACGAGCTTTTATCCTATATACAAAACAAAATCTCGATAATAGACGAGGAAACGCTGATGCGAATATGTTCAACGTCATTTACGAGCGAAGAAATTAAAAAAGCTAAGTCGTTATTATTTGAATCTATTCCTACGGACAAAGTCAAAACAAATCGAAAGAACAAAGGAAAGGAAGGAAGAGACCTAGTCGATATACTGAGCCTCTTTAAATCGACTGAACCCGACATCATACCTATTTTTGTGGCTCGCGAGCTGGAGAAGCTACCCCCTATTCTTTTCGATCATCTTGATTGCACGAAATTACTGAAGGATCTACTAAAAGTGCAAAGTGAACTAGATGTAGTTACAGCTAACTACGTTACAAAATAGCAGCTCAGTGAGTGCAGATCTGAGTTACTACAGTTGAAAAATGATTCATTACCTCCACAGAACGTGAATCTAAGGCGCGGAGCATGGCAGCTGTATGATAGTGGGCCGGTTGGTCTCTCGCATGATATAAACAATTCCACTATTAACAATTCTATGTTAAATAGCCGGTAGATAACCAGAAGAACAGTTCCGGTGATAATATCCAAGAATACTGAGATGTGTTGAGGGTAAACTTAAAACAAAATGCACGTAAAACAGCTGTGCCGAAACAACGGTCACCGGTATTGAACGGAGGCAAGAATACAGTAGCGAGCGGTGTGGAGTGGCGAGCCCAGGTGACGTCACCGCTACCTGCGGCGTCGGACGGCCAGTGCGCCGATGCGCCACAACGCAGTAAACACAGTAGGTGAATCTGAACCGAACTTGAATGATAATAATAATGAAGGCTGGAAGACCGTGTCGAGACGAAATAAATTTAATTACCGTTATCATGGGAAATCCGGAATTTCGAAAGATATGGAAGGGGGTTTCAAAGCCGCTGACAAAAAAGTTCCGATATTTATAACAAAGATTCACATGGATACGACAGATAAAGACATAATTAGCTATCAGAAAGACGAAGCAGATGATAACTGTGGAAACAATTTCAATAAAAAATGAGAAGGATCATAAAGCTTTTAAGTTATTTTGTATCGGAGCAGAAGCTATCTATGTTCTTAGATAGTAATTTATGGCCAGGAGTCGTATTTAGACGATTTATAAGTTTTCGACAGTACGAACGGTAATTACGCTGTGGCCGAGCAAAAAACAAAATAAATATGGCAAATAAGGAATTATACAACTTTATAAGTTTCAACTGTAAGAATGTGAAACGCTCAGTAGATGATGTACGGCAGTTATGTCGAACATCCCACATAATTGCCTTGCAAGAACATTGGCTACTGCCGCACGACATTAATTTCCTGAGCTGTATAGATGATGACTTCGCTTACACGGGTGTATCGCCCATGGACACGTCAAAGGGGATGATCTCAGGACGACCGTGGGGGGGAGTTGCATTGTTGTGGAATAAGAAAATCTTTAATAATGTTACTGTAGTGCAATGTGATAACACTCGAGTGTGCGGTATTAGTGATAGGGCAAAATTCATTCTTAGTGTTCAGTGTGTACATGCCAACTGATAACACGGTGAATCTAGCCGAGTTTACGGATTGTTTGGGGACGCTGAGCGCAGTAGAGGCACAGTATAAAGATCATACAGTATTGTAACTCGGCCGTAACCTTGAAATAAATGCCTACAGCCGCGCGGTACGTAAACATGCGATAGGGCTGCCCGCCTCCAGCATTTTAATTACATTTGCCTACTTTAGTGTTTCCATTTAGTTTAGTTATTGTATTTTGCTGTGTGTACATAAATAATAAAATAAATAAATAAATATACTTCTTTTATATAAACAAATAAAATACTTTGTGAATTTAATAGGAAGTGTTTAATAAAAATGCGTGTTGTTTTTTGATTGGTAGATTTAATTAAAAAACCATGTAGGTACCTACCTAAAAAACCATGGTACTTATGTTTTAACAAATCTTATAAATTTGCGACCGAAAAATATTACCGCCTATAACTACCTATTTCACTCGTGTATAACAACACTTTTCTTTACTCTATTCACTTTATTTATTAATCCAGACATCTTTTTTTACGGGAATATGTACTTGAACTTATTTTTAGTGGACGCGCGGTTATTGTTAAAAAAAATAACACACCGTCCGTTCGTCACTGCGGCACAGTCGCAACTGTCTGCATGCCGAGCGCATGCCGAGGTCGAGGCGCGTAGGTATAGCTCGCGTTTCGTCCGTTTGTATGAAGTCGAAATACTGTATGATCTTTATACTGTGGTAGAGGGCAATGAAGGTATTGAGTGTGTTTACATGCTCGGTGACTTCAACGCCCACCCGGGTGAGCAATTTTATTATGAACTATCAAATTTTTGTAACGATTTGGATTGGAAATGTGCCGATATCATTCATTTAGATTTATTGTCTGACACGTATAGTTTTATAAGTGACGCTAATGGGGCGCTAAGATGGCTAGACCACTGTGTTGCAACTGAGTCGGCTTTTCAAACTATAGTCGATACACACATCAAGTATGATCCGTTGTGGTCCGACCACTTGCCACTCATTATTAAATGTAATATAAATAATGTAAAACCAAAGATTTTTCAAGAATTATTATATTACATTCAAAATTATGTAATAAAATAAAATGGGGGGAGAGAAACCTCGAACAAATAGATTTTTATAGTAAATTATGTAATAGTGATAGTTTAAAAGAAATTGATTTTCCGCCTGAATTCAGTGAATTGACAGTATGTATCGTATGATTGTTAATGCATTGTGTAAAGCCGCCTCTGAGAGTCATACTATTGTTAGACCGAGAAGAAAACAACCGGTGATCGGATGGAATAAGCATGTTCGTGACGCTCACGGGGTAGCTTGTGGTTCTGCCCTCTGGTATTTCTGGTATTGATAAATGTTCATGATTTAAATTTTTACAGTAAGATTTAAAAATTTAGATCTAAATTACTATGGATTTATTATTTCAGTATTACTTGCGTAACATAATTCTCAAAAAAACAGTACTCAATCGTAGCTTCCGCTTTGCTATTTTTAACGGGAAGTAGGTACTAAAAATGTTTTTGATGTTCCATTTTATCCCGTAATTACCTTTAAAGAGTGTGAACAATAACTATGCCGCTTATTTTAGATCAAAGGATTATATTAACGTATTTGCGTATAAAATACGACAATATTACTAAAATATGTTTGTTTACACATCATGTATGTTTTTTTTTGAATACCCACTTCCCAACATGAAGGTAAGTATTTATTACTTGTTTGACATGAGATTGACATAATATTACCAGTTATTTTTTCAGTGTTTTAAAAGTCGTCTGTGTATTTTTTGCTTGCTTTGCTTGCATTGCGGTTCCAAGATGCGTGTATGCTTACTGTGCGATTATTTTGTATTATTGATATATTCTACACGGACTGACATTGATTCTAGACACCATTACTATTGCTATTCCGCTGCTATTGGATTCTGCTTTTCCTTTCGATTTGGATATTATGATGAGGATTCGCAGACAAATCGTGTGAATCAGGTACTCCTCTATACTACGGCAGTCGCGTAAGCCCTGCAGTAAAGGCAGTTATTGAGTACATTGAGCAGTTGTGTTATAATTTGAAAATACAATGGCATTTGTTATTGTTCCAGCTCCCATTTGATCGATACGCTTGTCACGATGGTTATAATTTATTAAATACCGAAGCTGCTGATAATGAGAGATTACTAGGTCATACAATGGCCTGCCGTGTACCTCAGTCGGACTCAGAAATCCAAGAAGCTGACGTTTCTATACTGTTGCAGTGAACAACCCTTTAGTACGCCTTATTTCCAATGATAATAATTATCAGGTAAATTCAAGGTAAATTATTTATGTTTATAATAAGTAGGAAAGGTCTTAGAAAGAAAATGGGTAAATGAATTGGATAGATCCGTCAAAACTGGAAAGACGAGCAATGGTAACGACTGTCAAGAAAAATGAGTGGTTCGTCATATAAAACATAACATCACGTCAGCGATCCCCGAAGGATTTGGGGAAAGTGAACCAGTAGTACACCCCACATTTCGCCAGTTACGTCATGCCATGTAATAAAATGTAATAATATTTTCAGGATATAGCAACAGTTTATGCATGTCAAACCTGTTAGGTTCGAGGAAATCGACACCTGATTCATGACTCATCAAGGGACTTACAAGAGGATGTTGTTCCATCTGTGGAACATAAATCACCAACACCGCCGCCACCACAGTATCTTCCACCAACACTACCACTACCACGGGGCGTCCCACCAACACCGCCGCCGCTACCATTACCACCCCCATTATCACCAGTAGCACAACGAGGTGCTCGTACAACATTAGCTGTAAGCCTACCAAATAACAAGCGAGCCAGTAGGTAACACTTCAAGCCGCTGTATATTTAATAACAACAATGTTTTGGTGTCTCTAGAAGACGTTTTTTTTTTATCATTTTATTTGTGTATGTAGTTATCTACAATATAAGAATTTGTTGGGCAATAAATACATACCTACATAGTTTTATTTATTATAATCCCGATTCAGTACCTACAAGTAGCTAATATAAATAATATTATGGGTGTTGCATGAAGATAGAAACTAAAATACGGAATCAGAGATGATACCAATATCATATTACTTATGTGCATCTATGTGTACAATATAGATTATGATTGCTTTGTGATGAAATGAAAAATAAAATGTAAGTTTTTAATAGATAAACAATAGGAGCTTTACATTTTTGTTACACAAATATAGAAATATCCAAAAAAAAACTGCAGACTATGATCTCAGACCAACAAAATATTAAATGTTTCATTAACCTCACAAAGGCATACCACCAATTAGTACCTGTATTCGCTCACAGATGGCGTTATACTAAAAAAACTAAGAAAAATGCCCAGCATATAAACCTTATTTTCACCAGTTTTCGCAAGATCCTGACTCCTGAAACTTATTAATTGATAAACTATAAAATACGACGATTATAATAATATAACAATTGTTACTGAACATTTTGTTTGACTACCTAGACAATCGCCCATTGCTGCACCAGACATCTCCTTTATGGAATGGGAATGTGGGGTAAACCGAGTGATGAACGAGTTTGGGAGGAGATGCGGGAGAGTCGTAGAATCTTTAAATCACGCCTAAAGTGGTGCCAAAATAATAGGGAGCAGATAAAGATGGATAATATCCTCGCTTCCCACCATTCGAAGCATGACTTTCGTAACTTCTGGAAGACTACTAGTAGGCTAAATAATAAGCCGGGCTTACCCGTGAGCGTCAACGGTGTGAGTGAACCGAAATGTATTGCGGACATGTTTATGGATCACTTTATGGTGAAATCGCCATTGGGACCATCACGGTCATTCAGCGTAGAAGGGTCACAAGGACAGGAGATAAACGCCAGATACACGGCGAAAGATGTTCGGGGAGTTATAAAGTCCATGTCGCGTGGAAAGTCTCCTGGCCATGACAACCTGAGTATTGAGCATCTGAAGCATGCCGGCGTCCACCTGCCCAGAGTTCTTGCCACGTTATATACATTTTGTATAGGACATGCGTACTTGCCAGCAGAGATGACGAGGACCGTGGTGGTACCAATAGTGAAGAGTAAAACGGGTGACCTAAGCGACACCAGCACGACAGCAGCTAGCATGGCAATTAGCATGGCAGCAGCTAGTCGAGAGCTCTGTCGGAGCCGTACAGGTTGGAGTGCGGGGTGAGGCAGGGAATTACCTAATGTAAGAAGTAGCGAATGTGACATCATACTGAACGGAGAAAAACTGGAATTTGTTGATCAAACTGTTTTTCTGGGAATCACGCTAGACGAGACATTACAATGGGGACCTCACATAACATCTCTTGCGGGGCGGCTTAGCTCGGCCGCTTATGTGTGAGTGGTAATGTGTTCATTTACCCGACTGCGCGACGCAAAGGAGTGGTAATGTGTTCATCAGCCTATGTATGTATGTATGTTTGTATGTTCCTTTGAAGCACTATACAGACCAAACGCCTGGGCCGATAATATTTTTTTAAATTTTTTTTTTTCAAAACCTATCGAGTAGGGTATCAAAATAAAGGGTTTTAAAAGGTGATTACAAAAATATATACAACATATATACTTAAAAGCAATTCGAAGTGACAAATTGTAAAAAACACCTACCAAGAAATCGTCTGCGAAATCTTTCGCATTTGTAAACTAAAAAGCTGGAAATAAAAAAGTTATTTAAAAAAATTAAAAACCCGACTGCGGTAAAAAACTTAAGTTAAAAAATACTGAAAAGGTAAAAACAAGCCCATTTTAAATTAAATAAAAGTTGGAAGCAGGCGGGACCCATTTGAATTTGAAAATATAATAAAAATGGTATGGGTCCCGCCTGCTTCCAACTTTTACTATTTTAGCTACTTTCACAGCATAATGTCGTACGGCATTTTACTATGGGGTCGAGCTGCTGACATTGAATTCATCTTTGTGTGGCGAAAGAGAGCTGTCAGAGCCATTTATAATCTACGTCGCCGCGAATCTTTTTAAAAAGATTAAAATTATGACGGTACCTTGCCAATTCATTTATGAAAATATTATGTATGTAAGAAAAAATCTACATGTTTTTAATAAAATAAGCGAAATAAAGATAAAATACATCAACATTTTTTTAGATTACCCAAAGTACATACATCTTTTATGGGGTACTGTGTTAAATGTTACAATAAAATACCTTGTGATATATTGCAATTAAATGAAAGAAAATTTAAAACTCACATTAAACGTACACTTTGTAAACAAGCATACTATAGATTAGAAGATTATATCCAAGATAAGAACGCTTGGATACATGCTGGTCCTGCTCCATAGGACAATCTAGAGTCTAGACAAAATCAAACTGGTTGCTAATTTAATTGTAAAATTGATTCATTCTTCTTTTTTTTGACGTTGATTTATATTCTGTAATTACTTAAACTCACACCCTGACATAATACTTGTAATTTTTTATTTAAATGAAAATCGTTTACTTTTACCATGTTTGTAAATATGTGAGCACCATGTATCTATTATATAATTAATTTATGTCATGTTTTCATTTTTAATTCTTTTACCTATTGTGGTATAGTAATTTTATTTTAGGTGCATCGTCTTCACGTATTATTATGTAATTATCTAATAAATTAATGTATGCAAAATATTGTAAAACATTTTAAAAGAGTAACGGTGGAGTTTCTTGCCCATTCTTCTCCATACGAAAACTACCTTTTGGAATGTGCGACTAGAATCAATTCTATTTTATCGTAATTTTTGACGTTCAAATTCAAAAGTGCCTTTTATGTGCCTGTTTGAAATAAATGTTTTGACTTTGACTTTGACTTCTGCTGTATAACGTTGTTGTTTTTGTCCGTCTTCTGGGATTATTATAAGTTAATAATACTTCAGAAAAGCTTTTCGACATTTGCTTCTTTCTTCTAACAGTTGTGTATTCAGTTTTTTACGTTCTACAGGTACTTCAGGGGGAAATCTTCTTTGATATAATACGGAGTATCATTAATTTTCTTCTTATTTTTTAAGAGCTCTATTTTTAGCCCCATCGTACTAAGAGTAACAACAGTAGGTCTTATTTTGCCATCTTCTCGTTTTTTTCCCTAATCGCCTAACCTCTTGTATGTTATTTTTACTGTAATTCAATTTTATATTTTGGTTTATAATTTCCAGTAGCGTTTGTTGCAAATCATAGTAGTCTTTTTCTTCTAATCCGAATTTGTGAATTTTGTGTCTATGCTTTTGTTTGTTCATCAAAATTTTGCAAGTTTTTAATCAGTGCCGTGAGTTCATCCATTGTTTACAAAGGTTGTTCTTCTAGACTGTATTTGGTGCCCTCTTGCGGTGGGAGGTGGTAACGTTTTGTTATTTAGCACGTTTATGGTTCGTCGATTTGGCAGATGATTTATTTGTAATCGATCCTAGTTTCGGTATTCGTCTCTAGAAAAACGGAAATCTATACTAGCCATTACATACATTTCAGACAGTGGTCTTAAATGTATGTAATGGCTAGTATAGATTTCCGTTTTTTTTTTCTTCCTAGGTTATGTCAACAATCCGTTTGCACAAAGTAATAAAAACAAATATTTTTTTTAGAAGACATATTTGACTAAGTTTTTTATAACCACTAAAACACATTTCATTGTCGTTTTACTTTCTTGGTGTACGAATGATGCAAAATACTGATGCCACTTTAACAACAAATATTAAAAACAGAATAAAATAAATATTTAAGGGGTGCCATACAACAAACGTGTTTTTTTCGGCGTTTTTTTTGTAAGGAGGTTGTAATACAACTTTGTAAATTGTTGTCTGTTGCTAAGGTATAGTTGCCGGCACGTAACTTGGCAAGAGTTTTTGTAGTGGGGGAAGTTTGCGCACGCACAATTTCATACATTTTTATATGCGCGAACTTCCCCTACTACAAAAATCTCTTGCCAAGTTACGTGCCGGTAATTGTATGATTCTATAAGTTTGTACACATTACCTCTTACACCGTATGCATACATCTTTCTTAAGAGGATCTCGTGGTCAACCCGGTCGAAAGCCTTCGACATATCCATGTATAACGCGACAGCCGGTCGCCCTTTGTCCAAGTTAGACATTACCTTAGGTAGAAAGTTATACATTGCCACATTTATGGATTTGTTTTTCCTGAAACCATATTGACTGATTGACTTAGAATGTTGTGTGTTTCAAAGAAAGCATAGGGACAGTTAAACATCACCTTTTCAACATTTTTTCCAAAAACAGGTATCAATGCTATGGGTCTGTAGTTGCTCATGTTAGCTTTGGGTCCTTTTTAGGGTTCCGTTGCCAAATGGCAAAAAACGGAACCCTTATAGATTCGTCATGTCTGTCTGTCTGTCTGTCTGTCCGTCTGTCTGACCGTCCGTCCGTATGTCACAGCCACTTTTCTCCGAAACTATAAGAACTATACTGTTGAAACTTGGTAAGTAGATGTATTCTGTGAACCGCATTAAGATTTTCACACAAAAATAGAAAAAAAACAATAAATTTTGGGGTTCCTCATACTTAGAACTGAAACTAAAAAATTTTTTTTTCGTCAAACCCATACGTGTGAGGTATCTATGGATAGGTCTTCAAAAATGATATTGAGGTTTCTTATATCATTTTTTTCTAAACTGAATAGTTTGCGCGAGAGACACTTCCAAAGTGGTAAAATGTGTCCCCCCCCCCCCCCGTAACTTCTAAAATAAGAGAATGATAAAACAAAAAAAAATATATGATGTACAATACCATGTAAACTTCCACCGAAAATTGGTTTGAAAGAGATCTAGTAAGTAGTTTTTTTTTAATACGTCCTAAATCGTAAACCGCAATTTACCTTTTATTCAACCAACTCAAATATAAAAAAATATAAAAAACATTTAATTTCATAAACATAAACCTTATGCATAAACCCGGATGTTACGGAACCCTCGGTGAGCGAGCTCGACTCGCTCTTGCCCGGTTTTTTAAATACTCAATACTCAATACATTTATTTGCATTCCACAATGTGAACTTAGATGGTAGGTACTTATAAAATATACATAGTTATAGGTCATTGTGGACCCTGTCGGGCACAGCAAGGTGGAATAGAGGATAAGGGCTATTATTATATAATTATTATTAGAGTACCGCAATGACTTTTACTATTAATTAAGACAATTAATATACCTTACAGTATTAAAATAATATGTACAAGTATATAAAAAGGAATAATGATATATAATAATTATTTGAAAAATTATAATATAAAATGTTTTTCTACTCACTTCGACTTTGATTTTATTTTTTATTTTTAGTATCCATTTTTAAGTATTCGTTTTATTTATCATTAAAATATTCATTAATATTATAATAGCTTTTACTGATTAGGTATTGTTTAAGTTTATTTATAAATATATTCAATTTTTGTTCATTTTTAATTGCTTCTGGTAATTGATTATATATTTTAACTGACATTACTAAAGTGCCTGTTGAGTGCATTTTCAGCTTAGAGCCGCCAGGTAGGTTTAGCCTATTTTTGTGTCGTAGTGTATAGGTATTTAGTTGGTATGTTTTCTCGTGTAGTGAATAGTTGTCGGTTGTTTCTAACAAATTTGCATATTTCTAGTATATATATACAGGGAAGTGTTAAAAGTTTGTGTTCTTGTAAATGTGGTTTGCAGCTGTCTGTGTCTTCTATGTTAACTAGGATTCTGACTAGACGTTTTTGTAGTGTGAAAAGTGTAGATGCATTTGTGTACTGTTTCCCCATAATATTACGCCATAGCTTAACCATGCGTATGCATAGGCATAATACCTAACCAGGGCTGTCTGAGTGTTTGTAGTTTTTTTAGTTTCGCAGAGGGCATAAGCAAATTTGGATAATTTTGACCGAACTTTTTTTATGTGTGATTTCCAATTTAAATTTGTATCTATGGATAGACCGAGTAGGGTGAATTCTTGTACTGTTTCTATTTTTATGTCATTGTAAATAAAATTTATATCCAGGGGCGCTTTTTGGGGTGGGTGGAAGGACATGATTTTAGTTTTATTAAAATTAATCTCGAGGTTGTGTTCTGTCATCCATGTTGTTATTTTGTAGAGTGCGTTTGTAAGTGTTTCAGTTAGGTTGCTATTGTTTTGACATGAAGTTAGTACTGAGATGTCGTCAGCAAACAGAACACATGACTCGTTTATGATTCTTGGGAGGTCGTTTATATAAATTATAAATAAAAGGCATCCAATTACACTCCCCTGGGGTATTGAGGCATTAATTTTATTGCTGTCCGATCGAATGTGTTGTATTTGGTTAGTATGCTCATTATAGTATTCGACTTCAACTTGGTGTTCTCTATTTTCCAAGTATGATTTAAACCATTCATGAGTTTTCCCGCGGATCCCTATTCCTTGTAACTTATTGAGTAAGATATTGTATTGCACTTTATCGTAGGCTTTGTCATATCTAACAGTACACCCACAGCATACTTTTTCTTATTAATTATGTTAATAGCTTCCTGGATAAATTTATATACTGCTAGAACTGTAGAGCGGTTTTTACGGAAACCGTTTTGGGATTCATTAAAGATGTCGTATTTTTCGCAAAAAGAATTAACGCGATTACACATCGCTTTCTCAAATATCTTCGATGCTGTAGGTAAAGAGCTATAGGCCGGTAGTTAGTGGGATCGGTTTTAGAATCTTTTTTGTGAACTGGTTTTATTATAGCTTTCATTAGGTAGTTTGGAAACTTTCCTTCTTCAAAAGACTGATTGACAAGCAGGTAAAATGGCAGGGTAAGTTCATTAGCGCACTGTTTTACTAGGGTTGGTGGTAGTTCATCTATTCCGTAGCTGTTTTTGTTTTTTAGGCTTTTTAACAATACATTTATTTCACCAGGATCTACTGGGCTTAGGAATATAGTGTTTTCTATGGGGTGAAGTACCGAGGTGCCGCACGGCTCTTTGTCGGGGCGTACCCAAGAAGTTGTTAAATATATTTGCAATTTGCTTAGGTTCCGTGACAACTTTGTTATTAATTTGTAGTGTTATGTTGCTTTGACTTTTTTAACGTTTTTTTCGTTCTTTCATTTACTATTTTCCACATAGTCTTCACTTTATTACTAGATTTTATTAATTTATTTATATACTGCAGTTTTTTTGCTTTGTTTACAATTTTTTTTAAAGTCTTTTCATACATTTTATAATTTTGTTTAATTAATGGGTTATTAGTTTTAGTTGCAAGTATTTTTTCTAGTCTTTTATTTTTGCACGAAGTTTTGATTCCTTTAGTAAGCCAATATTTTTTGTAATTGGTTTTTATCTTTAGTTTTGTTTTTGGTATACATTGGTTTAGCAAGTTTGTAAGTAGGTACATTACTAAATAATTTGTAGTTCTCATTTATGTCTTTATCGGGTTTGATTATGTCGTTCCATTTTATTTCACTCAATTTGGATTTGAACGGTTGTATGTTTTTGTTGATAAACAGCCTTTTTAGGGTTCCGTAGCCAAATGGCAAAAACGGAACCCTTATAGATTCGTCATGTCTGTCTGTCTGTCCGTCTGTCTGTCTGTCTGTCTGTCTGTCTGTCTGTCCGTCCGTATGTCGCAGCCACTTTTCTCCGAAACTATAAGAACTATACTGTTGAAACTTGGTAAGTAGATGTATTCTGTGAACCGCATTAAGATTTTCACACAAAAATAGAAAAAAAACAATAAATTTTAGGGTTAAAAAAAAAATTTGAGTTTCGGTTCTAAGTATGGGTACTTAGAACCGAAACTCAAATTTTTTTTTTCATCAAACCCATACGTGTGGGGTATCTATGGGTAGGTCTTTAAAAATGATATTGAGGATTCTAATATAATTTTTTTCTAAACTGAATAGTTTGCGCGAGAGACACTTCCAAAGTGGTAAAATGTGTGTGTCCCCCCTGTAACTTCTAAAATAAGAGAATGATAAAACTAAAAAAAATATATGATGTACATTACCATATAAACTACCACCGAAAATTGGTTTGAACGAGATCTAGTAAGTAGTTTTTTTTTTAATACGTCATAAATCGTAAACCACAATTTACCATTCATTCAATCAACTCAAATATAAAAAAAAACATTTAACTTCATAAACATAAACCTTATGCATAAACCCGGATGTTACGGAATCCTCGGTGCGCGAGTCCGACTCGCTCTTGCCCGGCTTTTTTTCAACATACCAGACAATTTGTTTAGTACGTTGGGGTACAGTCAAGTGTATAGTTGTACTACAATGATCAGAGAACCCCAACTCTTCTACTGATGTGCACGATTTAGTATTAAAATTAGTGAATATTAAATCGAGGCACGTTGAAGTGGTGTGGGTTATTCGCGTTGGTACTTGTATGTACTGCTTAAACTTATATTCTAATATGAGATCTAAAAATTGGTTACTTTTTAAAGTATTATCTAATATATCTATACATATAATAAAATTGTAGAAAAGTGGTGCCTGTACAATGGAAATATATTAAAAAAAGTAGCAGGGGTTGTTATTATATTGATGCCGAACCCGAAAATGTAATTCATTTTTTTTTGTCTGTTTATCTGTTTGTCTGCTGTGTTTGTGCACGCTAATATCAGAAACGGCTTATTCGATTTAGATGCGGTTTTCACTAATATATTGTAGTAAGCTTCACTTAACATTTAGTGTTTATTTCATGTCAATCGGTTCATAAATAAAAAAGTTATGTCAATTTAAAGATTTATTCTATCAGAGTACGTAAACGCCTCGCGCCTGCGCGTCCGTGGCTGTGGCTATATATACAAGGTGTAACGGAAAGGGGGTATCAACCCTGAAGGAGGTGAATGAAGATGAAAAAAAAAATTTGGACCTCCCATAGTAATAGCACATCAATGATTTACTATTACTATGGGAGGTCCAAATTTTTTTTCATATTTCGACCTATGTTCTTTGGGGAAATTTGTTCAGTTTCATGAGCACATTCACCTCCTTCAGGGTTGATACCCCCTTTCCGTTACACCTTGTATAAAGCGCGCTGAGAGCCGCGCCGCTGCCATAATTCCGATCCAGCCTGTCCCTTGCTGCCCTCTCCCAGCGACGCCCTAAGCCGAGGTCCGTACCCCACAGGGGGTGGTGCCCTTAGCGTGTAGTCGCTTAGTTTTTAAGTTTATATTGTGTAGTTAAGTTGTGTATTATGCCCTGGCTGGAGGCCTTAATTTATTGAGTCATCCACAGGAAAGCCAGGTTAAGCAGTCGACAACCCCTCAGGTTGAACTGCGAGATGACCATTTCAAAAGAAAACGCGCCGCTGCCATAAGGATTCAGTTATTCGTAGCGAACGCACGTATCCTGGAGAGTATAGGCGAATAGTTGGATTCGATTATTGCGATTCACTTGAATACTGACTGTTTGCATATTTCATTTATTTATATTTTAGGGTTTGTAGGTTAGGTTCTTTTTCTTAATTTTCTTTAAAATTTTGTAAGTATTTGGTATAGGTTAGGCGGTTCTTTCCTTGATTATTGGGTATTTACTTATCTTAATTTTTATTTAGGGTTTTGTAAATAAATATTGTAAGCATTTATTATTGGTTAGGCATTTCTTTCCCTGATTTTCGGTATACTTATCTTAATTTGTATTTAGGGTTTGTATATAAATATTATAAGTATTTGGTATAGGTTAGGCATTTCTTTTCTTGATTTTCTTTATTAAGTATAAGTTCATTAGCTTAGGTTAGTAATTATTTTTCTAGCAATTATTTTGTTTTATAAAGTTAGTACGTTTGTCTGTGTAGAAGAATAGCACCACCCCTTACTTCCCGTGGGTGTCGTAAAAGGCGACTAAGGGTCTCACCGGAGAATGGGCAGCAGCGTTCTCTATGCGTTCCACCACCATACCATACTGCGATCGCCAACCCGCCTGCCAAGCGTGGCGATTATGGCAAACCCCCCAAAATTGGGGGAGGCCTATGTCCAGCAGTGGACGTCTATCGGCTGAAATGATGATGATAATGACGTTTGGTTTACACGTCTTAACACTTATTCCTTAAACTGTGATAATTTCAGACTGTATAATAATCTGTAAGTATTTATAATTTAATTGTTTACTATAGTACGTGTTTACTAAATAACTGTGTGTTAAGTAGTAAGTACTATTTTATTGTAAGAATGCCTCGAAGAAGATCCAACCTCTCCCAATGTAGCAGAAATGCTAAAAGGATGAGATTAGTTCGATCACAGGAATCTGAGGAAGGTCGTGAGGCAAAAGGCTCTCTGCACCAGGCTAGGTTTCGTGCTGCAGAAACTTCGACTCAGCGAGAATCTCGACTGAGTTCAAATCGTTCTCGAATGATGACAACTCGAAATAGGGAAAACGGGGAACAACGAAAGGCACGTTTATCTGTCGATCGCGAAGCTGACGCGCTATCGCGTGAGTCTGAGACTTTTGCTGTCAGGGAAATCCGCCTGAGCTCCCAGAGAGTACGGACAACAAATGCTCGATTCCAGGAGACACAGGACGAACGGGAAATACGTCTCACTGCCGATCGTGAAGCTCATACACTATCGCGTGAGTCTGAGTCTTTCACTGATAGGGAAATTCATCTGAGTTCTCAGAGGGTTCGGACAGCAAATGTTCGGTCTCAGGAAACACAGGAAGAACGAGAAATACGTCTCACTGCCGATCGTGAAGCTCAAGCACTAGAGTCTGAGACTTTCACTGAAATTCGCCTGAGTTCTCAGAGGGTTCGGACAGCAAATGCCCGGTCTGTAGACGGTATATGTAATTCAAAATATGCTGCCCGAAAAGTCACTATTCCACGCGGACGAAGTCGCGGGCACAGCTAGTTTATATTAAAATCTCCTCCTATAACAATATTTAGTTTGTAGTCTTTTTTATTAATGTAATCTAATATTTCTTTTAATTGATTGTAAAATATAGCCTCCTCTCTCCTATTCCAGTAAATAACAATTAACAGTAAATTTTCAATTTTTAACTCTATTGCACTCACTTCTATAACATACTCAATTGACATGTCTGTTATATCGTTTCTCTGTAAACATTCAATATGGTCTTGTAGAAGAATGCAGACGCCGGCACCTGTACGCGTTTTCCGACAGAATGAAGCTGCAACCTTATAGCCACCAAAATGTATTAGATCCAGTCTTTGTTGTGATAGCCAGGTTTCTGATACACATATAGCGTTATATTTCGGTGTTTCTTGAAGGAAAGCTTCTAGGATGTGTTGTTTGTTTGAGAGACTTTGGATGTTTTGAAATAATATTTTAAATTGTTGCCCTTTGTTTTCGAAATGTTCTGTCTTCTGAGCAGGTGTGGTTTCGAAAGTCATTGTTATTATTTTGGGGTATTAATTGCTCTTCCTGAGGATTACATTTTTTTATGTCAATTTTGTTGTCGGGTGTATCGTCCGCTTTATTAGCTATTTTCCCATCAATAAATAGTTGATTGTTGCGAATTACTGCGTGCATTTCTTGTTTTCTTGCTTTTAGCATTTCTTCGCGAAGTAAATTCTTTTCTTTTCGTGCATTATCATCTAAATATTCCGATAAAAATAGTCTAGTACCCTGAAATACGTGGCTGTTCTCTTTGAGATACGCTGTCATCCTTTTGCTTAATAGCTCAATCACCAATGGGCGATTTTTCGAGCTTCTTTTACCAATTCTGTAAGTTCCTTCGATATAGCCCATAAGGTTAACATTCATAAGTTCTCGAAATAGATTAATCAATCTGTTGTGCAGGTTGTTTACAGGCTCTTTGTAGTATTCATCGAAACCGTATAATACAAATTTCTTCGAGTAGCTTTCAGTGCAATAAGTTTGACAAGCGTTTGTTCGCATCTTTAGATTTTCTATTTCAGATTTTAGTATTTCGTTTTCGATTTTTAGGCTTTCGATTTCCGAGTTTACGAGTTGGATGTCCTTTATTCTCTGTTCATTTTGCTTTACTAGGGAACTTGTTTCGCGTTCGAAGTCGTCTTTAAACTTTGAGATGGCTTTGTTTAGTTCTATTTGGATGGTATTTTGTAATTCGGTGATGATTGAACTATTATTTTCTTTCAAGCGAAGCGTTATCAGATCACTTAAGTTCTGCAGCGTTAGTTCTGTTTGTATAATAGATTGGGGTTTTTTCTCTTCATCTTGCGAGCATATTGTGTCACCCAATAGACTTAGATCCAAGGAACTCGTTGTGTCGTTCATAGGTTTTGTTGTTCTCCTAATTGTGACATTATTTGTTTCCGGTGGAGAGGTAATGGGGTGTAAGTCATGTTCTCGTGGGCGTATAGGTGTGTTAGTGTTTCCTCGTTTAGGGATTTTACAATAACAAGTAGGGCACTTCCAGGTTTTAGTGCTCTCTGTCTCTGTCATGGCTTTGAAACGTTCACTATTAATATTAGCGCACTCAAGATCATAAGCGCTTTTACATAATGAACAAGTTAAGTGCTTAGTGTTAGGTAAGTTCTGTTTACAACCAGCACATATCGTTGCCATTCTTACAAGTAACGCCCTCTAGTGAGTATATCATAAATTAATTTGAATCGAAGTTTGTGAGACTTTCTATTTGCCAGCAGATGGCGCTTAATGTAATTGTGTTGGTATTTTGGTTTGCACTTCTATATTCTCTTTTTGTAAATATTCCACAAAAACTACATTTAAAGTTATTTTTCGTACCTTTTTATGGTGGCAGGTAATTGGCACAACTTTTCATTGGTAGTTGATCCTCGGATTATTCGTACTTCAAAATCCAACTGCTTTTTGCACAGATTTGAAATTTGGTCGTTATTTGGCAAAAGTTTAGTTTTCTTCAGTGGATAATGAAGTAAAACTTTGTACTACACTTCGAGTCGTTCACAGTCTTTATTCACTTAAACATTAGAGTCTTTTTATCACAAGAAGTTCGCTTTAACTATTTTTAACTTTTACTAGAATAAAGAACAACAGTATCGTACTACATTGTGATAACGGGCTACTACGGAACCCTACACTGTGCGTGGCCCGACACGCACTTGGCTGGTTTTTTTTTGCTTGGATATGTTTAGTTAGACGTACTGAGCGCTGTGTTAAAATTTGTCCATCTATTTTAATGGGAGCCTGTATACCAATATTTTATGGCGCAGGTCTTTTTGACCGGAACCTTTATGATTTGCGCTTTATGGTCTGATAGCGCTAATTCCTTGATAGTGCCTTTGCAAGCTCTTATGTTATGGGCTATGTGGTCTATGCACGTTTTACTAGCATATCTTGTTACTTGCTTAAATTTTAGTTTCTAATTATATCTAGTTAAGACATACATTACCATTGTGTCACCCTTTGTACAGTTTCTAGATATATATGTCTGTAATTTATATGGTGTACATAATAAAGGGTATCCTTTTTTTTTTTTTTTTTTTTTGAGGATGGGAAATCATCAAATGGCTCCTCCCGCTCTGGGTGGAGCGGAAGGGAGTGTCAGACTCTTACTGACTAAAACCCACCCGTGTTCCTTCCTTAGCCCTTTATGTTCCGGGCCAGCGGTAACCCTTTCGGACAATCCCGCTGACCCGGCAGGCTTCGGCCCTAAGGGGCCCCTCCTCGATGCTGACATCTCTTTGAGGCGCGCGTGGAACACGTACGCGCCGTCCGGCACGGGCCTGGTCCTGATCGGGCGGTGAGCTACCCATTACTCTCCGCCCGCAGGCCCGCGCCTACGGTGGCCGGGAGTCGTCACGCGGCTCCCGACGCCCGGAGCGTCTCCCGCGGCGGCTGGGACGGGAGGCTCTCTCCCTGAGCCGTTCCGCCACCTCCTTCGCTAGCATGACTGCTTCGCAGAAGGAGGTGACTGCCTCCCACTCCCTCTCGCCCCGGACCATGGCTTGCACCAGGGCCGGACGCGAGAGGTCGCCGTCGCTGCCAATCGCCTCTACGAGGACACGGCGGTGCTCCGCCCAAGCGGGGCAGACCTCCACCGTGTGCTCCACCGTGTCCTCTGGGCGATCCTGGCAATGGTGACACCCGGGCGTTTCCTCCCGCCTGATGATGTGCAGGAACCTCCCGAAACTTCCGTGTCCGGTGAGGACCTGCGTCAGGCGAACGGTGAGGGCGCCGTGGCGCCTCTCTAGCCACTCCTCAAAGAGGGGTCTTATCGCCGCTATCGCGGCGTGCCCTGCGCTGGGTTGCGACAGTCGCTCTTTCCATGCCGCCATGAGATCGCGCCGGAGATCCGTCCGCTCCGCAGCGATTTGCCGCGGAAGCGGATCCTCCCCCCGGCGTAGTGCCTCCGCGCGCCACTCATACAGGCGCGCGAGGACTATCGCCTCCAGATCCCATGGCGGCAGTCCGGCAAGGAGGCTTGCCGCCTCGCCAGAGATCGTGCGGTAGCCCCGGATAGCCCTTATGGCTACCACCTTCTGGGGCGCGTTCAGGTAGTGGGCGGCTCGCCGCCGCAGTGAACGCGCCCACACCGGGGCCCCGTATATGGCCATGGACCGCACGACCCCCGCGTAAAGCCTCCGGCAGGAGGCGTTTGGCCCCCCCAGGTTGGGCAAGAGCCGCTTGAAGGCGGCCCCGGCCCGTTCCAGTTTGGGGGCCAAACGTCGGAAATGCTCCACGAAGTTCCACCGGCTGTCGAGGACGAGACCCAGGTATTTCATCGTCATCCCGACGCCGATGTGAACCCCTCCTACCGTTAGTTGGGATCCCGATGGCGGCGCGTTCCGGGGCCCATGAAACGACATGGCCTCGGACTTGTGCAATGCCACCTCGAGACCCAACTGCCGGATCCTCTCCACGACTATCGCAACCCCGCGTGTCATCGCGTCGGCCGCCGCCTGATGCGACCTCCCCTGCGCCAGGACCAGCGTGTCGTCAGCGTAGCAAACCACGCTGACGCCATCAGGGAGGTCGGCGCGCAGCACCCAGTCGTACCCGATGTTCCACAGAGGCGGCCCCAGGACCGATCCCTGTGGGACACCGCACGACATCTCTCGCCGGTTCCACTCCCCATCGCGACCGGGGTCGCTGACGGCTCTTTCCGTCAGATACGCCTCGACTATTCGACGGAGGTAGGGCGGCACCCGGTGATACCGGAGTGCCTCCACAATGGTGCTCCAGGGGAGGGTGTTGAACGCGTAGGCGATGTCGAGTGACACCGCCACGACGACCCCACCCCGGGACACCGCGTCCCCCGTCGTGAGGGCTCTCACGCGCATGATGGCGTCCACCGTCGAGCGCCCCTTGCGGAAACCAAACTGGCTGTCCGCAAGATCTGGCCCAGTCCTCACCAGGTGCCCGACGAGGCGGCCCGCAATCACTCTCTCAAAGAGCTTGCCGACCTCGTCGAGCAGCACGATGGGCCGGAATGCGGACGGAGAGTCCGCAGGGCGCCCTGGCTTCCGAATGAGGACCAGCTTCCCCGTCTTCCAACGGCGTGGAAACTGGCCTCTCTCCAAACATGCGCTTAAGAACGCCTCCAGTCGAGACCCGAGAGCCCCCGAGGCCAGGACCCAGGCTTTACCTGGCAAGCCGTCGGGTCCTGGGGCGGTATTTTTGGCCTTCAGCCTTCCTACCGCCGCTCTCAGTTCTACCCCGGTCACAGCAGGGATGTCGTCGTCGTCCGCGTGGTCCGCTTCGGGCACCGCAATTGGCGGAGCCATGGGCGGGGGAGTGTGCTCCCCCCGTGAAGGGAACAGAGCGCTCACCACCTCCTCCACCAGCTGGGGGCGGAGACTCTGCGTCAGCGGGGGGGCCCAGGTGCGGAGTTTATTCCGCACCATTTTATAAGGGCGCCCCCACGGGAGGGAGTCTCCACCATCTCCTCGCGGGCCACATCCTTGGCCCGCTGGACAGCCTCTTGGAGGGCGGTCTTCGCCGCTCTGTACCCCTCTTACAGCTCCGCCTCCGTGGCTTCCGCATCCGGAGGGCGAATGCGGAGCCTGCGGTGCCTGGTGTACAGGTGTCGCGCATCGACGCACGCCTTGCGTAGCGTCTCCAACTCCTGCGACCACCAGTACACCTGACGTCGGGCGCGTCCTGGCCGGACTCGGGGCATTGCCACGTCACAGATCTCGGACATGGCCTCCCGGAACCACTCCGCCTCATCGTCGATGGTGGCAGGCCTGTCCGGTGATGACACCCAGGCCTGCACGATCGAGGCTTCCAGGAGGAGCTCCCGGTCCAGCTGCTTCAGCGCCCACCGCGGACCACTCGGGGCCTGTTGGACCAGCGCGCTAGAGGTCTGGGCGGAGACGTCGAACCGGATATACCGGTGATCGGAGTAGGTCTCCACCCCCTCCATGACGCGCCAGTCAATGACGCGTTGTGACAGAGCGGGGCTGCCGAACGAGATGTCCACCACGGACTCACCCCGCATCCGCACACACGTGGGAACAGAACCCCGATTTAGGACGACCAGGCCTGTTTCCAGAGCCCAGTCCTCCACCATCCTGCCCCGCACATCCGTGTAACGGGAACCCCAGGCCAAATTCTTGGCATTGAAGTCCCCGAGCACTAGCACAGGGAAGGGATGGTTTCCGGCGACGACGACACTCAACTCTGTTAAAGAGTTGTGGAACTCGGCGAGAGTTCGGTTCGGAGAGAAGTACACCCCCACTACTACTATCTCTCCGAACCGTGCTGTTACGCACCCCTGTCCCTTCGTGACGCATTCGAGGGACGGGGTGCCGGCGGCGGCCGACGAAAGTATGGCCACTGAGCCGCTCAGGTCCTCCACCCAGTCATCCCTGGGCGGGACAAAGTACGGCTCAGCGACCACGGCGATGTTAATCGACCACTGCGCCACGCTCTGGAGCAACAGGTCCTGAGCGCAGGCGCAGTGGTTGATGTTCGCCTGGAGGAGGCGTAGGGGAGCCATTACTCCTCCATTTCAGCCCCCTCCCGGGCCCCTTGTGAGGGCCCCTCCACTATGGCGGCGGCGGCAGCGGCGGCGGCGGCGGTTGTGGTGGCGGCGGCGGCGGCGGCGGTGGTGGCGGCGGCAGCAGCGGCGTTGGTGGCGGCGGCAGCGGCGGCGGCGACGGTGGTGGTGGCGACGGCGGCGGAGGGCCTGCCTTTCCTCCTGGTCCCGGCGGGTGGAGCGCAGGACTTGCTCCCCGCCCGGTGATCGGCCGGCTTGCCAGCAGCCGCACATGCGATGCAGTGCGGCGCGGCGTTGCAGGAGCCGGCCTTGTGTCCGGGCTGACCGCAGCGGAAGCATAGTGAGCTGCGGTCTACCTCCGAGGTGCATTGGACGCCAACATGGTGTCCCACAAGGCATCGGAAGCACCTCAGAGGCTTGGGTTCCAGCAGTTTGACCTGCGCTGAAACCCAGCCCACCAGGAGCCTTCGGCCCTCCACGATCGTTCTGGCCGCCGTCACGGGGCAGCTTACCGTTACGGTACGCATACCCGTGAAGTCAGGACGTATGGTGCCCGCCTTCACCTGGTCGGCCAGACACCCGCCCGTCCTGACAACGGCGGCAACCACCTCTCCCTCCGTTACGGAGTCATCCAGGCCCAAGATGCGCATGTCTGCGCACTTGACGGGCCTGGAGACTCGAGCCTCATCCGCATTGAGGGACGCCCTTAGCTTCTCAGCTAGGGCGTCAGCGGTGGGGCCACTCGTCACACCGGGGATCTCCAACATGCGGGCGCCAGTGGCGGTCACCCTATGCCGGAGGCCCCCGGTGATCCCCAGCTCCTGGAGGTCCACCGTCTCTCTCGCTTTGGCGAGCACGTCGCGGTACGTCACGCCCCTCTTGACCGCGTCCGGCTGTAGCGTTATTACTACAGCCGCGGTCTTTGGGGCGCGAAGCCTAGCCGCGACGGCTCGCTCCTTGCGGCGCCGCCTTTGCGCCTTCTTTCTGGCCGCCTTGGCCGCCTTCTTCTTCTCCCCGACCACCTGCCATTCGGCGTCGGTCGTGGGAGGAGTGGGAGGGTTTTGGGGGCGGGGCGTTGGCTCTGGGGCCTTCGCCTCCCGTGCCGGCCTGCCCCTCTTCCGGGCCTGCGCCGGGGTGTTGCCGGTAGGCGCCGGGGCCCCGCCAGCCGCGCTGGCGCCGGGGCTCCTCCAGCCGACGCCGGTTTGGCCGACGCCGGTTTGGCCGACGCCGGTTTGGCCGACGCCGATTTGGCCGACGCAGGTTTGGCCGACGCCGGTTTGGCCGCCGCCGGATTGGCTGGCAATAAAGGGTATCCTATTCTATTCTATTCTATAAACTCACTGGAAAGTTTAGTATGCTTCAAAGTATGTATGTTGAAGTCTGCGCATATTACGATTTTTTTCCCGTTTGAACATAAGTTATTTAATATATTATTTAAAGTTGTGAGAAAGCTGTCTATAGAGCCAGCGGTGTTGTTTGGCGGCCTAAGTATAAATGCATAGAACAATTATTTGGTGTTCCAATAGCTCAATTGCAGAATATTCTATTGTGTTGCTGATTGAAAGTTTTGTGATGTTATGAAGAATGCTATAATAAAAAAAAATAAAAAAAATGTTTATTTCAGTAACCAAAATGCAATGCAATGCTATATTTCATATTATTTTTAATTGATATACAGGAGCCTCCGTGTCTGCAAACTGTCATATAATATGACGCAAGTTTATAATTTGGAATTGTGAGATATACTTCGTCACCGTCCGTCATGTTGTGCTCAGTGATACATAGTATGTCAACAGGACAGTCCTGGGTAGCTAATTCGTTAATACAAACAGAAATCATATCAGATTTCTTAAGCAATCCATTAGTATTTTGATGAAGGATAGTGACAAATCTATAAACGAAATAAATTATTCGGGTTTGAGATATCGCTTTTGTTACATTCCGATTCTCCCGTTGCTCCCGTGTCTTCCGTTACTTGATTCATTTATACAGTCTGTATTAATTCCATCTATTGAGTTTTGGTCAGAATCTAAGTTAACTTGCACGTATTTACTTTCGAAAGACTTCTTATTTTTAATTTGACACATTTGCTCGTATTGCACTGCTTTAAAATGGTAATGAATACACAATATTTCTTTTAACAGAGACCTTGCAAGATTTAGTACATAATTGCGTCTACTTGGTGAAAATCTAGCGTAACCCATGTCCACGAACAATACATTTTTAGGGTTCCGTACCCAAAGGGTAAAAACGGTACCCTATTACTAAGACTTCGCTGTCTGTCCGTCTGTCTGTCTGTCTGTCACCAGGCTGTATCTCAAGAACCGCGATAGCTAGACATTTGAAATTTTCACAAATTATGTATTTCTGTTGCCGCTATAACAACAAATACTAAAAACAAAATAAAATAAATATTTAAGGGGGGCTCCCATACAACAAACGCGATATTTTTGCCCTTTTTTGCTCGATATTCAAAATGGCAACAGGTAGGCACTTGAAATATTCACAACATACTCAGTTGTATTTTAACTTTAATAATAAATAATAAAATTAAAATAAAATAAATATTTAAGGGGGGCTCCCATACAACAAACATGTTTTTTTCGGCGTTTTTGCCTTGTGGTACGGAACCCTTCGTGTGCGAGTCCGACTCGCACTTGGCCAGTTTTTATATTTGTTACAGATAAACCGTAGTAAATAGTTAATTTTTGATTTATTTAGAAACCTGTTACTGGGTACTTCACTTATAATCACATTAGTATTTGCAGTTGACGATAACCAGCGATGTAGATTTATGTCGAAATCATAAGGGTTTTTATCGCAGCATCCGCCCAATATAAACACGTAGTCACTTTTTGTTAGTGTGCTGATTTCGCTCTTCGAGCTTTCCAAGATCTCACTCAGTGCAGCACCTGGTTTTAGATAGGAAAACACGTCGTATTCGGATCCAAACAGGTTTTGTAGTATGTTGCGTAGACCCCGACCTTGTCCATCACCTACGATAATTATTCTGTAACAACAGATTAAACACAGGGTTTATAATAAATGAAATTCGAACAACCTTAGTAAATTATTTTAATTAGATATGTTGTAACAACAGATTAAACACAGGGTTTATAATAAATTACATTCGAACAACCTTAGTAAATTATTTTAATTAGATATATATAGAAATCAAAGCAACATAATTGAACTAAAATCTATTATAATTTAATTACACGAAAAGTAAATTATCAATCACTAATTACACCAAAAAAATATTGAACTACCATCATTTTATTACATTAAATACAATATAAATCAAAAGATTAGGTATAAGTACTTAACAGGTTTAATTCGGGGTGGTAAGTTGACAGAGCTTCGACCAGGTCAGTTGTCCTTGTGAAAAAAGAGCGAGAATGAGACGTGCGGGCTTATTTATGCACTATTTCCCGTCATGGCGTCTTGGAGGGCGTGGAGGGGCTTGACAGTGGTGAGGGCACGCCGACAGTGTTGCCAGCGTCTTAGCGGGCCAGTAGAGATGTAACAGCTCGGCCGTCCTGAAACAAAGTGTCCACACGATGTGCATTAGTTAACTTTCCAATAGATCTATAAGATCTTCCGTTTCTAATTGACTGTCAGCGTCATCACTCTCAGAACCAACAACAGCTACATACGGCCTCAAAGAATCTACAGCTACCACTGTACTAAATTTCTTGTACCCTCTAAATCCTTTTACGCTGTGTATCATATACCGGTCATGACCCAGCGACTTAGTTATACTATACGGCCCGGCATACGTAGCATCTAGCTTCGTATTTACTCCAGGCTGACCACAGCCTTTTGGATTACGCCATAGGACCAAGTCCCCTTTCTTGTAGATACGACTCTCTTTACGTTTCTTATCAAATTGACGTTTCATCAATTGTTGTTTACGTTTAATGTTAGCAGTGGCCTTTGCTCTTCTATTTTCTATATTTAAATTGTTTTCGCTGTTTTCCAAATTTGATACTTTACTGTTATGTTTGAACATTAAATTAAAGGGGGCTTGGCCTGTGGTTTCATGGAGAGTGTTATTAACACCAAAAACTACATCAGGCAGGCAACAATCCCAGTTACTTTCCTCACTGCTAGTTCTTAAACCATTTAAAATTGTTCTATTGACCCTCTCAACCTGACCGTTAGCTCTTGGTGTTGCAACTGATGTCAGCACATGTTTTATAAGGTGTTTAACTGCAAAGTCTTTAAAATAACGGCTACAAAACGCAAGACCACGATCGGACACTATGGTGGAAGGGAAACCAAATAATGAAAATACATCATGTAAAATATGAATAGTTTCAGCTGAACTTAATGTGCGTGTTGCTCTGGCAATAACAAATTTTGAGAAGGAACACGTAATTACTAAAATATATTGATTGTGTTTACTAGACTTCGGAAAAGGTCCTAAGTGGTCAATATGTAGAGTGTCCATTGGGACCTCGGGTTTTGGGATAGGATTTAATTTTCCTTCCAGTTTTCCATAATGTCCTTTCCGAAAAGCGCAATCCAGACACGAAGTAACATATTTTTTTATAAACTTTGTCATTTTAGGGAACAAAAATTTATCTTTTATAGCGCTATCGCATTTCTTTAATCCACTATGCCCCATATTATCGTGATATTTTTGCAAAAGCTTCCAACGAGCATTACAAGGGACTAACAAACGATCTCCATATAAAGTTTTCTTATACAAACGTTCATTACTAATTTTGTAATTATTTAATATGTCTGGATTGGCATTCGGTCCACGCAATTGATTAATAATATTACATAGCTTAGGATCCTGCATTTGAACAGTAAGAAACCAATCATCAGCAGACAGAGCATAAACTTGGGCGTCTACTGGGTTACGGCTCAGCGCATCAACGTGCCTCATTTTATCTCCAGCCCTATATTCTATTTCTAAATCGAACTCTTGAATTTGCAGCCACCAGCGTGCAATTCTCGGAACTAAATCTTTTTTGACAAATGTGTGACGAATAGCAACACAATCCGTTAATATTTTCACCCGAATACCTAACAAATAAACTTTGAACCTTTTTAACGACTCAACAACTGCTAGTGTCTCCAATTCGTAACTGTGATAATTCTGTTCTTCACGGGTAGTTGTGCGACTAAAGTACATTACAGGTTTTAGAGAGTTATCTACTTGACGCTGAAGCAAAATTCCTGCAACACCGAACTTACTTGCATCCGTATGGAGTTCTGTGTGCAAATCTCTATCATAGATTGCTAAAACTGGTTGCGAGACTAAACTAGACTTAAGATTTTTAAAAGCTTGATCTTGGGCTTCTCCCCATGACCAGCTCATGTTTTTCTTTGTAAGGTCTGTAAGGGGTTTGGCGATAAGGGAAAAATTACGTATGAACTTTCTAAAGAATGAACAAAGACCTACGAATTGCCTCACTTGGTGAACATTAGATGGGGTAGGAAAATCACGCACAGCTTTTATTTTATGATCACCTGGCTTTATGCCATCCTTACAAACGTAATGACCGAGATAATTTAATTCCGTTTGAAGAAAAGAACACTTTTTCATATTAAGTTTAAGATTGGCCTCACGTAATACTTTCAGGAGAAGTTCTAGTAGCTCTAAACCTCGTGGAATATCACTGCTTGGTAATAAAATATCATCCATGAATGCCAGAATATGATCACCATCACTCATTTTATTAACTTTATTAATAATTTTATTCATCAAACGTTGAAAAACTGCAGGTGAATTGGCTAAACCAAACGGAACCCGACAATATTCATATTGCCCGTCCGGTGTAATGAACGCAGTTTTGTGAATCGAATTTTCAGAAACAGGTAATTGATGATATGATTGTGACAAATCTAAGCTAGTGTAAAAGTTTTTACCTGCCAATTTAGAAATTTCATCATCGATTATAGGCAATGGAAATCTATCTTTTATAGTAACAGCATTTAAGGCCCGATAATCTACGCATAGCCTTACGTCTCCATTTTTCTTTTTAACTAATACAACAGGTGATGCAAAATCTGAATTCGATTCCCTAATAATGCCGGCTTCTAAAAGATCTTTAACTTTTTCACGAACTATTGAAAGTTCTGGTAGTGAAAGTCTATACGGGCGATGATACACAGGCTTATCAGTGTTTAATTTAATTTCCATCTCTGCTAGGCCTGTGAGTCCCAGTTCCGACGTTTTAGATGCAAAACAAGAACTATACTGAGACAAAATAGTAAACAAACGTAGCTTATCGCTGTCACTTATATTACCCACGTTTATGTCTGCCAAATGGATACCACCAATACACATATTACTATCAGCACATAAACCATCATCAACTAAAAGTACATCCTTTTGGTCCAATTTTGTCACATCTGCATCAGCAACATTCGGTACGAAACCACCAACAGCTATATTATTTTGGTTTTGAAGCCCAGCGTCAGAATTGGACCAACAACAAAGAAAGATTTCACTCACCAAGCTAGCTTCAGCTTCTTGCAATATTTCGGCACAGCATTGCCCTCTTGCCACCACCTGGCCAGCTGCAAACTCCACAACTTTCGAACCCAGGTTGTAAACTCGGAGCAAACCCTCGCTGCCCTCCACCACAGACGCCGGGATAATGTACTCATGATCTGCGAGGTTGAAATAACGAGGATTAGTATTGACAACTCCCTTTGATCCACCATTAATTAGTACCGGAATCATTGCCGCTTCGTTAGGTAGAATAGTCAAACTATTTTTGGAAACTAGATCTATTCTTTGATCAGCATTTTCTACGACTATGCCTTGAATGTCATTGTGATGTTGAGATAGGATCACAGAATCACCATTTATTACAAGGGATACATCATTTCTATTAATGACAGGCTGCCCTAACAATACATCGATTTTTCCCAGGTCGACATGAGTAACTAAAGCAGTCGTTTTTACAGATAAACCATCCAAGGAAACATTGATTTTTATTTCGCCCAGTGCGGGTATTGGACTGCCAGTAAAACCTTTTAAAATTTTATGACTTGGTTCGATAATACACTGTAATAATTTCGCAAAACTATAACTTATGACATTACTTTGTGCTCCAGTGTCTAAGTATGCAATAGCCTTTAACCCATTAACCGTTATATCTTTAAAGTATACATCGTTAAAACTTTGTATAACTTTCACTTCTTTTATTTTATTCGAGTCAGTATTAACATTCTGCCTACAAAATCTTGCAATATGCCCGGTCTTCCCACAGTTTTTACATAACCGAGTGTCAGGGTTAGTGCAATCCCTAACCAAATGGCCTTCAGTATTACAGCGGTAGCATTTAATTGGACTGGAAGGAGAATGGTATGATTTTTTTTCAGAGGGCTTCGAAGTATTGGTAGCATTAGAAGAATGTCTCAGAGCACGTTGATCATTCTCACGAAATCGCGGTGAATTTGACTGGTAATTTTCCATTGATACTAAAAACTGACAATACAATTCTTCTGGATTTGTACTTTTCAAAGCTTTAGCACTAGCTTGTAACTCAGGGGGTAGGCCGCGAACAATACACGAGACCGCGGCACTATCATCGAACCTACATCTACGGCACAATGCTAATTTATCGTAAAAGTATTTACTCATAGTCTCTTTTGGCTCTTTCTTACGACCGACTAATTCTTCAATTAATTCCGCAAATTCAAACATCCTAGGAAACGTACGTTTCAAAAGTTCCTGCCACTCGCACCAAGTAAGATCGTAATTATCTAGCCTATTATACCAACGTCTAGCTGAACCATCTAATCTAGTCTGCATGTAATACGAGCGCTTTGCCTCATCCCAGCCATAGATATCACCCAACTGGTTTATTTTCTTCAGCCAAACAAACACGTTATTATCTTTATCATCCGGGTCAAATAACGGAATTATTATGTCGCCTTTAACACTGTCACTTCTATTTTCCCGCGTTCTGCTAAAGAATTTGTTCATCATACCTTCAACTTTTTCATTTACCAACTGTTCTAGCTTACTGCTCGATGATTCTCCGTCGGTAGACGGCACTGCCCGCTTTGCTGCGGCTTGCACATCAGAATCATCAGACTCACTGCTACTACTGCGCCTAGCGCGGTGCCTCTTCATGATGAGCGGAGTAATCCCACTTCTGAAACTGTAACAACAGATTAAACACAGGGTTTATAATAAATGAAATTCGAACAACCTTAGTAAATTATTTTAATTAGATATGTTGTAACAACAGATTAAACACAGGGTTTATAATAAATTACATTCGAACAACCTTAGTAAATTATTTTAATTAGATATATATAGAAATCAAAGCAACATAATTGAACTAAAATCTATTATAATTTAATTACACGAAAAGTAAATTATCAATCACTAATTACACCAAAAAAATATTGAACTACCATCATTTTATTACATTAAATACAATATAAATCAAAAGATTAGGTATAAGTACTTAACAGGTTTAATTCGGGGTGGTAAGTTGACAGAGCTTCGACCAGGTCAGTTGTCCTTGTGAAAAAAGAGCGAGAATGAGACGTGCGGGCTTATTTATGCACTATTTCCCGTCATGGCGTCTTGGAGGGCGTGGAGGGGCTTGACAGTGGTGAGGGCACGCCGACAGTGTTGCCAGCGTCTTAGCGGGCCAGTAGAGATGTAACAATTCTCTGTTTGTTGTTCTGAGTCCTAAGTGGTGGGCTTTCTGTACTAATAGCACGAAGTGTTTCCTTACACATTTTATTTTCAACGTAATAATGCCGGTTTTCCGATTGATTAACCGTGTTGCATTCTAATTTATCCTGCAGGGTGGTACGTGAGCTGGGGCTACTTATGCAGGTAATTTTAGATAGTCGTAGAGGAGAATGACGAGAAGTGTTCACTCTCATGCTTAGTAATCGTCTCGAGATAGGAGATGAGTGATTTTTGCTCTGCGGGGTAGTGAAAATAATTTTTTTCAGCATTTCTATTTGTCTTTGTTGTTCCTTTGTAACCTGTTTCAGCTTAGTATTTTCAGAGTTAAGATTTTCAATTTCATTGTCAGCGCTCTTTAATTTTTCTTTAATTTCATTTATTTCCCCCCTCAGGTCCTCGTAATATGACTAGTCATAGTTTTGCGCATCACTCTGGATACTAACCATAGTTGAATCGAACATGGTAGAGTTCAATAAATCTTGGCTAGCTGAAGACGATAAGTTTGTTTGTGATTGTGATTTTATCAATTTATTGCGTACAGTTATGTTGTCCATCTTGCCTGTCAATTTCCCTTTCTTTTGATATTGATATTATTATACTCACGAAGCGTGGCGTAAGCTAAGTCTGCTATAAACGCGTAGCGTAAGCTCAAGATATTAGGTAGAACAAGCGCCTAGTGTACGTGTAAGCGTTGAGCGTGTGTGCGTAGAAGCGGCCGATCTGCGGGTTGCCCTAAATTTTTTCTAAAAGTTATTCACTGATTACTCACGGTTCTGGTGGAGTCCAGATGTGTTATACATATATGTATGATATCACTCTTTAGCCCGTTTCACACGCTTTACAATGATATGCAGCACAACCGAATTGAGCAACTTTTAACCACTTTGTATTTTTAACCCCCGACGCAAAAACGACGGGGTGTTATAAGTTTGACGTGTCTGTGTGTGTGTGTGTGTGTGTGTGTGTGTGTGTGTGTGTGTGTCTGTCTGTGGCATCGTAGCTCCCGAACGGATGAACCGATTTTGATTTTGTTTTTTTTTGTTTGAAAGGTGAATTAGTCGGGAGTGTTCTTAGCTATGTTTGATGAAAATCGGTCCAAGATGGCGGCCGCCACAAAATGGCGGATTACATATTTTTTCACAACTCCCTTAATATGGGTATCAAATGAAAGGGCTTGAATAGTAGAATACTATACACTATGATAAATTTCAAATCCAAGATGGCCGCCACCACAAAGTGGCGAATTACATTTTTTTTCACAACTCCCTCAATATGGTTATCAAATGAAAGGGCTTGACTTGTAGAATACTATACGCTATTACAAATTTCAAATCCAAGATGGCCGCCACCACAAATTGGCGAATTATATATTTTTTTCACAACTCCTTCAATATAGGTATCAAATGCAAGGGCTTGACAAGTAGAATAATGTACACTATATTGAAAGGGAATGAGGAATATTAACTAACGAAATGAAAACTAAAAACTTGAAAATATGTTTTGTCTGATCAATGCTCTAGATCTAGAATGATGAGAAAAGTGGAGTGATGACTGGTACCTACGACCACTGAGTTTGACTATTTTTATGACGAATGGAATTATCCTACTTAAAAAGCGTAGGTATTTCTACATCAGATAGTGTCGCAGTCCCATTTTATAAACTAGATCTGAAATACCTAAGATATCTAATAGCTATGAAATACTTGTACGAAAGTTGAATAACTAAAGAAAGAACTAGAAAAAGGGTATAATATAACAAAAAAATCTGTTTAGTCTTAAAAATTATTCGTCAACTATAAATTAATAATTATTTTTTGACTGATAAAAAACCTGATTAAACACCAAATTACCTCAACATTAAAACGCAAGAAAATAAAAGAAATGAAATACAAAAATTAAGGAGTCCCTACAAAAAGCATGAAATTAAAAATTAAATTAAAAATTTAAAAAACCCCCGACACAAAAAAATAATAAAATTGAATGTAAGCAATTGGAAAAGGATCAAATAATTTAAAAACCCCCAACTTAAAGAATCTAGGTAACGAGACTAAAACAGATAAATTCATATGAAAGTCGGGGGACCGTTCTGTGGAACACCTTCTATGCTAAGACGTCCCCCGACTGCCATATGAATTTATCTGTTTTAGTCTCGTTACCTAGATTCTTTAAGTTGGGGGTTTTTAAATTATTTGATCCTTTTCCAATTGCTTACATTCAATTTTATTATTTTTTTGTGTCGGGGGTTTTTTAAATTTTTAATTTAATTTTATTTTACGTAGACAAGACAAACACGGTGCTAACTCTTTGAATCTCAACGGACGAACCTGTACCTTTACCGCGTACCGTACTGATGTTGGTCGACGCAGTAGCTGAGCTGAATATACGAGGTGTGATCAAAAGGTAGCGAGAATGACCCATCTCCCTATCCGGTATTTCATTTCTTCTTACTAATAATCAAAGTACATTTAATTATGATGGTGCACACAAAAAATTAAGTCATAATATTACGAAACATAGAAACAGCGGTCAGAGGGCCTAAAAAGGCCACATTAGAGAATCATCGATAACATTATGAATCGTAATATGGCGAAGACAGTCCGTGTTTTTCTTTTTTTCGCTGCATTATGTAGGAATAAATCAGAGAAGATTGGATTTGGATCGGATTGATTGGTATTTTAGCACGGACAAAAAAATAACTGAAAGATGCTTCAGCAATGGGATTTGATACGATTAACTTAACGGTTAACGGTCCATTACGTTATCGTTTTACGAATCTGCCACAGTGGCCTTTTTAGGCCCCCTGTTGTTTGACGCAATCCGACGTAAATCATCAATAAGGAGAAGAACGAAGTGCGTGCTGCGATTAAATACCTTTGTTTGAAAAAGTTAACGACCCAGGATATTCATTGCGATTTGGGGGAGACATTAGGGGAGTCTGCTCCTCCGTATTCCACTGTGGCTAGGGGGTCAGCTTAATTCCGGACCGATAGAACATCAACAGAAGATGATCACCGCTCAGGTCGGCCATCCACGTCAGTCACACAAGAAAACATTGAAACAGTTTAGAAAATTGTTCTCGGTGATTGACGAGTTACGGTGCGTTATTTAGCCCAGGAGACCGGCATTTCATAATTATGGCAGTGTTCAATCGATATTAAAAGATTTTTTAAATATGGGAAAAGTGTCCGCGCGGGGGGGTACCGAGAATGTTAACGGAATCTGAAATGAAAAACAGACTCGACTTTTCAAAGCGACCTGGGGGCTTACTCTCCAAACTAATTTTAATTCCAATGAAATGCCAATATGATTCCAATGTTAATTTTACAGTCACGTGATTCGGTACTCTTGAAAACAATATTGTCACCATTGAAATGAAATTGACATTGCTTCGTCATTATTTTGTTACACGTGAAGTTAGCTATGTTACGGGCTGCAATAGTGTTGTTCAACTCATTACGAAAAACCGGTAATAGGGCTTTAAAATGCTTTATCGTTTAAATAACAAGGCTATTAAATAAATATGATATAAATAGTTCTTTAATTGATTATTTATAAAGTATTAAATTCATTTGGGCATAAGAAAATGAATAAAATCATAAAATTAACCATGACTTTGGCTTTATGGGGTATGATCGTTGCCTACACTACTTACTAAAAGAAGAAGAAGTGAATTCGAACTGCAAGTTTGTTTGTATAAGACAATATTCTTCGCGTTTGGTTATTTTTAGTAAGAAATAATTACTGTCCGCTAAGTTACTTAACTAATTAGTATTACAGTTTTATACAAATGGTACCAAGTAAATAGATATACAACTTCTCTATAGAGTAAATAATGTTTTTGTGACGAACGCCGACCGTGTTTATGTGAATAGTGAACATGACTGAGTTATATACCAGTGAAGTGATAAATAAGTTAGAATAGGTATGTAAAAGTGATAGTTAGAATAGGATAGTTAAGACCAAAAAGTACCTAGCGTGGGCGTCGATATGTGCTACTACTGTTTTACTGAGTAAGATTTTGATTTTCTAATTAAATTTCAAGTGTTTGTATTGTTCTAATTAGCTTTCTAACTGGTTTTTATTAATAGTTTTCTTAGTAGATTCAGATATAAAATTTTTGATCAATTTAATTCACGAAGAAACATTATAGAATAATTACGTAACTTGAAAACGAGGTTTTTTGTTTATAGGAATATTTGCGAGATTTTAGTGTTAAATGAGAGGATTATGCTTAAAACTAATATACTAGTTTGAATTATGTAAATCGGTCTACGGGTTTTACAGATAGAAAGAATTTTGTATAATGAAAACATGCCGAAGACCGATTTTAGTAAGATAATGTTCTAAAAAGTTTTTATTGTATAGGAGATAGGATAAAAATGTTGTTATGTAATACGAAAGAGGAGTCAAATCCTTGCTCACTCCGTAATTTGCTTTAAATTCGTATTCATTCATAGAAAACGCTTTGTCCGTATAACGCATCATCCGACGCTCATCTCGTCTTTGTTTCAGTTGTTTTTATGGGAATTACGTAAAACACTATATACTACTGCTTATCATGCCATATTATAATCCTATAACCCACAAAAAACCACTTAAAACGCAAAACAATTTCTAAAAAGTTACACTTTTGTTATTGGAAAACATCACTATCAACAAACTATCCCAACGCAATATTGACGCAATACACAGCGGTCAAAATACACTCAAGAGTACCGATTACCCCACGCCAAGCCCGTTCCCAATTCCACTTAGTTCCCCAAAATGGACACCCAATCTAAAAATCAATTGGCGCTAGCATCGAACTCAAGAGTACGAAACGTCACAATTCCAATGTCGATCTATCGGAATTAAACTCGAGAGTAAGCACCCTGGTTGGTTAGATTTTACGCAGATCCTGACGACTTTTTAGCATGGTTTGTCACAGTGAATGACACATGGGTTCACCACTTTGATCCGTCTTCTCCGTCTCTCCGTCATCTCCAACTCCAAAGAAATTTCGCATCACACAGTCGGCAGGCAAAGTCATGACTTCAAATTTTAGGGACTCGGGGGGAATATTATTAATTGATTATCATGAGCGGGCCTCACAATAACAGGTCAATACTACGCAGCTTTAATAGTCAAATTGAGGGAAGCTATTAAAGAGAAAAGCCAGGCCAACTCAGGCGAGGTGTCCTGTTTCATCAAGACAACGCACCTGCTCCTCTGCGGCAGTTTCACGGGCTGCCATTCGAGAAGCTGGTTTCTAATTGGTTGATCACCCACCATATTCTCCAGACCTGGCCCCCAGTGACTTTTACCTATTTCTAAAATTAAAATAACACTTACGTGGAAATAGATATACCGATGACAAAGAAATGATGGACGCCGTGGAAGGGATTTTGGCAGGGCAAGACTTGTCATTTTTTTTAAGGGTTAGAAATGTTGGAGAAACGCTGGACTCGGTGTGTAGAGAGACTAGGGGACTGTTGAAAAATAAATTTTTGCAAATTAAAAAAGTCTTTATTTTCTGTGTTTTTTTCACTACTTTTTGATCACTCCTCGTATGCTTAGAGAGTACCTAAGTGTTGTACAAATATGAACAAGTTTCAATAATAAGTTCAATATTCTATTATTCTTATGTGAGCTATCTTTGATTAGTTAAATGGTCCAAGAGCCTTGATGTCGGTTTTATTTTATAATCCTTATGGCACCTACTAAGTACTTACCTGAAATAAAGATATTTATTTAATTTAAATGACATAACTAACCAATTCTGTAACCTTTTCCGTCCATGATGCCGACTTTATAGATACCTAGGTACACCCGAAAAGCATAATTGTCCATGTAGAGCAGTCGGGTAAAATACGTATGTTTGTTTCTAATTGACCGGTTTGTCATGTAATGTAGGAACTGTCACAAAATACGTATGTTTGTTTCTATTTGACCGGTTTGTCATGTAATGTAGGAACTGTCATAAAATACGTATGTTTGTTTCTATTTGACCGGTTTGTCATGTAATGTAGGAACTGTCATAAAATACGTATGTTTGTTTCTATTTGACCGGTTTGTCATGTAATGTAGGTACTGTAATAAAATACGTATGTTTGTTTCTAATTGACCGGTTTGTCATGTAATGTAGGAACTGTCACAAAATACGTATGTTTGTTTCTATTTGACCGGTTTGTCATGCAATATAGGAACTGTCATAAAATACGTATGTTTGTTTCTATTTGACCGGTTTGTCATGTAATGTAGGTACTGTCATAAAATACGTATGTTTGTTTCTAATTGACCGGTTTGTCATGTAATGTAGGAACTGTCATAAAATAAGTATGTTTGTTTCTACTTGACCGGTTTATCATGTAATGTAGGTACTGTCATAATGTAGCAACTGTCATAAAATACGTATGTTTGTTTCTATTTAACCGGTTTGTCATGTAATGTAGGTACCTACTGTCATAAAATACGTATGTTTGTTTCTAATTGACCGGTTTGTCATGTAATGTAGGAACTGTCATAAAATACGTATTTTTGTTTCTATTTGACCGGTTTGTCATGTAATGTAGGAACTGTCATAAAATACGTATGTTTGTTTCTAATTGACCGGTTTGTCATGTAATGTAGGAACTGTCATAAAATAAGTATGTTTGTTTCTAATTGACCGATTTGTCATGTAATGTAGGAACTGTCATAAAATACGTATGTTTGTTTCTATTTGACCGGTTTGTCATGTAATGTAGTTACCTACTGTCATAAAATACGTATTTTTGTTTCTAATTGCCCGGTTTGTCATGTAATGTAGGAACTGTCATGAAATACGTATGTTTGTTTTTATTTGACCGGTTTGTCATGTAATGTAGGAACTGTCATAAAATACGTATGTTTGTTTCTATTTGACCGGTTTGTCATGTAATGTAATTACCTACTGTCATAAAATACGTATGTTTGTGTCTAATTGACCGGTTTGTCATGTAATGTAGGAACTGTCATAAAATACGTTTGTTTGTTTCTATTTGACCGGTTTGTCATGTAATGTAGGTACTGTCATAAAATACGTATGTTTGTTTCTATTTGACCGGTTTATCATGTAATGTAGGTACTGTCATAAAAATAAACGGATTATTAATAATTTTGTTTTTTTTATTTACAATTAATTATTATTGATTGTAATTTCGGTTTTGTATAATAGGTACTATGCACAGACCTACACTGTACACATTTCGGTACGTCTCACGTCATTACATTAAACAGAAAACACCTGATTTCCTTACGTATACTATGCAAATTTGCACGAGCACACAAATAACCCTGTTTGCGCGTGTGTGTTTCCGTATATCGAGCAGACGCTTGAGTTAGACGGTTGTTTGAGTGCTGTTGTAGCATTTAAAATTGTAGTCGGTCCGCGCCTGCGTAGGTTCCAATCGGCACCACTGCGCCGGTCTGTTCCGTACAAATCTCAACGTTAAAGCTTAGGCGATCTTGAAATGAGCGGTCAATAGTGTCATAATCCCTTTAGCATCAGTTGGAATGACTGCTCACTGTAAGCTCACTTCACCTACGCTTTCACGACAAGATTTGTTGTTCACAAACTCACACCTCACCCCCCAACACGACTCCCCCGGAGCGAGCTGACACCACTCGCCATGAAAGGAAATTAAAGTGTGACATAGCAGAACAGAAGACTGTGCCCAGACGTGGTGTGATGTGAATGATGTGATCATGCAGCCGGACCGCGGCCCACAAACTTACAGAGATGGCGACGGATGTAGCCACAGATGTAGCACACCACGCGCCCGAGACCGACCGCGATCATCACCTGTACGGCACCACCTCGCGCTCGCAGCTCAGCTACGAACATTCAGGGTAATAATTACTTTCTGACGGCAACACATCATAACGAATTCCGGATATACCTACGATGAAAAAAAAATAGTTGTCGCCTCAATGAGAAGGTTCGATGAAGCGAACCTTTTTTGCAAAGCGTATCAGATAAATCGAATGGTTCGTATTCATTCGCGTCGTGTAGCCGTGTAGGTGCCTAATGACAACAACATCCAACACTCGTTGTGGAAGCAGGTTTGAAGAGAATCGATGCAGAACAGGAATGGAAATGTAAGCGCAGCGAATCGTTCACCCGGGACGGATGAGCCGTGAAGTGTTGCCGATCGAGAGACGCGTTCGACGCCGAGCGCGATGAATACAGCCATTTGTTTTTAGAGCATAAAATATTTATTTAAATATCAAAGAAACTCGATATAACAGCAACGGAACGAAAGTACAGTGTCGGTGAACGCTGTTCGTATGTGCAAACATCGGCAGCGTTCACATTCGAGTGCAGATAAATCATTGTCACCTCTTTATCCTTCACATTTTCATTTGGTTGCTTTCGCAAATATTTCCCAGATATAGGTTGATTTTTATTTAAAACCATGTTTGGTAGTGTGAAATTAATTTACAGGAGCTTGAAAATAAAACCGCTCCCCATGAATGTTAATCAATCTATAAGCATGGAAAATACATATGTAGGTACATTTATTCTCATAAATATTTTGTAAAGGTTAATTTAGTTTTTAAATTTTTTTATTTATTTATTATTTATTTCCAAAATTCTTAATTCTATTTTAACAATGGTGTTTGCCACACAACGAAAACCTCTCAGGGTTTATCTGTGTGCTGGCGAGTAGTTCACTTAGTAATTACAAATTGATGTTCTGATACAGTAAACTTGCATGATAATATATTAAACTTCAGTGATTCGCCCTTCGAGATTACACTTATTAACTTGTAGTAGCACGGATATGTGCTGCCATCTTACACTATTTTAGAGCAACAAAAAAATAATTATTTTGTGCGCCCTAATGTGGGTATCTCATACACGTTTTGTGTGGCTGCCATCGCACACGTAATTTTCCTTTCAGAAATTAGTTAGAGTATCTTATTGAGTTTTAAGTGATGGGAAAACGAAAACGCTTCGACGAGGAGGAGTATTTAGCTCGGAAAATGAGAAAGTTGGAGAAAAAGATATCTCGTGTTCGTCGTAAACAACGAAGATACCACAATACCAGTTCGGATTTCGAACAGAACCAATATTCTGATAGTGATAATTACCCAGAATCATTGCAGGAGGCTCCGCAAAACGAAGGTTGGTACCTAACATTTTGAATTCCGAATAATGAAAACCTCGCCGGCTCGCGCCTGGCCGCCGTGACCTTGACACACTTTTTCTTACAAAACATTTTGTTTGAATTATCTACCTACTCATTTTTATTTGGTGCCTAGTGCTTATGAGTTTAGTCTGTAAGGCTAATACCGACCTATGATGTACTTCAGTTCAACCTGTAAGGTTGATCGCTGTATATTAGGTAGCACAAAAATTCTAGAACATAATTCGAGAGATCATGTCATGAATTTTTATTTACAATGTTGCGGGTGAAATAAAAACTCAAAGAGTGAGCTTGTATCAACAATTTATAACTGTGCGTAAGATTCTAAGAACATAGTCCGGGAGATTATGTCATGAATTTGGACTCACAATTCAATAATTCTAGAGTACAAACCGTGAGTTTGTATCAAGAATTTGTAACTGCTTAAGATTCTAGAACATAGTCCGGGAGATTATGTCATGAATTTGGACTCACAATTCAATAATTCTAGAGTACATACCGTGAGTTTGTATCAAGAATTTGTAACTGCTTAAGATTCTAGAACATAGTCTGGAAGATTATGTCATGAATTTATACTTTCCGTTAAAAATGGATGTTTAATCCTAGAGTAGGTACAAACCGTGATTTGTACCACGAATATATTCAAAAGTATCGGTATATTGTTTTCAGGAGCCCCATATGAAGTTAACATTCTCTCCGATTCAACTTCTCATCCAAAGCCCCCCGATGAACCGGCGTCCGTGCCGACTGCAACTTTAGCCTCCGCGCCTGAACGCGCTTGTGTCGTTGTACCCGAGGCTACGTCCACACCCACTTCCGCGGATGCACCGCCTCCAGAACATGCATCTACGGAGAGTATCCAAGAGTTAGAGCCTGATATTTTGTGTTTACTTGGAGAAGAGCCTGCACGGGAAGAGAAGTTTGGTGAAAATGTCCATAAAGACATTGCTAACAGGTGGACTGATATTCTGGTTAACGGTTTAAAGGATGAAACAAAAAAGGATATATTGAAGAATTATAGTGTACCTTACAATTTAAAGATAGCCCAGGCTCCAACACTTAATCCTGAATTCAGAGCAGCGGTTAATGAAGGTGCTTTGAAGAGAGACAACATATTGGTTGATAAACAGAAGGTATTATCTTCTATCATAACCTGTGTAGCCTACACAATCACTGCTGTCTTGCAAACTGGCTCGTGTGACGAGGAGATTAAATGTCAGACATTAAAATCCCTTAGTGATGCCGGCAGACTTTTATGCCATACACATTACAGTGAGACACAAACAAGGAGACATTTTTTGTTGTCCTGCCTTAACAAAGAAATTAAGGATAATGTAAAGGACCTTAAACGTGATCACTTACTGTTTGGTAATGATCTCCAAGATAATTTAAAATCTATGAAAGCCATTATAAGAGCAGGTACCGAGTTAAAACCTACAGCTGCCAAGCCGAAATTGCCACCCAAGAACATTCAACCAAAGGAACATCCGTCGAGGGCTTTAAACTGGAGGGGCCCGCCACCGCCGCAGTCGCAGCCTCGTCGCATGCCACCGAGACAGAACGCGACGGCTGGTGGGCGCAAGCAGCTACCAATTCGCCGTGCGACGGATCGCCGTGCTCCACGGCAATACAACCGGACTCCGCGCCGTTAGTCGAAGTGGACAATAGCAACGCTCAGGCGGGTAAATTAAAGTACTTTCACTATAATTGGTCGCAAATCACAAATGATCCTGTGGTGTTAACTTGGGTTGACGGTTTTCAAATTCCGATTTCGAACGATATCTCCCAGCCTATATCTTATCCATATAAGAGTCCTAAATCTGATGTGGATGAACTGCTCATTACTAAAGAAATTGATAATCTTCTTAGTATTGGTGCCATAAGCGTGTGTGAACCATGTGATGGTCAATATTTATCAAATATTTTCCTTGTTAAAAAAGTAATGGGACAAATAGATTTATTTTAAATTTAAAATCCTTAAATAGATTCATCACTGCGCCACACTTTAAACTTGAAGATTATAGAACTGCTATGAGACTCATGTCAAAACATTGTTACATGTGTTCTATTGACCTTAAGGATTTCGCTATTAATGTTCACAGCGACTCTAGAAGGTTTCTGCGATTTTCTTGGTTGGGGAAGCTGTATGAATTTCAAGTTTTACCATTTGGTATTAATGTAGCACCTTATGTGTTTACAAAAATTATGCGTCCAGTAATGCAATTTCTGCGTAATCAAGGCTTATTGTCCGTCATTTATTTAGATGATCTGTTGTTATTCGGAAATACTTATATGGAATGTAATCATAATTTTGAAATTACACAAGAATTTCTTCAATCATTAGGTTTTACTGTAAACCTAAAAAAGAGTGTTAGTACACCTAGCCGAACTGCAACATTTTTAGGTTTCGTTTTCAATTCCGAGAATCTTACGATTAGCATTCCAGTAGAAAAGAAACGTAGAATCAAGGATGAACTTTTACATTTCTCTAACTTAAAAAGATGTAAGTTACGTAATTTTGCTCATTTGATAGGATTGCTGATATCAATTTGCCCAGCAACGCAGTACGGCTGGCTATACACAAAAAAATTCGAGAGAACGAAGTATCTTAGTTTAAACCAAAAAGATGATTACAATCAATATATTAATTTACCTTTTTCTTTACGCGAAGACTTTAACTGGTGGCTTAGTAATATTGATAATTGCACCAGTCCCATTCGTTCCAGCGATTATAAGCTGGAAATATACTCGGATGCGGTTCGAACTGGTTGGGGTGTCAGCTGCTCAGGCCAGACAGCCAGCGGACAATGGCAAGGAATTAACTCAGCACATTAATTATTTAGAACTGACGGCAGCATTCTTTGGGTTAAAGATCTTCGCCAATGATTATCGTAACTGTGAAATACTTCTACGAATTGACAATTCCACTGCATTCTCTTATATCAATAAGATGGGCGGCATACAATTCCCCCATCTTAGTTCTGTAAGTCGTGACATTTGGCAGTGGTGGAAGAGCGACGTTTGTTAGTCTTCGCTTCCTTTATTAGTTCTAAGGACAACTATATCGCTGACGCGGAATCTCGCCGCATACATGCTGATGTTGAATGGGAGCTCGCTGACGATGCTTTTCAAGTTATATGTAAAACATTTAATCGGCCCGAAATTGATTTATTTGCGAGTCGATTAAATAAGAAATGTTCCAAATTAGTTTCTTGGCATAATGATCCAGAGGCATTTATGGTAGACGCTTTTACCTTGAAATGGTCCACCTACTTTTTCTACGCATTTCCTCCATTTTGCATAATATTAAAAGTTTTACAGAAAATTATTCTCGATAAAGCGGAAGGTATTGTTGTGGTCCCTCTCTGGCCAACACAGCCTTGGTATCCACTTTTTAGGAAGTTGCTAATTAAGTACTAGTACAATTAAATTTACACCTAATAAAAGATTATTATCATCCCCTTACAGTGTGGAACACAAGTTTCAAGAGAGCCTTACCCTGGTTGCCGGAGTATTGTCAGGCAGGCATTTCTGATGCAGGGTTGCCCTGCAGATGCTGCGGATGTGATGTTGGCGTCTTTAGCTGGTAGTACTTTAAAACAATATAACACTTGTTTTAAACGATGGTTTACCTTCTGTCAGGATAAAAACTTAAATTTATTTCAAGCATCAGTTGCTAATGTGTTAGATTTTTTAGTTACCCTTTTTAGCCAGGGTCAAAAGTATGGCTCAATTAATTGTACTAAAGCAGCACTATCGCTTCTTTTAAATTCAGTAACCATGAATGACCCACAGGTCACGAGGTTTATGAAGGGAGTCTTCAAGTTGCGAACTCCACTCCCAAGGTATAATTTTACTTGGGACCCGTCTATTGTTTTAGATTACTTGAGTAATTGGTACCCTAATGAAAGCCTTTCCTTTGAAAAACTATCGAAAAAATTGACTACACTTTTAGCTTTAGTAACTGCACACCGGGTGCAAACATTGTCGTTGATTAAGGTGTGTAATATTAAAAAATATAATAACGTAAAGTTCGTAATTAACATCACGGATTTAATCAAAACCTCGACCGTGAATCGTACCCCACCAATATTGATACTTCCTTATTTCAACGAACGACCTTCCATTTGTCCTGCTAGGACTTTAGAACAATATTTAACTGTATCAGCAGACAAGAGAAAACCTGAATGTAACTCATTATTAATTAGTTTTAAGAAGCCTTTCAGTAATGTAAGCTCACAATCTTTAAGCCGTTGGATCAAGGCCATCCTGAGTGAAAGCGGGATAAACACATCTGTCTTTAGCGCCCACAGCACGAGGCATGCAGCTACGTCTGCCGCCAATAGGCTCGGGGTTAGCATAGATAATATTAAAAGAACTGCGGGCTGGACCGGCAAATCAGAAACTTTTGCAAAATTTTATAATAGAAAAGTAGCCGCAGACACCTCAGATGCCTTTGCCCTGTCCCTTTGTAGGATGGCCTTAATCAACGAATGACTATGATTATTTTGTCTTTGTTATACATATGTATGAACCTATTGGATTTTCAAACCTTGCGTTGTGATTATATTTGTAAAATATATTACATATATTTTAGTTTATCTTTTTTCCCTAAATAATATAGTTTCCTCTTTACTATTTCGTGAGACTCTAAACATCTACAAGTTAATAAGTGTAATCTCGAAGGGCGAATCACTGAAGTTTAATAGAAAGTCAAACGAACTTACCTGTAAGTGACGTTCGATGACTATTAAACGATGTGATTCGCCCGAGAGATTACACTCCCTCCCTGACCCTGATCAAGATACTTCTAGATCCTCCCCTGTTTTGCACGAAATAGTGGCTAACGATGGCCAAAGGGGAAAAACGTGTATGAGATACCCACATTAGGGCGCACAAAATAATAATTTTTTTGTTGCTCTAAAATAGTGTAAGATGGCAGCACATATCCGTGCTACTACAAGTTAATAAGTGTAATCTCTCGGGCGAATCACATCGTTTAATAGTCATCGAACGTCACTTACAGGTAAGTTCGTTTGACTTTCTATTATACATTAAACCTAAAGATGCAATTAGCTTCATTTTTGTTGACTGAAATGGATTATTTGAAATAAATGCTTTTAATCTTTTGAATGTATCACTTGCTGTGTAAAGAAATATTTTGACCTACACTTGTAGCTTTACGAACTCGATTTATATAATGTTTGTAAGTCTTCTGGAAGTTTATTAAGAAAGTAAGGCACTAAATATTCTGCAACCCTCATTCCATACACATTGTTGGTTTTTGGTAGAATGTATTTATTTTTATGTGTAACGGATCTCAAAAAGTCAGGTCTTGTTTTTTCAGTTAGTAAATCAGGCCTATTGACTTCTGCAAGGGTGAAAAATTCAACTTTACTGTACACATTCATAACGTTACAGTATTTAAACAAATCATCATCATTGTTTCTAAATTTATTTTTTATATGTTTAGGTGTAATGACTTTTAACATTCTTAATTGTAATTTATAGATATCTGATAAGTAAGTATGGTAGGTTCTTCCATAGCTGCTGAGACCGTAGTTGATAACCGAGTCTGCCAGGGCCATGTATAACATTCTTAGTGTTTTATAAGGCAATTTGTACTTTAGAATGCTAAGTTTACCTATAATAGACCTCAGCTTGTTGCAAACGTATTCTTTGTGGGGACCCCAACAGAATCGGCTATCAACTATTAGACCGATGTACTATCACGGCCTTTTCCGCCTGCTCACTTAAAAATTTTTTCGCCTAAATCCTGCGGCGGCGCCAAACCACGCCCCCCTTAAAGTTTTCGCCTATTAGGAAAGCGATAACGCAATTAGTTGCAACCTGCACTGCGCAGCTTAGTGACGCATTACGTGTACTCCTTTTGTGAATTTTACGGACGAACTCTTTGATCTTGGCGCGCTTTCCGGACCTTTTGAATATTGACCATTGCTCTGTTTACCTGACCCTTGATTGCCTAAACGTTAACCTGTGCGAGAATATTGGACAACGACCTGTGCTGGATCATTTTTGTGCATAATGTCTTCCAGAAATCTCATACGTGAAGAACGTAATCAAATAATAATTTTGCATGGACAAGGATTTAATATTAGTCAAATTGCTGAGCAGCTGCATATGAGCGTAAGTAGTAAATAATTTTATTATTGTCATGGTAAATTTTGTTGTTTTAAAATACCTTAATTTATAAATAAAACTTTATTAACGATGCAAACTTTATCATGCAAATGTATCTTGTGTAAGTAATTGAATACTTTCTAGTTTGTTTTACAACAATAAAAGTATTTGATAAATATAATTAAACGAGAAACAAACAGAAAAAATATTCAGAGTTAAACTTGGTAATGCTTAAACTTATACCTTTTATGAGAGTGGTATGCTTTGTCGTGATGAACTCGCGAACACGAAATAACATTTATTTTAAGTAGGTAATGTTTGTTTTCGTCTAGTTAGCTCGGAGATTTAGACGAAAACAAACATTACAAAAAAAAAATGTTCTTTTATATCGATTTTATGCAATTTCGAGCCATTGTTATTTACATCTTTGGCAAATTTAGCGCGGCCGGACCTTACCTAGATTCCATGCAAATAAGTAGGTAGTTACTTTGTATTAAATAATTCATTTCTAGAAATTTTAAAATAAGCCTGCACGTGTCCGAACAAAAGAGTCATAAAAGTCAATAACCGCAGTGGGTAAAAATCGGTGGCATCGTTTGATGCTTTTGTTATAACAGGTTTTGGTAATTACATAGAGGTCTCTCTTTCTCTCTCTCTCATTCATTTATTATGAAGAAAATTTGATTTTAAGATCTCTAGATAAGAAGCATCTCTTTCTTTTGACATTACAATGCTGCCCCAGTGCAACTGATAACAAGTAATTTTATGTGTGTCAGCAACATGTCAGACGATAGTTTAAATTATTTTATACTGTGAATTTTTAACAAACTGTGATTTGTGATGACAATAAAAATAAATACAAACCATACAAGCACTATTCTTATCATCAGTACTTTTGCGCCTTCTAACTATACATGTAGATATATGTATACGGACCGGGAAAGTTGGGACTAGGGTTCAGTAGACGAAACCTAAAGTGATTTGTTTACAACAATTTAGTCAGTTATTTTAAATGAAGCCACTTCTTATGAGACTATTTATTGCTTGTAGAGAAACACTGTCCGGCTGTGGATCAGACGCCATGAAGAAGAGGGTGTCATAGAGGATAGACCGCGGGCACCACGTCCATATCTCATAACAGAGGACAATCTCCAGCGTATGGTGGACATCTACCAACAAGAGAACGCGTTCACGCCGACGAGAGTATTCGCCGAGGAGTACGACACATCATTGCGTACGGTTCGTCGTGCTTTACATAGAGCGGGGCTCCATCATCGGAAACCAGCAAAAAAAATTGTGCTCACCGAGGAACAAAAAGCGGCGAGAGTGAGATTCGCAAGAGACTACAGAGATATGGATTTTACAAGCGCTATATTCTCAGATGAGAAATGTTTTAGGTCGAGCCAACATGGTCGTCGACACCTGTGGCGCGTGATGAATACACGCTACGAAACTAGAAACGTGATTCCCAATAATGATTCTGGAAGGATATGTGCTAATATGTGGGGTTGGATGAGTGCTGATGGTCCCGGAGAGCTTGTCCATTTCCCAGGGCGAGCAAATGGCGAAACTTACAGGGAACTATTAGAAAATATAATGGTCCCTACTGTTCGCACAGTTTATCCGAGAGCAGAGCTCCCGGAATTTATTTTTATACAGGACAATTGCCCCATACATCAAGCACGCATTGTTCAGTCTTGGATCAACAACCAGCCAGAGATAAGAACCTTACGCTGGCCATCCCGATCTCCTGACCTGAACCCCATCGAAAATTTGTGGGGTATAATGGTCCAGAGATGGGATCACCGACGGGAAAGAACGCAAGTAGAACTTCTTGCTCATTGTGACGAAGTTTGGGAATCTGTAAGGGGCTCCAACTTGTGTGAAATTCTTGTAAGATCTATAAGAACGAGATGCGATGCCGTTATAGACGCAGGAGGCGCGATGACCAAATATTAAAATTTGGTCATCGCGGTAATGAAAAAAATGATGAATGTGACTAATTGATGATTATGTTATAAACTAATATTTAATTTTTAATTTACAATAGAAAAAATATTATTTACTAATTGTTAAGTTGAAGTTTTTGATTATTGTATCTTTTTATTGTTGTTTTTTTTTAATGTTTACTTAGGCAGATAATTTTTAACACGCTTTACCTGTTTCACCATGTATAGATAAAGAAAACCAAGAAAGTTAATTGAAGCTAATTTTTATGAGAATCTAAAATGAAAAGCTTCAATTTCTGTAGTTGGTTTCAAATAATAATCAATGCTTGCCAAAATGCTTAAGTATATAAAATATTTTTTGTAAAATATGTTTGGTTAATAAAAAAAGTCATTTTATAAATAAAGCCACTTCATAAGAGAATCTCATAGACAAAATATTGATTTCTTGTTTTTTTAGTAACCTAGTATTCTGATTTACTTTTTTAACCTAGTCATCCATTGCTTAGGTGTAACTTTACTTATTATAATAAAACATTGTATTAAATATTTAAAAAGCAATGTTTACCATCGATAACTCAATTCTAGAATAATTTTTGTTTGTTACTATTTTATTTTTTAAGTAAGTATTTTACTACAGATAATTTAGATAATTTCACATATTTGTCCTTTTGTCTGTTACTAATGATGAGACACAATTACTTTTCTATTGTTTCCGGCCATAATGGGTCTGTCTAACAGACGAAGATTATAAGAGTTTTTATTTATTATGCTATTCTAAAAGTTTTGTATTTAAGTCTACCACCGACAGTAGATCGTAATTTTGTAAAGAAAACTGTTGCTTGTAAATAAGAGGTCACAAGAAAGAAAGGGTTTTATTTGTTTAAACGTGTAAACTATTTTTGAATTTCGCGGGCTACCCTGGCGCATCCCCCTTTAGTTGATTTTATTACTTGTTCTTTGATTGTGTGTTTTACCTATTTACTAAATTCAATTCCTATATCCAATATTTTATGAATATCTTTGTTTAGTTTATTAAGTTAATAAATAAATAAATAAAACTGATAAAACTTCAAAACAGTATTTTACTTTTTAATTAATGCCTAACCGACAATAGGATTTATCAAATCAAATTTCTAGTTAGAATAATAAAGAAAAAATTGATTATTAACTGACAACGAATTTTCCTCATAATATGTAAAGAGATAATAGCAGTAGTTTGAAAATGACAATAAATCTCGAACGGCGCGTGCGTCACCGCGTTATCAGTGCGCTCGGCCGGCCGCCCTTGTCTTTCATTCGTCTATTCAAGGCCAACGGGGCGGGGCTAGAGAGCGCTTCTGTTTTTTGAGTGCAAGCAAAAATGAACTTAGTGGTGGTCAGGCGGAAGTGTCCACGATAGTACATGTGTTTATCGACTACTTCTAGTGGTGGGCATTGGCAAGCCTTAGGCGAGCTATGGAGGCAAGAATGTTCATGTGCTATAATTGTCGGTGTAGTGGTACATTTATTGTGTGATGAGCGTATGTGAACAATTTTTGTCTTAGATGCGTTAATTACTAGTCCTACGTCATGAGCCCATTTACACATTTGATCGAAGTTAAGTTGTAGGGATTTTTGAGCTTCGGAGATGTTTTTATTCGCGACTAAGATACACGTGTCATCTGCAAACTGGTATACGGATCCCGAGTTTATAGCGTTGCTCATATCGTTAACATAAATCAAGTACTCTGTCGGTCCTATTATTGATCCCTGGGCTGTTCCTTACGTGGAAGGAACCTTTGTACTAAGTTCATTGTCTATTTTAACAGTACTGTATCTATTTGTATGATAATTTTTTAATAATTCTAATAGAGGTCCTTGTACTCCATTTCGTGACAACTTATCATAAAGAGTATCACAACGGAGCATATCAAACGCTTTACTAAAGTCTATAAAAAGTGTCAATACATGTTTTTTTTCATTTAAGTGTTTATTAACTTCATCAGTAAATTCTCGTAATAATTGTGTCGTACTCCTATCTTTCTGAAACCCAAATTGTTTATTGTTGATTACGCCGTGTGTTTGTAAAAAATTGTTTATCTCATTACCAATATAACGTTCTATGATCTTATCAATACAGGACAATATGGTGATTGGACGATAGTTATTGACGTCATCACGTGGACCCTTTTTGTGGATTGGACGTATTACCCCTATCTTTAAAAGATCGGGATATGTACCAGTCCGCAAGCAACTATTAATTAAATGTGTAATAACTGGAACTAATTTATCTGAAATATATTTAATGTCTTTAGCTCGTATTCCGTCATATCCCGGGCTTTTTCTATCGTTCATTTGTTTGATAATTCGATCAACCACATCTTCGCGCGCCGATTTGACTCTTAACGATCTATCAGGGATTATCTCGTACGTCCGTTTGTCTAGAAGAGGTACTTCGCATGAGTTGCTTAAGTTCTTAATATTACTATTAAATTCTGACACAAAAGTGTTAGCTAATGTTAATGGGTTCGTTCGAAAAGCTACCAGTAATAAGTGTTCAATACGTTGCATAATTTTGCCGGTTAGACTATTTACAATACTCCAAATCTTTTTGCTGTTCTTGAAATTTTGAGAAACTTCCATCATTATTTGTTTATTTCTTATAAATTGTGTATATTTGTTAGTTTTATTTCTGTATCTATTATATAACAATCTTTTTTGTGGGTTATTTTCATCTTTGAGCCAAATATTATACAGTGAATCTCGCGTCATACACATCAGAATCTTTTTAAGCCTTTTATTGGCTTTTATTGGCTAAATAAAAAAGCTTGTTGAATACTCAATACCTACATACCTAGATTTAGATTTATTTATTTGTTACTGTATTTAATGTTCACGTTTGGGTACCTACTCTTGTTTGTGCACATTTTTTACTTCAAACATGTCGACAACCCTATTTAGGTACAAATTATTAATTAATTAAATTATTAAAGAATTACCTACATAATGGCAAAATAAAATTAATGGTGTTATGAATACTATACCTAGTATTTTTTATTTCACTATTCCATATTGCTTACGTTTCTTTCAGTTACCCTATGTTTTCATATCATCATCAATAATCATCATCATACTTCACGGAGGAGCAGAGCTCCAACTTAACGTATTAGCAGCAAAGAAAGAAAACAGCATAAACAACACGAAAGCATTTCAGCGCACACGCAGATTGCAAAACGTATCAGCCATTTTCTTTTGACAATTTTAATTTTGACATTTGTGATTTTTTTTAACAGTCGATTTAATAGATCGATAAACGAAAAACAAAATTTTTCCCGTAATTTAAGTATTTAAAATTAAACTAAAATAATAAAAATAAATTAGAAATAATAATAAAATAGTAATTTTCAACAATTAAAAAGTCTTAAGTCGTTTCGTAGCCACATCTAGTACGTCCTATGTGAATTGTTTGCCTTTAATTTAGAACACAATTCATAAATGGCGCACCTAAAAACTGTGAACATGAAGGTAACTTTACCCATTGGGCAGTACCATAGACTACTATTGTATACTAGAGATAGACTGGCAAATTAAGAATTTCGTAGGCAGCGCAATCTAGTTACCAGGACGTACCTACACTATTACACACACAAACACACATACTATACCTACGTAGTAGTACTACACACAGCTATATTGTACCGAGTAGAATAATGTAGAATGGTTAAAAATTTTGTTGTAGGAAATCTAAACCTAAAAAATTAAAATCTGGTTCTGATATATTTTTAGGTTTAGTGTGCTGCCACAGCTGAATTTCCAACCATTCTACATTATTCGACTCGGTAAAGCTAATTAGTTATTACACTAAACTTGTTGTTTCGAGGATAATAAAACAAATACCAATTTTAGATGTTCATATTTATTGGGTAAAACAAAACATTACATAACTCAATATATTTTTACCGTCATCTTTGATGACTAGGCAGCCGGGCACACAACACTTGTTTCGAGACATTGTTACCTATTTAAACACAAAACATTTAACTAATATGGTCCAAACTCCATTTACGGAGTAACAGTATTATTATTATTCACCGGCATTGATAAAAATTATCAAAGAGAAAACTAAGTATCATACAAAATGAAAGCGTTACGGCAATTATAGTGATTATTGCAGCTTTGCCCTACTGAGAGACAGGGCAAAAAGGGTCAGTATGGATTGTTACGAATCATTTATTGCAAGGTCAGAAGACAATATTAAAAACAATTGCAAATACTTTTGGACCTATGTGAAATCTAAAAAGTCGTGAAATACTCTGCCAGATAACTTGTTCTTAGGAAATATAACCTCCTCCGATGCTAAAGAGATTAGTGACCTTTTTAATGTACACTTTCACTCAGTTTTCGAAAAACACAATGACGTGTCTATGTCGTCATCATCTTCGTCTGACGACTATTCTAATGCTTTAAATCTTAGCAATTTATTTATTCCATTTAATACCATTGTAAAGTATATCAAATCTCTGGATGTAAACAAGGGCAGTGGCCCTGATGGAATTCCACCATTGTTTCTGCTGAGATGTTGCAAAAATATTGCACTTCCGTTATACCTACTTTTTAACTCCTCATTGCAATCTGGTACAATGCCCTTGGTTTGGAAACGTTCTTACGTTGTACCTTTATTTAAGAATGGCGACAAGCATGACATTACAAATTACCGGCCAATTTCTAAGTTGAGTGTTATACCTAAACTCTTTGAGCGAATCATCTGTGACTTAATAACACCCTTATTAAAGCCACTTATAATATCGGAGCAACATGGATTTGTTTCAAAAAAATCAACTGAGACAAACCTCTGCGAGTATATTGACTACATAGCCACGGCCATGGATAATGGTCACCAGGTAGAGGTCGTGTATACCGATTACTCAAAAGCAGTTGATAAAATTTCTCATAATCTGTTAATTCAAAAACTTGAGTATATCGGTATACATGGCGATCTACTTCGATGGCTAGAATCTTATTTGAGGGAACGCAGTCAAGCAGTTACGGTGAAGGGGTATTGCTCATCCTTTATGCCTGTTACGTCTGGCGTGCCCCAGGGCTCGCACCTCGGACCTTTATTATTTAATTTATACATAAATGACGTATTCAATATATTTAAACATTCTAAATTTATTCTTTATGCAGATGATAAGAAAATTTATAAAACTATTACTAAACCAGAAGATTGTCTAGAACTACAAAATGATATTAACAACCTGTGTGATTACTGTAAAAATAATTGTTCGTTCCTTAACGTAAAAAAATGCAATATTATAACATTTTCTAGAAAGACGAACTCGATAAAATACAACTATAAGATCAATAATGATCCTATTAATAGAGTGACCGAGGTGCGGGACCTTGGGGTCCAACTTGATAGTAAACTTATCTTTAACTCTCAAATTACCACTATGACGAACATGGCATTTCGCATGTTGGGATTCGTACTGAGAGTAAGTAAGGATTTCAAACATAAGTCAACATTGATACTTCTTTATAACACACTTGTTAGGTCGATTCTTGAATATGCTTCAGTGGCGTAGAATCCCCAGTATGCAGTTTATATTGAACAAATCCAAAAATTGCAAAATAAATTTACTAAGCACTTGAATTGGCGATTTAGCATTGGAACTGATCATACAACGGCTTCAGAAATTGGAGGAACGTCGTGCAGATCGAGATCTAGTTTATTTATATAAAATTATTAGAGGCCAGTTGCCCCTTACCTTCTCAGCAAAATAAGTTTTGGATGTCCACGCTTAAATGCACGCAAAAGAACTCTCTTCCAAATTGGTTTCTCCCGAACCAATTATGGTAAGAATACTTTTATTAAAAGAGCATGTCGTTTGTACAGCGACACAATTTCATTAAAAGCAAATCAAGATTTAGATATTTTTCACCTTTCTCTACCCAAATTCAAATTTTATATAAGAAATTTTTTGGCATCGAAATTTAAATAATATTATTGTTGTATGTTATACATATAACATTAAATTCTAAATTCTGTAAAATTTTAACGTTGTGAACTTCTGGTTGTTGTTACACTTAGGTACATATAATTTAGTTGTATAGTAATCTGTGGAAACTGTTTCTGGATTGTGTTGAACTATTTGTATACATATATTTGTTATTGCATCTGTTTGTTTCCCAAATAAAATAAAATATGTAATATTTGTTCGGGATCTTGAAGGAAACCACCTTTTGCACTTGACAATTTATTTATAACACTGTTTTACATTTTTGTACTATTTGATTTCACTCAATTATGTGAGAGCTACAAGAGGCGTGCGCACTCTGTTCGTCGTGAAAATAGAAGGGCTGAGCCGACCAACTGTCAAGCCCATATTTATTTTGACAACTATGACACATGACGTTGACATTACTAAACAATATTCTTACAGTAATGGAATATAATTATTTTAGTAGGTGTTTTCCTCAAATTAACGCGGGTGAAACCTCGGGGCACAGCTCGTAATAAATATTACAAAATCGATAAACAATATCACATCTCTGCGCGGCAGTAGTAAAGCTACTCAACCATAGAGGGCGTTTATTACAAAATTTGCAATTTTTCTAGATCTATTTTATGAAGATTATTTAATTCTAATTACTGAGTAAATATAAATAATTCATACGAAAATAAACCGAAGTTAGGTCCAGTCGTTTTACCATAACGATATTTGCAAAATCGTAATGCGCAACTGCCGCATATTTCCTTAGAAAATATTTTCCTTTTGGTGGACACTCGTGGACACGAATGCGACTTGACACGCAGGTGTACCACACTAGACTGAGAGACTTTTGACCACTAGGACACAAGTATCGGATCACGATTTTGTTCGCTATGTCCCGTCTATTGTAAATAATTTTATGTCTTTGGTTGCAACGATGGTCTAGTCTGACAAAATCACAATTATCTTTATTACATACATAAATAATGTCACGCCTTCTTCCCGTGACAGCAAGCAGAAACTACAAGACGACACCGACACTTGCGACCACAGAAATATTAAAAACAACTTCTTTCATATATCTATGCTTGCGACCCTTACATACTACTTTTGCTTCGTTTACGTTCATACATACTTAGATATATTAATTAATAATCTTTATTCTCGCTTCAATAAGATTGCTGTTGGGCTGCTGCTGTCAGAGGTAGAATAACTGTGAAAGGACTAGTATCGTATGAACTAACTTGGCACAAATTGGTGAATGATTTTTGCCAAACTTCAGTTAGGAGGCGCTGATTGTGTGGTGGTTCTAGATAATAAGGACAACGAACAACTGTAGAGAAGCTGTAACATCATCTTAGATTATTTGGGTGCCAAAGGGATAGGATAGGAGGGGTAGATGTCAAAGGAGGAGACCCCGCACACACGATTTATTGTTCATTTTGTGTGTATTTTCTGGTTTAGCACAGCCCGCTGCGGCCTTAGGAGCCGCAGCTAGACTACTAGTTTAACTGTTGTCGTAAACTCGCGAGTAGTTATGTGATAAACACCTTTCGCATATACAAGTATTGTTTGATTGCAGACAACGTACTGCAGCATCATCAGCAGCCGAAGTCTCCTCCACTGGCGTTCAGTTTGCTGAAGTGCCACCAGCCACCGAGCTCGGAACAGACGGCCCTGAGTGAGTACTACCTATGCACAGCACAACCAATCGATACGCTGCCGAATCGAAATTATAAGGTACACTTAGGAGGATCGCTACAATAATTGATTTACCATTAAAGGGTATTAACATTACTCAGATCCCAAAAATACCGTATTGTGTTTTTCATATAAAAAATGTATGTTATTAGGTACTTAAGGTTAACACAAATGTATTGTACCTATTTTTTAAAATTTTAATAAACTTTGCATTGGAAAAAAAACCGGGCAAGAGCGAGTCGGACTCGCGCACCGAGGGTTCCGTAACATCCGGGTTTATGCATAAGGTTTATGTTTATAAATTTAATTTTTATTTTTATATTTGAATTGATTGAATGAAAGGTAAATTACGGTTTACGATTTATGACGTATTAAAAAAAACTACTTACTAGATCTCGGTCAAACCAATTTTCGGTGGAAGTTTACATGGTACATCATATATTTTTTTTAGTTTTATGTTATTAACTTATTTTAGAAGTTACGGAGGGGGGGACACATTTTACCACTTTGGAAGTGTCTCTCGCGCAAACTATTCAGTTTAGAAAAAAGTGTGCGTTTTGATGGCGCGGCCAAGGCGATATTTATAAAAAAGCCATTTATATTATATTTATATGTATAGGTATATTATTTTTTTATTATATTTATTTTTTTATTTATTTATGACAAGATTTAGTAAAAATTTGTAAAAGTTGATTCCCAAAACCATGAATTTGTCAAAGTTATGGTCAAAAAGTTAGAAGGGTTTGAACGTGGCCGCGCCATTGAAACGCGGAGAACCGCGCGGCCACGGAGATCTTTAAAACTAAGCGTTGCAGACACCTGAAATTTAGGTAAATAACAGATTGAATTTGTAAAAATATAGAAAAAAGTCCTAGGTTTTTATTTTAGGAGCTGTGACACTAACACTCTATGGCCGCGCCATTGAAACGGTGAAAAACACGTTATCGCCGATATCTCGCTGAAAAATTCAGACCTCTCAAGTTTTTTGTAAAACCTAGATTTGAATTTGTCAAAATTTGTAAAAACACAACAAAAAATCCTCTGTTTATATTTCAGGATCTGTAAAACTAAAACCCGTGTTTAATGTTTAGATAGGGTGACCATGGCTTATTGTTTACAGAGAACTTTCCACCTATTGTATTAGAAATTATATCTCAAGAATTCTAAATTAAATTCAAATGAAACAATAAGATACAAAAACGTGTCTATTTTTTTAAAAGTCACATAAATCATGTGACTTTTAAAAAAATAGACACGTTTAGTTGCATGTTACTGCATGTTTAGTTACCCCTCCGTTGCTTGGTAGCTGAAAATAATGTGGTTCTGAGTACCCAACAAATATTTAATACATGCACAAGTAAATTAATCCGCGGATTTATAAAAATATATACAGAATCGTTAAATTTACTTAGTGCTTATAAACTAGCGAGAGGAAATCATTACTAAATATTACAAGAGCGAAAACGACACATATGGATGCGATAGTAATATGGCTTTTATATTTGAACACATACTTTTAGAGTATTTGTACAGTGCCAATGTAACTAAAGAATGTTTAACCGAAACATGCGCCAACCACTCAAAAAGAACCACAGTGCTTTTATCGATCAATATGGAAATCATACATTTATTCGGAATCGGAGGACTGGAATGAATGAATCATTACATTATCGATGACTTGTATTTGTATATTTTGTCTTTTTTATTTGAAATGTGCGTTTTGTTTGTGCAGAATAAACAATTTTTCTTTCTTTTCTTTCTACCCCATTTTATAGTTTTTGTTTGTGTGAAAATATCAATTTATTTTGCAAGATTTCGACAAATGTTCGTTAGAGAAAGTCCTTGGTCATAATAATAAAACATATCTAAGTGTAAGTAAACAATCTGTGATTTATGTAATTTTTAAGGTTACCTATTAAGTTCGAAAAATATTTGACCGAACTTTTCAACTATTTTCGTTACTTTTTTTTTTACTTCTGCCACTGTATCAGTTGACCTATTATCAATTCGATTTTTTTCGGTACTCCGACGTTTCATTTGGTCGAAAAACTTTTTAACGAAGTTACACTTACCCGAAATAAGATTTGTTCGAAGTATTCTGTTTCCGAACATTCATTATACCACTGTTTTAATTACCATATTTTCATTTCACCAAACGCCTAGAAAGTTTGTGCACAGTATTTAATCTATCAGCATGCAAGCAGGCATGCAGCGTGCAAGCAGGCATGCAGCATGCAAGTAGGCATGCAGCGTGCAAACAAGCATGCAACATGCAAGCAGGCATGCCACATCCAGCAAGCATTGTTTCAGTCACGGCTCCAGCGCTGCGACGACAATGTCGACGGAGTCCCGCTCTCTGGGGCTCCTATTTCTGTGAAAAGGGTTTAAAGTAACCTAACAAAACCGAACCTCGGGGTGCCCTTCGCTCGCTCTTGCATCCTACGTCGCCTATCGACCGACCGAACCACGTGCTATGTAATTAAAACATTAATTATGTAAGTAAAACCATGTAATTCCCAAAAAATAATATTTTTGTCGACATATTTTTTTTCATAAGAAATCATTTGACTAAATGTTTATTGTCTAAAGACCAAATGCCTTAATGACATAATTATCCTCGGTAATATTCAGCCGTGTGAAAATTTGGCCAAATGAAAATGTGCCTACTAAAATCATTCCAAATATTGCATTGGTATGGAAAAAGGTTGCTAAAATTTGTTTGGATAATGAAATTTTACCAAAATCTTTTAGGCAAAAAATAACTTTAATTTTGGAAGTAGGTGTCTTTGGATTTGTATTTTAGTTTTTTGCCACCGACTTCCGAAATTAAAGTTATTTTTCACTTTATAGTGTTTTTGGAAGTAGGTTGTTTTTTTTGTATAAAAGTTTTTATTTTTCACTTTTTAGCGGGACAGTTTGCAATTTATCTAAGTTATAATAGCCTAATGTCAACTGCTTTATCAGGCTGCAATAGCCAAAACAGTACCTTATCTCATTTACTTAAGTTATTATTTTTCAAGTAATTAATAAACCAGCAAAAGTCAGAATTACAAGATCAGGAACTTTAGCCGATAACAGAAGCTTACGATCTGTCAGATAGGCAGTCGCTCCATGTAAAATAATAATAATAATAATAATAAATAATAATAATAATAAAATACTACAGCCATAGCCCAAATTAAATATCATTTAATAAAAAAAACAGTACTTACAATGAACCATATTTGGATAAATTTTAAACAAAAACTGCCGAACCGGGGGTGACATCTGTCATGTCACCTCCGATAAAAACTAACAAGAAAAGAAAATGTTGACAAGACTAGCCGCAAGACGTGCACGCCTACTACCTCCGGACTCTTCGCTCAGCTCCGCCTCGCCGCCGCCGGTACCCAGCCCCACTGTGAGCGCTGTGATGACACCGGCCGCGGCAGTTGCGTCGAGCTCGAGCGACGAGTATTTCTCTCCGCCCACGACGCCACCACCTGCTCGTCGACGGAGAGGACGCCGGCCGCCGGACGGCTTAGGACTTCGAGGCCCACCGGCCTCTGATAGGGTCCCAGCTCTCGGCGGAAGTGTGCAGCGCATGAGATGGACACAATCCATCAATGAAAATGTCATGCGCTCATACTATGGGGCTACAGAGGGGGGAAACATTCTGACCGCGTACCGTGTTCGGATGCTCTCTCTTTTTCAGGTGCTTGAACCAGCTGTCAACGTTTCGGCACAACGACTGTCGGATCAGGTGCGGGTCATCCAGCGTAATCATATGTTAGATGACACTGTACTTGATCGCCTGCGAAGTGAAATGCAGAGTAGCCATGTCATCGCCCCCCAGTCGCAGACCGCTGCAATATTACCGCAGCCTAATATAAGTCATACTGACGAGGGGAGTAATGATAGGGCTATAAATGTAAGTACCCAGTGCAATGAGGAATTAAGGAGTGCTTTGGAGGATGCGATTCAGGAATATCGCTTCATGTCGCCCGAACTTAGGCCACGCTTACCTCGTTTGCCCATGCATAACAAAAATAGGGCGCTGGTGGCGGTCCTGGATTCGCAGTTGTCAAAATATTTTGATACCTGCGAAGACCTCATCGATACTCATTCGATTCTGTACTGCGCGGCTGTAGCGGCATGTCGTGTAGCTCACGTCAAATTTGCCAACGATTCTAGAGCTACACGACCGAAACAAGCCGTACCAGCTTGGCAGTGCAGAATTGAACGCCGTATTGGTGGGGCCAGGACGCTCATCGGCAAACTAATCTGCTTCAGGGAGGGCAATACTCGCCCTAGAGTGATGCGCTTTGTGAGGCGGGCGTTCTCGGGGACTGATATCAGTCCTCAAGACTATATGTCTTGTGTCACAGAGCGCATCGACTTCCTGAAGCAGAAAGTGTATGCATGGGCAAACCGTATTCGTCGGTATAGGCGGCGAGTAGAGCGATACACTCAGAATCGCACCTTCCAGAGCGATGAAAGGTGGGTTTATAGGGGTTGGGAACGACCGGACCAAGGTGTGGCTGAGACGTGCCTACCAGATGATGATGCCATGTGTTCCTTCTGGCGCAGCATCTGGTCGGTGCCTGTCAGTCACACCGAAGGTGATTGGGCTCGGGAAGTCGAGCGAGCCTGCGACCCAATACCAGAAATGGGGGCTATCACCATCTGCCCCCAAGATGTAGCTCGTGCAGTCCGTCCGTTGCCTAACTGGAAGTCTCCTGGGCCGGACGGGCTGCAGAACTTTTGGATCAAATGGTTTCCAAGGTCGCACGCTCGCTTGGCATCTCAGTTCCAGACTGCTTTGGAGTCTGGTTCGCTACCCCAATTCCTAACGACAGGAATTACCCACCTGCTCCATAAATCAGGTAGCACCGCGGAACCCAAAAATTATAGGCCGATCACGTGTTTACCGACGGTCTATAAAGTTCTTACATCCATTTTGAGGACTAAAATTAACAAACATATAGACACCAACTCCATCATGTCTGCCTCTCAAAATGGATGTAGGAATGGGTCCCGCGGTACTAAGGAGCTACTCCTCATTGATATGGCCATTAGCCAACAGGTTCGTCGTTTCCGAAAGGATCTGTCGACATGTTGGATAGATTATAAGAAGGCCTATGACTCGGTGCCACATACATGGCTCATGAGGGTGTTAGAGTTGTATAAAGTAGATACAACTCTACGCACCTTCCTGATGTCGTGTATGGGGCAATGGAGGACGGTCCTTCGCTATCCAGGATGTCGAAATATTCAGAGGAATAGCGAACCGATAAGGATTGAGCGAGGCATATTTCAGGGCGACAGTTTGAGTCCGCTTTGGTTCTGCTTAGCCTTGAATCCTCTAAGCACACTGCTGGAGGATTCAGGTCTAGGCTATCGGCTGAGGAGAGGTGGTCAGGTTATATCTCACCTCCTTTACATGGATGACCTAAAACTTTTTGCCCCCAACACATTACAACTGATGGAGCTACTGAAAATTACTGAAACTTTCAGTAGCGCCATCAGGATGGAATTTGGTGTGGACAAATGTGCGGTCATGCATGTAAAGCGAGGGGAGATTGTGGAATCCGTGGGAACCCAACTTGATTCAGAGAGCGGTACTTCTGGACACGGCCCGCATTGTTAGGAGGTTCCTCTCTCTGGAGCCCTGACCGCCGGTAGCTTGGACCCTGTTCCCGATACCGGTGGGCTACTATTTTTATATTTTTAAATGTTTTTATATTTTTTATACTAATATTTAAAAATATAATTTATATGTATTTAGTGAAATAAAAGAAATAATAATAATAATTTATTTGCATCAAGTTTTACATTTTACATTAAACACATGGTAGTACATACAGTTTAAAGTAAATTATACAATAGTGTGGCGACACCAGCACCCTTGCTAAGTTGCCAAGGCAACTTGTGTTAAAGATGCTGGGCCCGACCCTCTATGAGATGTTTCTTAATTGCATTTAGGTACATACATGCCATTTTGCAATTATGTGAGTAGTTCATTATATGGCGTAGGTAAACGAACAAATAAACTAATTATGAAAGGAAATATAACAAAGTAATATAAAAAAAACAAAGAAATATAAAGAGTATTGCGTGTAGTGGTGTGTGAAAGGGTGTGTGAGGGTGTGTGTGTGGGGTGTGTGAGGGTGTGAGTGTGGGGTGTGTGTGGGGTGTGTAAGGGTGTGTGTGTGTGTGTGAGGGTGTGTGTGTGTGAATTATTATTCGTATATTTGTGGGTAATGGTAGCTAGCGATGTTCAAATGAGGAAAAGGGGTTTAACGGGAGCTGTATTGACTCAACAATAAGCTTTCTGTGTTGTTGTAATTAAGGGTTTGTAGCCAATTATATAGCTTCTTTTTAAATGATATTATAGGGAGTGAGTAAAAGTTCAGTATTCTGTTAAGACTATTGTAGAGATGAGGACCTTGGAAACAGGGAAATCTTCTTGTGAAAGAGTATTTACAGCGGAAGGGTTGACATACTTTGTCTTTGCGTCTTGTGGTAATTATTTCGTAGGAGGTTCTTTGATGCTGATATAGTAATATGTGTAATACAAATAATTGTCTGACTGTGAGGACTTTACAGTTCTTATATAGTTCTTCAGTTGGGAAAAGGATGGGCCGAAAGGTACTAATTTTCAGCACTGCTCTCTGAGCTCGTTCTAGTTTCAACAGTACCGTCTTGGGTGCACCACCCCAAGCGCATATACAGTACGTTAAGAGAGACTGGCAAAGAGCAAAATATGTACACCTGATAGTTTGAGGTTCAGCAATGTGGCGAAGAGTACTAAAGACAAAAATTAACTTTCTGATTCTTCTTGTCAGTAGCTCTATATGAGGTGCAAAGCTCAGGCCATCATCAAGAGTCACACCGAGGTATATTATGGTTCGACAACGTTCTAATTTTGGGCATGTACATGTCGCAGAACCAGACAGTAAACATGAGTGCGCTACCAAAGCGTATGAATCAGGAGGTTGAGTGGAATGTCGCAAGCTGTACGTAAGAATTTTAGTTTTGTCGGTATTGATTGTGAGAAGGTGTCTTTTGAGCCATTGTAGAACACTATTTAGTCCTTTTTGTGCGGAAGCGAAGGTGTCATCCCAAGTCACGCCAGAGAAGGTAAGGACGGTGTCATCAGCAAACGCCACGATTCTTCCACTTTCCAAATTCATATTACATAATTGATTAACATAAATCAGAAAAAGGGTTGGGCCAAGCACACTGCCTTGGGGAACGCCGAATGTCACTGGTTCCTCTCTACTGAGGTAATTTTGTATTTTTACACACTGAGTTCGGTTTTGAAGGTAGTCCCTAAAGATATTAAGTGTATGGCCACGAATCCCGAGTTCCTCCAGCTTTATTAATAAGTCAGAAATCGAAACTGTATCGAAAGCTTTAATTAGGTCCAAAAAAATTGACAATACTTTATTTTTACTATCAATATTTTTTGTAACATGGTCGATTAAATCATTTACAGCACAGCTAGTGGATTTGTTGCGTCTAAAGCCGAATTGATTGGGAGAAAAAAGCTTTTTATCTTCCATATAAGTCACAAGTATTTTGTTGATTAGGCGTTCTAGAACTTTAGAAATAGAAGGTAATACTGCAATAGGACGGTAATTATTTACAAGCTTTTTGCTCCCATTTTTATGAATGGGGTGTATGATGGCCTTCTTGAAGTACAGGGGGAAAGTGCCGGTATGGAAGCAGAGATTAAAAATATGTGTGAGAATGGGGACCAGTGTCAATGAATAGCGTTTTAAGAACTGTGTTGGAATGTGGTCCCAGCCTATAGCAGAATCTGATTTCAATGACATTAATACCTCCCCGACTTCCGCTTCATCGGTGTCTAACATGACGAATGATTGTAAAGGTGAGGATGTGGAGGCAATGTCTGGTGGGATTTTTTGACTATCAGGTGGACAAGAAAATTTATCTGCAAGTTCCTTGCCGATGTTGGCAAAAAAGTTGTTTACCCCGTCAACCGAGGCCTGAGGTGAAGTAGAAGAAGCCAATAAATCAGTGCTGGGTATGTTTGGCTTGCCTGTATTTGTTACTCTCTTTATCACCTTCCAAATCTTTTTATTGTCTTTTGAAGCCTCACTCAATTCTCTCCTGTCATAATCTCTTTTTAGTTTTTTAAAGATTTTTGTGCAGTAGTTCCTATATCTTTTATATGTAATACTTAATATAACATTGCTCGGAGACAGCTTGAGTTTTTTGTGCATTGCATCTTTATTACGCATACAGCGGAGCATACCAATAGTCATCCACGGTTTGAGTAAGCGTTTTTTATTTGGAATCTCGATTATAAAAGTGTGAGTATTTATGAGTCTAGCTAGAATAGTAACTAAACTTTTTGTCGCTTCATTAGCGTCGGTATGCTCGTAAACTAGTTGGAAATTAGTGGCCTTCATCTCACTATCAAGAGTTTCGTAATTAGTCTTCGAAATGGTGCATGGCCGTGGATTGACAAATTTGTTTAGACTAAGGCACAGCATTACAGCGTTATGGTCGGAGACGGAAGCGTGTAATACTATGGTGAGTGCAGTCAAGTTAGTTTTAAGCATTATGTGGTCAAGACAGGCATTCTCACGAGTGGGAAGTGAGTGAGCAGATAGCAGGCCATGGGAAGCTATGAGATCGAGATAGTCCGAGGTTTGGTTTGAAGATATAGTACATGCGATGTCTAGATTAATGTCACCAACTATTGCTATGTTTTTATATGTAACCAGGCTTGTTAAAAGAGCGTTTAGGGATTGTAGGAAGTTACTTACGTCTCTAAAAGACGGGGATCTATAGATGCATATTATTGCCTTATCGGTGCCAATTTTTAGCACTAGACAACTGGCATCTGAGACGTCAGGTTCTTCGACTGTGTAATTTTCTATATTTTTTACATAAAGGACTACACCATCGTTCAGGTTTAAGTGTTTTGTTGTTTGATAATAGGAGTAGTTATCGATAGTAGGGATTGAATCATTATAACGTTTCAGCCAGCACTCAGTCAGTACTAGTATTTCGCAGTCAAGATTTATTCTGTGGAGGAGGGTTAAGAAAGAGTCGAAGTTTGCATGAATAGAGCGAATGTTCTGGGTAATTATTTTTAATTGCTTGGAAGGGTTAGTGACATAGCGAGTGCATTCTTCGGGGTCACAATTAAGAGTGGCAGAGACTGAGAGCTGATCTATATTGCTAATAATTTCTGACACGCTATCCACCGTTAAATAGTTTTTTTTATGGGTGTACCGGACTGGGGAGTCATAAGGTATCCTGTACCTAAATCATCTGCAATATCGATAACGATTTTAAACAAGCACAAAGTAAACAAGCATGTATGGTAGCGTGCAGTAATCTTTTTAATACTACAAGTGTGAAAGCTTATGAGGATGTGTGAATGTATGGATGGATGGATGGTTGCTAGTGCTACTAAAGAAACTTGGCAGACAGACATTCTACAACCTGGAACAACACATGGGCTACTAAATATGTCAGTTCCACGCGGGCGGAGCCATGGGTAAGAGGTAGTGATGTATATTTGAATGTGATGTAGAAAATACAGACAGATAAATGTGAATATGTATTGTAAAAACTGATATAATGCATTAAATATATTATGGTTGTTGGTTGTTGTTTTGTGTAGTGATTGTTTGTATAGTGTAAATAGGGTTTTAATGTACATTGGTTTGTTGTGTGTGTTGGCATACACGTATAAAAATATAAAAATCAAAAGAAAGAAAATAAAAATTAAAACTATGGTAAATACAGAAAATTTAACAAGGCATGCAATTTTCAGACAGAGCATAAATGTTTTAGGTAGCACGCGTTGTTGGGTGTTATTAAGTGTATCAAGTCATTTTTCTAATTGTTTCAGACCTTCAAAGTCGGATTCCTGTAATATTCTCTTTGCCGGCGCTCCGTCTTCCTTTTTTATGTAGACTTTGCCATGTGATGTCCAGTGGTACGCATAGGCATTTTGCTTTGTAAACTCTCTTGCTTGATAGAACAGCTTTCTGGCTTTAGTTGTAAGACTCTCAGAGATAAATACGGGACTATTTCCCGGCATTTTAATGTGCGAGCTGTTAAGTCGGTTGGTCTTGTGGTCGCGATTATAGGTTTTAATGTTAGCTAGAAGTTTATCCTTGATTATGGTTGACGTAAATTCGACGGTAATAGGCCCATCAGTTTGGGGTTTCCTGTTACTGGTAAGACGAAAAACATCTCTGAGCTCGCCTGTTTGTATTTCGGTGCTCACAGCAGTTCCCAGATTTTTTACAAGATTTATAAGGTCATCCTTGGACTCGTTCGGTTTTTTAGGTACATTGCGAATTTCTAGACTTGATGATTTTGAATTTCGTTCCATGATCTCGACTTTTTCTTCTAAATGTCCTACATACTCCAATGTGTTCCTCTTTTCTTTTTCCAAAAGGGCCACTTTAGCCATGAGATCGTCATATTTACCACTCAAAAACTCAACCGTTTTTCTCAATTCTGTATTTTGAACCTTTATTTCGTCTAAATTACATTGCATCAAACTAAATTTCTCTTGCTGCTCCTTTCTCAAGGCATCAAGTAATGACATAATGTCTTCCCGGAGAGATTTCATCTCAATTGCTTGCTCAGAATCACGTTTACGTTTCTGACGTAAAGTGACTCTGTCAACCGTTAGTTCCGAAACTGGTGTTGTCAAATCGGGCTCAGAACTGTGGTGAAGAAGAGGTTCACTGCCAGATTTAGGTGGCGTCCGGTTCATCATATTGAAAAGTTAACAAATAAAATAATATGTACCTTACGTCTGGAGATGACAAGTGAATTGACGCTTTGACACACGTTGCTTAGTGTAATTTGTTAGGCGCTTGCAATTGCTAGTAGTCCTTGAAGAGGGCGGAGTCAGGTGGTAATGACTCACGCGTAGTCGACAGAGATGGGTAGCGTGGACACCAACTTGCTATCTCGCCTCGCTCGCCGCGTGACTCGATCTCTTGTAACACTTTGCGCGCCTGGTACTTTTCGAAAATTAGACTTTACGATTTATTTTAATTTTTGTATTAAAATTTAAATATTGATTTAATTAAATAGACTATTTAGGTAAACACGTCCGTGCGCAATGGCTGTCCGAGGGGAAGGGGAAAATGCTGGTATTCAGCTGCATCCGGCTAGACTGGAAGCCAACCCCGACATAGGAAAAGGCTAGGCAGATGATGATTTTTGTTTATATTTTTTTTTAGATTTTGTTAATGGATTTTTTGGACTTACCTATTGAAGCATGGGAACATTAAAATCAAATATTTTTTTTTTTATTTATACATCAAAGAGGTCACCCTAACTATTTCCGTTAGGTACTGAGAACCGATAAGCACTTACCTGGTCATCCTCAGACCTTTAAAATGCATCATGTAGTAGCACCCGTGTTCATTAAAATAACTGATGAAAGCTAGGTCAACAGTCAAAGTACTCAAAGTGCATCATATTTTATTTATCACACTAATATTATAAAGGCGAAAGTTTGTGAGTGTGTGTGTGAGTGTGTGTGTGTGTGGGGGTGTGTGTGTGTGTTTATATGTTTGTTACTTTTTGATAAAATTTTGTATGGAGGTAGCTGACACCCTGGATTAACATATAGGCTACTTTTTATCCCGATAGTCCCACGGGATCGACAATTACGCGGGTGAAACCGCGGGGCGCAGCTAGTTACAAAATAAATATAAATTACGATGTAGGTTGGTTGTGTACAATACTCCTAGAGAAATTAAATCTATTAGAGCTCTCAGAGAGCAAATAAAATGGGCAAACATGGTGACATCTCTGTGACGCGTTTTATTGTAGTATGGTCGTTTGTCGGTAGGCGCCAAAATAATAAATGCTATACATAGATAGGGTCATCCGTCCGGATTTCTCCGGACTTCTAGACTTTTGTCCGGCTCTTTAATTTGTCCGGATTTTTTTGCTATAAATGGGATACGAGTAATAAAACTTACCTATATTATAAGTAATACCAAATAAGTCTTAAAAATTTATTAACTTCACATTCATCTAAAAACAAAATAATGAAGTATACTTCTTTCAATCAACTTATCGAGATCAAACAATAATGTTTAGTTCAAACACATATTTTTTATTTAAAAATAGTTTTACGTAAAATAAAACAACGCTAGTTTCTGGTACTTATAGGTATTAATTTTTATATTTTTCAGCGCACTTTTTTTATCCCCGCACCCTGCAACCTCCTTCCCCGCGCCGCACGAGCATTGATCGCCACCAATTGCTCAAGACGGATTTGCGATTTCAGACTTTTGATAACTATCAAGACACAACATAAGGAAAACTGGAACAGTATGCGAGAGACCTTTGCAGCAGTGGGACAACATAGGTTAATCACCTTTCAAACAAAAAAAAAACAAAATCAAAATCGGTTCATCCGTTCGGGAGCTACGATGCCACAGACAGACACACACACACCCCCACACCCCCCCCCCCACACTCACCCCCCCACACACACCCACACCACCCCCCACACACCCCCACACACACACCCCCACAGACACGTCAAACTTATAACACCCCGTCGTTTTTGCGTCGGGGGTTAAAAAAGAAGAAGAAAGAGCCTGGCTGTGGGAAGTGCGGGCACATAAAGGCTTATTATTTTGATGTTTGAACTAACAAGTCTGTTAATATCTTCTAGTGTTATCGAACAGCAGCCCGCATCGGAAATCGCAGAAGTTGTAGAAGAGCCGAAGCCGCTGCCGAAGCCGCTACCGAAGCCGCTGCCGAAGCTGCGGCAGCGGCGGCCGACACCAATGACATCGGCTATGTCGACTCGCTCAAACATTCGAGGTACGGTTGGCTCCAGAAGTCCATGTGCAAATTTACAAAGCAATATCTTGACGTTTAGTTTGACTTACGACCTTCTTTTAATGAGTAATTTGACACACACACCCGCATATTACTCGAATAATCACGCTATTGAATATACATAGTTCCGTGTCATGTTCGTCTTGTTCACATAGTTCGTACAACTTTATGATTATACCCACAGAAACCTAAATAAATAAATTATAAGGTGGACAGATGCACCATTCACCGCGACTAAATACTTACGAGTGTTGTGGTTCTTTGTTGGTTGATAATAATTTGATATTGTGGATTAGTGAAGTGTGTTTAATCTATTAGCGGTGCTGTTCATTTTGAAATGCAAGCAAAGGAGATAGCCCATCTTCCCTATATCTCGGGGCCTACATGTTACAGTTATGAAATTGGTGTAATTTTTTAAGATAATACACCTAGTATTATGTCACTTAATTTCAATGAAATTGACAGTTTGTATTCTGAGATTTTTGAATTTGAATTTATGGCAAAAGTGAGGTTAGAAAATGGATGAAGTGACAAGCAACTATACAATTAAATCAGAGATCATTCTTATTTAACTGGTTTGTTATACAATTACAGTTACTGGTAATCGTTTTACGTGTGATTATAACCGAAACCTGATATTTTTGTAGTATGTATCTACCTAGATCATGTTTTCAAAAATACATAAGTATAACACTGTGCAACAATGTTAAAGATTAATTGCCTGCAAACATTTTTATTAATTAGTTTTATGATATTGAGTTTGCAATGGTCTGGCTAAGAGTTTAAAAGTCTATACCGTACAGTTAATGTATATATCAACACTTAGTTAGGTGCCTACCGTCAGATTCCAGAAACAAGCCAAAGTCGTTGGTAAGATCACAGAAAATACGAATTTCGTAGCAGAACACATTCCCCGGCGCAATCACAATAAAGCGAATGAATTGACGTTTGAGTTCATGTTTGACAAATGAAAAAATACATGACATATATTTTTAAACCTGACACAATGTCTTTTTAGCCACGTATCCATACTTAGCTAGTGAGAGTTGTAAATCACACTAATATTATAAATGCGAAAGTTTGTGAGTGTGTGTGTGTGTGTGTGTGTTTATATGTTTGTTACTTCTTCACGATCAAACGGCTGCACCAATTTTGATAAAATTTTGTATGGAGGTAGCTGACACCCTGGATTAACATATAGGCTACTTTTTATTCCGATATTCCCACAGGATTAAAACTTATGCGGGTGAAACCGCGGGGAATTTTTTTTTCTTTTTTGTATTTTCGTTATATGATAAAATGACGATCATTTTGCAATACAATAATTGACTGTAACGCGTAGGCCCAGCTATGGGCATTCTCCTTTAAATATTGAGACGAATGCGGATATTATCACGCGGCGTAAAAGTGAACTTAATATTATATCACAAATATTTGATGAAACCGGACTGATGAACGGACATATTTTAATAACAATACAAATAAAATAAATATTACATATTATTCTCGTGTATTAATTTATCGAATAATGAAAAAAAAAGATAAGATTATTGTTGAAAAGATAAATAAAGGTTTCATCTCGAGATTGGAACCCAGGCCTGTGTGTTTACTAATCCAATACGCAACGCTACCCGCTAGTGGTACTTGTTATGAAGATGTGAATTTTAGCAATGGTATGAACCCACCAAGGTCATACGTAATTACGCCGCGCGTGGGAAAAAGCGACGACGGTATGTTTTTGTTTCGTTCGACGTTAGCCAGTGTACACACACAGATGTAGGTACGGGCCTGCGGCGCGGGCGCGAAGACGACGCGCATGTTCACAGAAATGTCAACTTTATTATGCGTAAACAATATTGATGTCCTAACTAACACGACTTTCTTTTATATATATAGATGATTATGTGACAGTTACTACACCTCCTATTTCGATTTGGGGCTAGTTTTCAATTTCATCCTTTAAATGGATATATGATTTCAGTTGCCGCAGGTGATAAGGAACAGCTGGCCGGGCTGGTGCGCGGCCACCCGGTGCTGTACAACACGCACTACGCGCACTTCAGAGACAAGGCGCAGAGGCGCTACGCCTGGCAGGACATCAGCAGGAGGATGCTGCGCCCAGGTACTTTGATGTTCACACTTCTCATCATAAGGCGTACATTACACACTTGAACATTTAATACATTTTATTATCAATCATAAAATTCGAATGACCGATGGCATGATAGGCACATAAATGCAAACATTAAAGACGGAAGGTAATATCTGTCAATCATGCCTTAATCACAGCAGTGCTTGGAAATGATGATGATGATGATCTCTACCAAACAAAGGGGAAATATTCACTCGAAAAAATGTTAAAACTCTTCTATAAACTTATTAATGTGTGTTCTTCAAAATAAGGCTTATTTGTATACATACTACATCTACTTATATAAAAGGAAAATCTGACTGACTGAATTCCGGAGAAAAATCCTGAGAATATGTCGCTATTTCAGATTTTTTTCTCAAACGTAATGTACTATTTAAAAAGTCATATTATAAATCATTTTGTCTCTGAGGATCTCGATCTTGGGGGTCATCATGCTCAGGCGTTGGCGCGGTTAGCATAGAATAGAATAGAAAGATGTTTATTTCCCTGGTTCATATGTTACATTATGTCCACAGGTCGGTGGTGTATTCGGCCTGTGGGTGTGTCAGCTACTTACAGTCTACCTATGTTTGTCTGAAAGAGATCTATATAAGTGTCGTGTAGTGTGTGCTGTGAGCTTGTTAGTATGTACAGAATGAATTTATATATATTTATAGTGTTGTTCTATGTTGCCCTATCCTATTTACAGTTGATTACAGTTTATGGGGACGTGGAGCGGTCGTTCGCTTGCTGAGCAGCCGACTCCTGTCTTTTTTTGGTACATAGTCGATTTCACCTAGTCTAGTATTAATTAGGAGGGGGTTGTGCTGTCCGTATCCGAGGTAGGCGTCACCAGGGGTCTCTAGATCCTCGATGTGCATTTCACGGAGTCAGCGCAGCATGTCCTCGTTTAAGTCTTGTGCACGGAGGTGGAAGTCTTGTGCAGAGTAGTGAGGTTTCTAGGCGTCTTGGGAATTGTCCGCTGGTCTTGAGAGCCATGCGGTTTTGGCGTTCATTTTTAAGTAAGTTGCTCTTACTGTAACGTGACAGTAGTTGTACCACGCCATAATCCAATATAGGAAGTAGGCAGGCCTGAACGACAGCAAGTTTCACAGTCATATCCGTCTTGGCGTGCCAGCCTATGATAGGGGCTAGCGCGCCGCGTGCTCGTCGCGCCTTCTGCACGACGGACGTAATCCGTCTGTTTGCCCATAGTCATGGTCTTGTCCAAGTGCGCTGACAAGTCATGGTCTTGTCCACATATTTTATGCTATTTTTATCTTCGATTATCTCGTCTTTGATGCGAATGGTTCTGCGGTAGTTTCTTTTGTGAGTGAACATAGCACACTCCGTTTTGTCTACGTTACATTTTAGCCCCCAGCGACGGTAGTAGTCGATGACGGTATCGGCGGCCCAACCCGCGCGGTGTGTCGCGCAGTTTGGGTCGGGAGACCTGAGGTCATCGGCGTATTGGGAGAGCTTGAGTCCGCGGATACGGTCCCGTTGGTCCCAAACGTCGTGTACGTATACATGCGCGGTTAGCAGCGGGGCGCGAATGCGGGAACACCCAAATATTCCGAAATATTTTATTCCGAATTTCGATGTTCCGATTTTCAAAAGTCCGAATTTCATAATACCTAAGAATTATAATGTCTATTATTAAAAATCACGAAATTCATGTTTCCGAAAGTCATAAATGCGATTTGCTTGTTTTCCGATTCGATTCACATATGTTCGAAGAATCAAATGCTCGATGGGTTCTCAGTCCGAAAAACGTCATTCCGATTTTCAATTTTCCGAATAACCTGTTAAAATTGGTACCCCCTTTCTTCTCCTAAACTTGTTTGTCGGAAAGTCATTATCCATAACACGTTTGCTATAAACTTCAGTAACCATAATGTTCAAAAATTCTAAATTTTGTTTTACATAATTATCTTTACTTCTAAATCTATTCTGTCATAATATCGAGTACTATAATAATTGAATCTCCTAATTTTGCATGAAATAAAGTCATATGTCCTAACACGTATTGTATTATATAATGTGTATTATTCCGAATGTCCATTTATAATAAAATTGTTAGCTCTAAAACATTTGCTAAAAATTTGGTTTTAATGACCAGTGATCGGAATAGAAGAGCTATTTAGGTTCATTGACCGCAAACATTGATGATAATATGGATATTCCACGGGATTCCGACTGATACTACGGGATTTTTATAGGATTTTATTGTCGCTAGAGTGACGCACCTGTTTTTGTCTCTTTCTGCGCCACTAGAATTCAATTCTTTACCAACAGTAACTTCGAAACTAAATTTAACTTCGCAACTAAAAGGGAATATCCATATTATTCTAACCTATGGCAAGTACATAAAACAGCTCTACCTATTCCGATCTATGTTAATGACAGAAACGAATCGCTGTAAATCCGACTCCACGCAGTCTTGTCTGCCCTACCCCTAGAGTGTAATTAAAAATCGCATAGGCGCGTGGGGCCGCCGGAGAACCGCAGCGCAGGAGCCGTGACAGAAACCATGCTTGCTGCATGTTGCATGCTCGCTTGCATGCTGCATGCTTGCTGCATCCTGCGTGTTTGCTTCCATGCTGCGTGTTTGCTTCCATGCTGCATGCATGTTACTTTAAACCCGTTACACAGAAATAGGGGCCCCGCGAAGCGGGGCTCCGTCGACACTAGGATGCAAGAGCGAGCGAATGACAATATAAATACCTTTACCGTGCATCGAAGTCTAGTAGTATCGCAGTGAAGATCTATCGCGGTACCATGCATGGAAGTGTAGTGGCGTCGCAGTTACGTGCATCGCAATATTGTAGCATCGTATTAGCATTTATCGATATTTTGTGCTTCGATATTCCGTATTCTACTCGTATATTTGTCTTGCTATTCAGTTTTACAAGACGTTTTTATTTCGGAATTCTAATTAATCGGAATTCGTATTTTTGAAGTTTCGAATTTTCATTAATTCGGACTTTTTGTTATTCGATCTATTGGAACTCGGTATTTTGAGAATAGTGCTTATAAACGTTAGGAATATTGAAATTTCGGAATTATAAAAATAGGATGAATGATAAATCGGAGTTGTTATATTAGGAATTTTGAACCATTCGGAATTATGAAAATCGGTATAATTCGAAATTCGTATTTGTGACTGTCGGAATAAAGTTTTTCGTATTTATGTAGTGTACCCAACCCTATGTATGGAAGAATGTTACGGTGATAAGTTGAAAAAAAATGTGGTTTTTCTTTTTCGTGTAAATGATAAATTATTTATTTTCAGTAAGTAGGTTTTTACAAACACATTTAAATGTCAATCATATTTTTTAAACTAGATGAGGTCGGCGTTTCCTATCTGACTACTCTGAGAAGAAAGGCCGAAACAAACTCAGAGGTCAGTCTCTTTTAAAGTCCAGACAAAATCTTGGTCAGATCATGGTCAGATCGTGTGAAGACTATGTAGATTGGTGTCTGAAATGGTCTTTTGAGGAAAGAACCACACAGATTGAGCGGACCTGTCCTATCAGTGCACGCATTTGTCAAAAATTGTGCAGCTCAACTCAGAAGTTGAGGAGCTCAACGATTCGACGAACAATACCAAAGAAAGGACATTTGGGTAGGCCGCGTAAATTACTCAAACTGCCAAATCATGATTAAAACTAAGAAGGAAAATAGAACGAAAAAATGACCCACATAGTCCTCACATTCACAATAATTAAATGAAAATTAAAACTTTACAAAGTAAATATTCATGTCATTGTCTAAATAAAATTCATCAATGTCAATGTGTATATAAAAAATCCGGACATAATCTTTGAGGACCATGTAGATTAGTGTCTGAAATGGTCTTTTGAGGAAAGAAATCAGATTGAGTGGACATGGCCAGTCAGTGAGCGTGGCGATTATGGCAAACCCCCCCAAAATTGGGGGAGGCCTATGTCCAGCAGTGGACGTCTTTCGGCTGAAATGATGATGATGATGATGATGGACAGTCAGTGCACGCATTTGTCAGCAACCGTGCAGTGTAACTTGTTAAGTATGTGAAATAGGGATTTAACGTTTTGGTCTATTATGCTTTTTGACTCTTTGGTCTAGGTATCATGCAAAAGGAATACAATCGTGTATTTAATTTGTTTTTTTTTTCGATGCAAAAAAATTGGAATGTTATACCTATCTATTTTTTCGTCATCGCGGCGTAACGCTTAAGAGTTATTCAATGGACTTTACTTTAAAACATAGAGAATTATCATATCAAAGTTTACTCAAAGTAGTTTTAAATTTAATTTATTTATTTTGTTAAAAAATTAGTAAATTCGTTTTGGCACCTACCTACTTACGTCGTTTAATTAGCGAAAATTATAGCCATCACTCTTCTTTTGCGTTTCAAAAGTAATTGCATCACTTTCGCTCGCTTAGTAGGTTTTCGAGGATTCAAGATTTTCGAAGTAGCGATTAATTTTTAAGGAGAGTATTTTACTGTGGTATAAATAATCTCATGTTATGGAAATATTCCAATAAATTTTTCAAAATTCCAACTTGTGAGTGTGAAAAGAGGACACACAGTTTATATAAAAAATCTTATTCCTTTTAACTTGTAACTTGGCAATATTTGCCTCAGTAAATCTATAATAATTATATAAAATTCAAAGCCCAAACCGCTGGTCCTAGAGACATGAAATTTGGAGGGTGTGTTCTTCGTGAAGAATAGGTATCCAATAAGAAAGGGTTTTTCGAAATTCCACACGTAAGCGGGTGAATGGGGGGAGGGTGAAAATTCACGCAGACGAAGTCGCGGGCAGAAGCTAGTAATAAATAAAGCGCTGTCGGATTAACTCAAAACTCGGTATTAATTGGTACCTATTTAAAAAAAGTATGTGTTTAAGGGTTTTTCAAAATTCAACTCCTAAACGGGTAATACAGTTTAAGGGGTGGATTTTAGGGTCCGTGGCTTAGGCCCCCAGTGGTCGACGCACCTGTGGCCGACGCCCCCGATTCGATTAATTTAATTCAAAGTAATTTTTGATCAAATGTACTGTCAGGCACAAAAATTGTTTTACAAAAATATTAAATGTACTTAATATTGATTGTAAGTATATGCATAACATTAAATCGTAGTTATATTTATAATATAGAAATGCTTTTATATTAGAGGTAGGTTTTGAAGTCTTTTTGATTTTTTGGATGTTTGTACATAATAAATATGCTTCTAATGGGGAAAAAGGTGTGTAAGGATAAGGTTAAGTGGCGATCTATTCTCTCTGCTATTTGATAGATAACTTTTGTTTAGCAAGGAAAAATACTTTATTAATAGGGTGAAACACTTTTCTCATTTACTGTACTAAGTGAAAAAGTACTAAAATAAAAGATATTAAATTAATCGTATCGGGGGCGTCGGCCACAGGTGCGTCGACCACTGGGGGCCTAAGCCACGGACCCGGATTTTACTGCTTGGTGCTTGCTTCAATTAACTGTGTATAAATATTGTTTAAGTCCTATAATGGCAACGTACCAAACGCTTTTTTAAAGACAAGCCCTTTTGTGGTAAAAAGGGAGTACATACACAGTTTATTTGAAAAATCTTATTCCTTTGACCTATAAACTTAAAAATTGGCCCGAATACTTATTTCTCTAAATAAATGATAAAGATCGTAAACATTATTTTTCGAAAACTGGCTTTCAAGGGGGTGGAGGGGATGTTAATAGTTTAGTACAAAATCCACGCGGACGAAGTTGCGGGCAAAGTGCTAGTTTATTTAAATATAATAAAAACTGCCCAAGTGCGAGTCGGACTCGCACACGAAGGGTTCCGTACCACAAGGCAAAAACGCCGAAAACACGTTTGTTGTATGGGAGCTCTCCTTAAATATTTATTTTATTACCCGGGACGGTACTGGGTGCTTACTCTCGAGTTTAATTCCGATAGATCGACATTGGAATTGTGACGTTTCGTACTCTTGAGTTCGATGCTAGCGCCAATTGATTTTTAGATTGGGTGTCCATTTTGGGGAACTAAGTGGAATTGGGAACGGGCTTGGCGTGGGGTAATCGGTACTCTTGAGTGTATTTTGACAGCTGTGTATTGCGTCAATATTGCGTTGGGATAGTTTGTTGATAATGATTTTTCCAAAGACAAAAGTGTAACTTTTTAGAAATTGTTTTGCGTTTTAAGTGGTTTTTTGTGGGTTATAGGATTATAATATGGCATGATAAGCAGTAGTATATAGTGTTTTACGTAATTCCCATAAAAAACAACTGAAACAAAGACGAGATAAGCGTCGGATGATGCGTTATACGGACAAAGCGTTTTCTATGAATGAATACGAGTTTAAAGCAAATTACGGAGTGAGCAAGGATTTGACTCCTCTTTCGTATTACATAACAACATTTTTATCCTATCTCTATACAATAAAAACTTTTTAGAACATTAGCTTACTAAAATCGGTCTTCGGCATGTTTTCATTAAGTATACAAAATTCTTTCTATCTCTAAAACCCGTAGACGGATTTACATAATTCAAACTAGTAGATTAGTTTTGAACATAAGCCTCTCATTTGACACTAAAATCTCGCAAATATTCCTATAAACAAAAAACCTCGTTTTCAAGTTACGTAATTATTCTATCATTTTTCTTCGTGAATTAAAATGATCAAAAATTCTATATCTGATTCTACTAAGAAAACTATTAATAAAAACCAGTTAGAAAGCTAATTAGAACAATACAAAAACTTAAAATTTAATTAGAAAATCAAAATCTTACTCAGTAAAACAGTAGTAAAGCACATATCGACGCCCACGCTAGGTACTTTTTGGTCTTAACTATCCTATTCTAACTATCACTTTTACATAACGCACCTACGGTGCAAAAACGTCACTTATGCAAATGATGTAATTGTTCAGGGGAAGCGTTTGAAAATTCGACATCCTAATAAAATGTATAGTTCTTCTTGACTAAACACTGCCCTCTCGCGGAAAGTATACGCACTACACAAATGACAATTACTCACCAGGTAAAGGGGTACATAAGCTACTTTTTCTCATACTCAGATCAATTTTGAGAAAAATTGCATAAGTGACGTTTTTGCACCGTAGGTGCGATAATATTCTAACTTATTTATCACTTCACTGGTATATATCTCAGTTATGTTCACTATTCACATAAACACGGTCGGCGTTCGTCACAAAAACATTATTTACTTACTCTATAGAGAAATTGTATATTTATTTACTTGGTACCATTTGTATAAAACTGTAATACTAATTAGTTAAGTAACATAACGGACAGTAATTATTTCTTACTAAAAATAACCAATATTGTTATAAACAAACAAACTTGCAGTTCGAATTCACTTCTTCTTCTTCTTTTTATGTTTGAAATTGGAGAACTTACACGCAGTCTTTTTTTTTTAGTAAGTAGTGTAGGCAACAATCCTACCCCATAAAGCCAAAGTCATGGTTAATTTTATGATTTTATTCATTTTCTTATGCCCAAATGAATTTATTACTTTATAAATAATCAATTAAAGAACTAGTTATATCATATTTATTTAATAGCCTTGTTATTTAAACGATAAAGCATTTTAAAGCCCTATTACCGGTTTTTCGTAATGAGTTGAACAACACTATTGCAGCCCGTAACATAGCTAACTTCACGTGTAACATAATAATGGCGGAGCAATGTCAATTTCATTTCAATTGTGACAATATTGTTTTCAAGAGTACCGAATCACGTGACTGTAAAATTAACATTGGAATCATATTGGCATTTCATTGGAATTAAAATTAGTTTGGAGAGTAAGCCCCCTGAGACGGTATATGCGTTTGGGGTGAGAGGATGTGTGTGCAAACCAATGTTGCCATTTATCTCCAAAACTACAAGTCCGATTTTGATGCGGTTTTCATTGATTGATGCATGTTCTTAGATAGGTGTTACGGTGACAACTCACCAGGGGGCGCTGCAGTAAACATTTGTTTGTACAAGCAAAATGCCATTTATCTCCAAAACTGCTAGTCCTATTTTGATGCGGTTTTCATATCTTCTCTTCTCTTTATGTGTATAATGAACCATGCTCTTTTAAAAGTTTGAAATTATCCCGCGACGGCACGGAGACGGTATATGCGTTTGGGGTGAGAGGATGTGTGCGCAAACCAATGTTGCCATTTATCTACAAAACTACAAGTCCGATTTTGATGCGGTTTTCAGTGATGGGTTTAGTTTTGATTGTTGCATGTTCTTAGATAGGTGTTACGGTGACAACTCACCACCGCTCACCGCTCTGGACCTCTAAGCCGTTCTCGGCAACCAGCACAATGTCATCGGCGAACAGCATACACCAGGGAGACTCTGCTTGGATATCTGATGTAAGAGCATCCATTATCAGCACGAAGAGGTACGGGCTGAGTGCTGAACCCTGGTGCAAGCCGACAGCCACATCGGAGATGCCAGTAGTGCCCACTGTAGACTGGACTTGGGTACTGCATCGACTGTACATCGCTCTAATCAACTGCACATACTTCCCTGCCACACCTTTCTACTTCAACGCCCACCACAAAACTTCACGAGGCACTCTGTCGTATGCCTTATCGAGGTCAACAAATGCAAGTTTTTATGCGCACCTCTGTATTTCTCGCACAGCTGGCGGATGGCAAAAATGGCATCTGTTGTTCCTCGACCAGGCATAAAACCGAATTCATCATCATCATCATTTCAGCCGAAAGACGTCCACTGCTGGACATAGGCCTCCCCCAAGGACCTCCACTTCGACCGGTCCTGTGCTTCCCGCATCCAACGGGTTCCTGCGGCCTTCACAAGGACATCGGTCCACCTTGTGGGAGGGCTTCCAACGCTACGTCTTCTGGTACGCGGTCGCCACTCCAGAACCTTTCGGCCCCATCGGCCATCTGTTCTGCGAGCAATGTGCCCTGCCCACTGCCACTTAAGTTTTGCAATTCTTCGGGCTATGTCAGTTACCTTGGTTCTCCTGCGGATCTCCTCATTCTTGATTCGATCACGCAGGGAAACTCCACGCGTAGCCCTCTCCATTGCCCTTTGGGTGACTTTTAGCCTTCTTATAAGGCCCATTGTGAGCGACCACGTTTCAGTTCCATAAGTCATTGACCAGGCAGTTCCATAAGTCACACTGGTCAAAGACTTTCGTCTTGAGACACTGCGGTATGTGGGACGAGAAGATATTGCGTAGCTTCCCGAACGCTGCCCAGCCGAGTCGGATTCGTCGATTGACCTCTTTCTTGAAGTTAGACCTACCTAACTGGACAGTTTGTCCTAGGTAAACGTACTCGTCCATGACTTCGAGTGTAGCGTCTCCGATTTTTATGAGAGTGGGTGTTACATGGGCATTTGACATGACCTTCGTTTTGTCCATGTTCATTTTAAGACCCACTCTTTCGGAGGCTCTACTGAGGTCATCGAGCATTGTACTGAAGTCCTCCATAGTCTCAGCCATGACTACGATGTCGTCGGCAAACCGAAGGTGAGTTATGTACTCGCCATTGATGTTGATGCCAGCCCCTTTCCAGTCCAGAACCTTGAAGACATCCTCCAGTGCAGCGGTGAACAGTTTCGGAGAGATAACGTCTCCCTGTCTAACACCTCGCTGCAGAAGGATAGGTTTCGAGGCCTGATCCTGGAGTCTGACTGACATAGTGGCGTTTTCGTACAGACACTTCAGCACTTCGATGTACCGATAGTCGATCTGGCACCGTTGAAGAGACTGCAGCACAGCCCATGTTTCGATCGAATGAAAGGCTTTCTCGTAGTCCACAAACGCTAAGCAGAGAGGCAGGTTATACTCTTCGGTCTTCTGTATAACCTGTCGCAGCGTATGTATGTAGTCTACGGTGCTAAAGCCTTTACGGAATCCGGCTTGTTCGGGAGGCTGGAAGTCGTCAAACCTGCGCGCGAGACGGTTCGTGATGACTCTCGAAAACAGCTTGTAGACATGGCTCAGGAGTGAGATGGGCCTATAATTCTTAAGGAGGGCATTATCGCCCTTCTTAAAGAAAAGTATCACCACACCTCTGTTCCATGCCTGTGGTGTTTTGCCCTCGAGTATGACGGAACTAAACAGCTTCTGAAGGGCCTTCAGAACGGGTTTTCCGCCGGCCTTCAGCAACTCGGCCGTAATTCCGTCATCACCCGGTGCCTTGTTGTTTTTGAGCTGCTTCAGAGCCATCCTAATCTCGTACAGGCTGACGTCCGGGATGTCTTCGGTATAGTGCCGGGTCAATCTAGCTCTTGGGTTGTTTGCCAGATTCATAGCGGGGTTATTTGTTAACGTGTATAACTGTCCATAGAACCTCTCGATCTCTCTCAACAGCTCAGGTTTGTCGGATACGATCCTGCCATCATCGGTCTTCAGTCTCGTAAGCTGGCTCTGCCCAATAGACAGATCTCTAGCAAAGACCTTGGAGCCTTTATTTCGCTCTATCGCGTCCTTAATACGATCTGTATTAAAGCGGCGAAGATCGCTTTTCAAGGCCTTAGAGATCCGTCTATTGAGTTGCCGGTAATTTAGCGCATCATCCGTAGACTGCAGGATCATATCGCGCCTCTCCTTCATGAGCCGCAAAGTAGGTTCAGAGAGCTTCTTTTTTGAATTCGTACGGCGGGTCTTGAAGATCTTAGACCCGACCGTATGGACAGTTTCCACGAACCCATCGTTATAATCGTCCACGGAGCTCCCTAGGCATTCGAAACGATTCTGAAGTTCGAGCTGAAAGCTCTCGGGGTTTTGGATCTGGATCGGTGCTGGACGGAGCGTAGACTTCATCAGTCGAGATCTTTCCAGCTTGATATTTAAGTTCAATGTGCCTCTTACCATACGGTGATCACTTCCGGTTTTCACCGCGTTGATCACAGAGACATCATTGAATACTTGCTTCTTCGTCGACATAATGAAGTCAATGTCATTTTTAGTTGCACCATCCGGGCTCTGCCAGGTCCACTTTCTATGCTCACGTTTTCTGAAGAAGGAATTCATCATAAAGAGGCCTTCCTTCTCCATAAAACTGGCCAGTAGGTGGCCCCGGTGGTTCCGGCATCCAACTTTAAATTGCCCCACTCGCAGCTCATCATCGTTACGTTTACCCAGTTTCGCGTTAAAGTCCCCCATGACAACGGTAAAGTGAGATTTAGAGCAGTGCATGGCTCTGGAAATATCCTCATACATGGTCTCTACCTCATCGTCGGGGTGTGACGAGGTCGGGGCGTAAACCTGTACGACCTTCAGCGAATACCTTTCGGATATTCTGAGTATAAGGTAGGCCACCCTGGTCGAAACACTCTCGATCTTCACCACGTTGCTCACAAGGGACTTATGGACGATAAACCCGACACCACCTTGGGACTGCTGGTTGCCCTCCCGGAAATAGAGCAAGTTTCCGGATTTGAGGATTATCGAGTCCTCCCCCTCTCTTCGGACTTCAGATAACCCCACTATACTCCATCGTATCTTGCTCAATACTTCCTCGAGTTCGGTGATCTTCTCGTCGGTCCGGAGTGTACGCGTGTATATTGCCAGGTCCAGTTTTCGGTGATTGTGGTAGCCGGATCTCTTCCGGGGATTTTTAGCACCCCTTGCCTCACCGTGGCCTTGGCCGCTACCGTAACCGGTAGGCGGGCCGCCGGGTACTAGGGGCCTAGTGTTTTTTGTGCTTGTCATTCTTGGGGGGGGTTTGCCATAATCACCACGCTTGGCAGGCGGGTTGGCGATCGCAGTATAGTATGGTGGTGGAATGCATAGAGAACGCTGCTACCCATTCTCCGGTACGACCCTTAGTCGCCTTTTACGACACCCACGGGAAGTATGGGGTGGTGCAATTCTTTAAGTCCGACACCACACAGACACAAAACCGAATTGGTTTAGCGAAATTTCACTCTCTTCTCTCAGTCGCCTGCCTTTCAATAACCATTTCCCAAGCCTTCATACTATGTAACATTAGCTTTATTTCTTTATAGTTGTTGCACTCCAGCACATCACCATTGTTTTTACAGATGGGCACCAGCTCAATATTTACACCATCGTCATTCGTTCGGTGGGTATGGCTTCTTCCAGCAACAACTTAAAGCTAACCACGTCTCAGCTAGTTTATAGCAGTTAAATACAATAGGTTTACAATTATTTAGTAAGTACTGGTGCTTATAAGTATTAGTAAGTATCTAATATATTTTTGTTTTATTTTAACAGATTCAGAATGCATAGCGATATGGAAACTTCTAAAATCAAATTATAGCCAAGCTTTGAGGATTCGCAAAAAAAAGATGGAACAAGGACTCAACGTTAGGTCATCAAAATATGAGAAGTTCATGTCATTTGTGAAACCCTTTTTAAAAGTATGTAAAAATGCGACCACGACAGCCACCGCCGAGGCGCCCTGCGCAGACTTCGCACCAGCGCCGGAGTGGGGCTGTACTCCAGCAAGTTCAGGATATGTTCCAGCTCTTCCAGCGCAGCCGCAACGGAACACTATCGTTGAGTTATTTCGAAATTTAGGTGAAACTGTAAAGGATTTTCCAAAAGACGTTAAAGATCGTGTGAAAAGTGAAGTTCTCAAAGTAGTCCGTGATGCAAGAGAGTTCATTTTAAGCAATAATACAGTGGAACAATTGTTTGTAGTAGAAGATATTGTTATAAAAGAAGAACCCTTAGAATTACAATAAACGTTCTATGAGTATCTACTGTCTGCGTCTATCAGCTTGTAACGTCATCCTTATTATACATATTATTTATTATCTTCTAGCGGTACTTTATAACCACAAGGACATCATGGAGACAAGATTTGCCCTTTACAGTATGTCAATTATTAATCATATAGTTTCGGAGATAATACAATAAAATTACTAAAACGCAAAATGCTAAAACATTCACGAATACAACTTTCATTCATACCGCTCTAGCTTTGTGCAGACGTTTAATCCACTTACCCATAGGTGGCGTTGTGCAAATACGTTCTGAATCGCGGATGTATGGCCTTCTCGATCTGGAGTGCCCCCGCCAAGACGAGCCACCAAGCGAAGCGCAAGGGCACTACCTAACCTACCTTTTCTCGAAGCACTTCGTCTTTTTTTTGCACGCTCATAACTTGGGTTTGGATTATACCACATAAACAAAATTCTCGGGAAATGATGTCAATAGTCAATGATATTATTAAACACTTATAATATCATTGTCAATAGTGGACTTATTAAATATATAAAGTTTCAATTGCATAGCTCTTAAACTATAGATTTTATTGATAAGTATCTAAAAAACCCCGATTTCGTCACTGACTCACTGAAAATCATCAAAATTCTTAGGGTACTTCCTGAAGTATTAGAAAGCTGATTTGGAGATGGATTTTTACTTATAATATAAGCTTGGCACAGAAATGGACACAAATAAAACAAATTGTATTATGAAACAAAAATAGTGTTTCAAAACCCTGTATATTTTTGTTCGTCGTAAGAGTTGGTGAAAGGCTACAAGGCCATTCCAAAATCTGATGACTTCAAACCTGTCAAAAAAATTAAATTCAAACCTGTCGACCACGGAGTAATCCACTGTCCTCCAACAGATTGAATTTCACTCAAATCTATCGACTGTATCACAAATGATTCATTCGCTATGTCCCCGTATACAGGAAAAGTTTTTAACCAGTGCGCAAATTTTGACATAATAAACTTGAATATATTTTAATAAACACGTATTTTTTGTTTTGATATGTTTCAATAGTAAAAAATTAAGTTAACGCTTACGAAACTTGTTTACTCAGAAATTTATTTTATGGACGTCTCTTGCCAGTCCGTCGACCGGTCGCCCGATTCACGCCGCGCGTCGACCGGTCGCCTGACGCGCCAGCTGCTATCAGAAGTACTCACGCGCGCTCGCGGATTATTGACCCCAGTTTAGCGCTACAATTTTTTAAGTTTAGACTGTGTAAAGTTATTTGTAAACGTAATTTTTCGTAAATTCCAATTTATCCTTCATACTTTCATGGGCTTAGGACCATCAAAATGCAAAAAATAAATCATAATAAGTAAGAAAGTAATACGTTTTAGTCCATTCAAAATAAAACATTTAGGTATGATAGGTACTTAGACATGATACAATTTGCGTCAATGTCTAATCAAAGAGAACCTAAGACACTAAGATTGTTTATAATTTCTTCTTACCTCTACATTTTATTAATCACAATAATTTTGGCATTTCACTTGTTTCCATACACCTTGGTTTGCTGCTAAAATTGTCCTCTCATTAGGGACCGTGGGATTGAGGATCCTTTGGGCTCGCATACGAGGTACGCTCTCCCTTTCGTATCTTCTTCGTGCTGCTCGTAAATTTTCATTGCTTAACAAATACACTCGCACCATTTCATAATACTCGCGGTGAGTAAAATGAGACATTGTCACTACGCTAGTCTAGTACGCGGCACGCGCGCAGGGACGGCGAAGAGACATCCGACCTCCGCTTCCGCAAGTGACGTACTGCATGTGCATGCGTTTTGTTTATCAAACGCCGGCGCCGCGCCGCATGCCCCCGCACCCCCGTCTCGTGCGCTGGGCGTCCAGCGGCCGGCGGGCGCCCTTCGCGTTTTCATTCATGCTCATTCATAGTATTACTATTAAATTATATCCATGTCTTGCTTATTTCAAATTGGGCCGAAGTGGAAAGATTAAAAAAAAAAAGTCATAAACTAAAAATGGAAATGTGTTCTATTGCTTACACTGAGCCACCAAAAAAAATTTGCGCACTGGTTAAAAACTTTTCCTGTATAGAACGTTGCATCTCCGTTGGAAACCAGACAAAATCAGAGTTGTCCGAGGTGCGAGTTACCTATAAGTCAAAGACTACAATATAATGCGCTCTATAAGTATTGTTATTGTAGCCGAGGTAAACTGCAATGCAAAAATCCATAGTCCAAGAAAGGCGAAGTTACTCAGAAATGCAAAAAAGATAAACAGAAAAACAGCCAATTATATTTTTGAACAAGACGTCACAAGAAGTCACACAGTCGAACAAGAAGTCACAACAAAACATTCATGATGCTGTCACATGCGGCACCACAGAGTAAGTATTAAATATGAAAAATAAAAACTGTTTTACAAAAAAAAACAACCGACTTTCAAAAACACAATAAAGTGAAAAATAACTTCAATTTCGGAAGTCGATGTCTTTGGATTTGTATTTTAGTTTTTTGCCACCGACTTCCGAAATTGAAGTTATTTTTCACATTATTGTGTTTTTGAAAGTCGGTTGTTTTTTTTGTAAAAAAGTTTTTATTTTTCACTTTTTAGCGGGTCAGTTTGTAATTTATCTAAGTTATAATAGCCTAATGTCAACTGCTTATCACCTTTTACAAAATATTGCTTTTCCTGATGCAGGGACGTTGATTGTTGAGGAGTTCTCCTAGTAAGAACCAGGAGAACTGGAGCTGATTGAGAAGTCACCATCAGCTCCACTTCACCATACGCATTGTAATGAGCATAAATTGCTTAGCAGCTATATTAAAGTAATCGAATCGCAACCCGTGAAATATTTGTCATTGAGTAGTTCCGATAACCATTTGTGGTCTTCATCATCAGCTCCACTTTACCAAATCATAATTTCCGAGAGTAAATGCTCAAGTTACTTTAATAATAGACTTAGGAAATAAAAATTTTGCTAAGGGCCAAGTTTATGTTACGCTTAGTCGTGTAAAGACTCTGGATGGCATTATATTATGCGCCTTGGAACCAACCAAATTGCTAAATAGACCACATGACGAAAAGGCATTGCGTGAAATGCAACGATTGAGGCTTTTATAAATCATCATCAGCCTATTGCAGTTCACTGCTGGACGTAGACCTCCCCAAGTTTGCGCCAACGTTCACGGTCCTCCGCTTCTCTCATCCAGCCACTACCGGCAACCTTTGTTAGGATAATTATACAGAAGAAAACTCGCAAAAGTATTTCACTTTAAGAAGTATTTATTAGTTTTTAGACTAGATGCTGATAATCCTGGCTGCAGCATCAGGCCAGACTTATGTCAACATTTCATTGAACTTAAAATTTAGTCCTGTTTAAAATGAGCCCAAACACGACTACGGTGCTGTAATTTCAAGGTTTGTACTTTGTCTGATGCTCCTGGCTTCAGCATCAGGTCTCTATGTACTTCGGTGTTCCTCATTAACAGTACGTTTATCCACACATCGAGCCCTTTTAAATAAGTCTAAACTCGATATATCTGCTGTTAGTTGTCGAGGAGTTAGGTACTCAGCAGACTATCCTGACTGCAGCATCAGGTCTTAACTTGATGATCATAAGACCAAATATGGCAAATGCCCTATCAAACATCAAAACAATTTACTAAAACAGTCCCTGCCTGTTCGAGTAACTTCTTACTGTTAAGGAGTTGTACCTTCCATCATCAGCCCAGCTACCTGAGATGGTGACAACCATACGCAAATACACAAGATACTTCATAAAATATGCGAAAAACAATAAGTGAGGCTATAAAATTTGGGGGTTGCCCTCGATTTCTCTAAGATCCCATCATCAGATCCTAACTTGGTGACAGTGGCACCACCTCAGAACTATCTACTTTCGAACAAAAAAAGAATTTTGAAAATCCGTCGACAATTGGCGGAGTATTCGATGAACAAATATACAAAAAAAAAAACATACAAACATCCGAACATAGTACCTCCTCCTTTTTGTGAAGTCGGTAAAAATAGAAAGCACCAAACCCGGTTGACAAGAAGGGTTAAAAAAGGGGTTTTTAGCGCATGCACAATACAAGTATAATACAAGTATTATAGAGGTCAGTGAGCGTGTTAGGAGTTAACCATATAAACTATCTATAAGTATGTATCTGGGGGCACGGGAGTGCCCCCGCCAAGACGAGCCAAGCGAAGCGCAAGGGCACTACCTACCTTTTCTCGAAGCACTTCGTCGTATTTTTGAACCCTCTTAACTTGGGTTTGGATTGTACCAGATAAACAAAATTTTCGGGATATGATGTCAGTGGTTGACTTATTAAACCTATAAAGTTTCAATTGCATAGCTCTTATACTTTAGATTTTATTGATATATAAAATACCCCGATTTCGTCACTGATTCACTGACTGATGATCATCAATATTCTTAAGGTTCTTCCTGAAGTCCTAGAAAGCTGAAATTTGGTATGTAAGCTAGTAACAGTACACAAACAACAAAAAAATCCTAAAACTTGAAACTTTTACTCCCCAACCCCTTAAACTAGGGGGTGAAAGTTTGTATGAGACTTCCGTAAATTTTGATGCTAGAGGTCTGAAAATTTATACAGGGGGTCCTTGTTATAAATAAACCCCAAAAAAAGAAAGAAAAAATTAACAACAGAAAAAATACTCGTATAAATATCATAAGCAACTTACAAAAAGAAATGAAATCCCACAAAAACATTTCATGTTAAATGTTGCCAAGACGAGACCATGTAGCTCGCACTGTCAAAAAGTAATCAGATCTCATGTAGAGCCAAGCTCTACTAAGCTAACTCTACACGCCCTAACTCTACAAGGCCTAACTTCGCAAACTCTACATCTTAGTCAAAATATATGGCTTGGCCGTTTCGTTACTACAAGAAGTACCAATATTTGAGAATACGAATGCATTCGCTTGGCAGGGATTAAATATAGGGACTCCTTGTTATAAATAATAAAATACATAAGTATTTCAGGATTTTTAGTAAATCACCCCCCACCCTTTAAATTAGGGGATGGAAGTTTGTATGGGTTTTCACATACAAACTTAATTTCATGCCAAAGCTGAAATACCGAATAATAATAGATAATAAAGATGCTGGAACTAAGTAGTACCTGTCAGTATCAGTTGAAAAATTATTTTTGCATTTGATAGCCCAATTCTTGAGAAAGTCTATTTAACATCACGCTACGACTCTTCGGAGCCGAGCAGAAAGAAAAAGGCAGGAAGAACGCTAAGCGAAAACCTAGTAATAGCGCGGGCGGGCGATGCGAAGTGACGGGTCGGGTCGATGGAAGCAAAAAGTCCACGCGGACGAAGTCGCGGGCAGAAGCTAGTAGCGGTAGAAGAAGAAGGTAGTAGTTTTCTTTCTTTAGATCTTTCTTATAATGTTATGGTTCTAAGGTCCCGTTTTCACCCTTTGAGTACGCAAGCCTAACAAGCAGGAACAATAGTTTTCATGATTCTTTAGAATACCAGTGCTGCGACACATATCTTTTAAAGGTCTCAGCATCATGCTGAGATAGGAGCCTTTTGGTCTCCTAAAGGACCTTCTGTTTCATTTTGTTATAAAAAAAACCGGTCAAGAGCGAGTCGGGCTTGCGCACCGAGGGTTCCGTACTATCATTTTTTTTTTAAATTTTCATTGTCGAGGCCTATATTCGTCAATGAATTTTAACACAGCACTGCGGTGTAGAATATTGCAGTTTTATGTCAGCGCCATCTCTTGACCGATAGTGGAACTAATATAATGTTTGTTGATGATTTCTGATAAAGTGTGCTATTTAGAGACTTTGTTTTATTTTTCCTGTAATCTTTACATAAACTTCTAGCACATAGAATAGTTTCAGATTTTTCTCTTTGCAAACTTTGGAGATAAGGGGAGGGAGACAGTATATTTTTTTTACATTTTTCATCAAAAGTCGAAAACTATGCAGACTAAAAAAAAAGAAAAAAATGTTTGAGAATGTGCAAACTGCGCTCTTTCATATGATACCCCAAATGCCCTATTACTCAGCAGCTAGGCACCACACTATGAATAAACACCTTCATCATCATCATCATCATCATTTCAGCCGAAAGACGTCCACTGCTGGACATAGGCCTCCCCCACAAGGGGGGATTTGCCATAATCGCCACGCTTGGCAGGCGGGTTGGCGATCGCAGTATAGTATGGTGGTGGAATGCATAGAGAACGCTGCTGCCCATTCTCCGGTACGACCCTTAGTCGCCTTTTACGACACCCACGGGAAGTATGGGGTGGTGCTATTCTTTAAGTCCGACACCACACAGACGTTGGCTACGCTGAAAAAACCCAATAAAGTCATGCGCAAAACCGTCGTCTACGCGTAAGAATTTATTAGTATTTAGGATTTAGGATTTTTTTCAGATCGTTATTTGCTACCAGTTAGCTAAGAAAGCAATCGAAAAACTTGGTGTTTCGTGATTACGTAAAAACGTATGTTTGTTTTTTTTTTGGAATTTATATTAAGTAGTTATCAAAACTTAAATTCGTAGACTTACTAGATAGATAGGTGATAAATACTTGTGTATTTAAAAAAAACTAGATAACTTAAGGATATTGAGAAATTTGCGCTGAAAAAAACAGATTTTTCTGTTTTTAGTCCGCGAAATTGATAGGGACTCTTAGCCTCCTCTACACGTAAGCATCCTCTACACGTCGTCAGATTCATCAGCAGATGGCCATCTGCGAATGCCTCCGCCGACTTGTAGACGGGGTAATTTGCTAGTCTATGGTAGGTATTTTGCCTCCTCTACACGTCGGCAGATGCGTGCGCAGGCGTCGTCAAATGCATCAGCTGATGGATCTCCACGAGCCGACCACACGTCTGTTGGTCGTTCAGTCTGTGTTAATTCTCGACAGACGCAACTCGTACGCACGCAACATTAAAAAAATGGATGTTGAGCCCGTAGCTGGGGCAGCTATTTATTTATTTAGTACTTTTAACTACTTTTGAGTGTGCATAGTATGTCATGTAGGTATTTAAGTTGTTTTAATTCCAACCGAAATAAAAATTAGGTACCTAGTTAGACACTGTTAGATGTCCAATTTGCAATTACAGTATCCAATTTAAAGTAGCCTCAACATAATCAATTAATTGAAATAATTAAATTATTTTAATTAATTGTATACCTAGGTCTAAACTTACAACATTTTTATTTTTGTAGTACTTATTTTTCTGATTCCACATGCAGTTTTCTCTTTGATACAGCTCAAGGAATTGAAATGTTTAGTCTGTGCTCATATTAGCCATTTCAGCAAACGAGATTAATAGGTAAACGAGAAAAAAACTGCAAGAAGCACGCGTGCACTCTCATTCACGACTACGATAATACTGATGCATCGGCAGACGTGTGGACACACGCCGGGCGCTCGGGCTGAAACCATTTGATCCGTGCCCGTGCCACAAAAACCGACAACAAGCGGATAGGTGGCAGATGCCTCTGCCGATGTCAAATACCTACCACAGACTAGCAAATTACCCCGTCTACACGTCGGCGGAGGCATTGGCAGATAGCCATCTACTGATGAATCTGTCTACGTGTAGAGGAGGCTTTTCACGTCGGCAGATGCTAAATACCTAGCACAGACTAGCAAATTACCCCGTCTACACGTCGGCGGAGGCATTCGCAGATGGGCATCTACTGATGAATCTGTATACATGTAGAGGAGGCTGGACGCTAAAATACGCCTGACGAGCGATCTGCTTGCTGCCAGTTCCCTGCGCTGCTCGCTGCGACCCGGTTCGCCGTGCTACCTAAGCTGTAGTGTGCCAAATTGATGAAATTAAATTTTTAAAGTTTGTAGGTACCTATGGAAAAATCATAACGTAGCGAGCAGTCTGATCAGCCTTGGCCCATACATTATCAACTGACGTACTTATCTGCGATATCAGAAGGCCAATTCCAAAATCATTCATTAAAAAAAACATTTTTATTAAAAAAATTTCATTAAAAAAAACATTTTTACAAAAAAACACTAAGTACTTGAAAGTGCTAAAGAACTTATTCGTATATCGTTTTTACCGACTTCAAAAAAAGGAAGTTATCAAATTCGACACGTATGTATGTAAGATTATTGGAATTGCATTATATTCACATACTTAATTAAGACAATCTATTAGGGCTTCCAAACAAATATACACGTATGTATGTGTACGGGACAACTTTAAATGATAGAGTATGATAGAGTTGATAAGTATAATTTTATTGATATATCAATAAAATTATACTATTGTACTCATTATCATCTTATAAGATGATAATGAGTACACGCGGTGAAGACCGAACGCGAACTGAGGTAAATACAATATTATGATGTACGGTTGGACCGTACAGTATGTATGTGTGTCCACGCATTTCTCCGCAAAAACTATTAATTGGATCGTGACCATTTTTTTATTGGCTTACATTTACTTCAACTTAGAGAACAGTGCAAGTTTCATCAAAATTGATTCAGTAATTTCCAAGATAAATGGACTAATACTATGGACTAATACTTACGTGTAAGTGTGACGGCCTGGCTTAATGATACGAGTTACGTGTGTAGTGTCAAAGGGAAAACATCTCAAAACCTTGGTCAAATTATAGTGCAATATTTACAACAAAACTATTAAGTACCTACTCATTATAAACAAAAATATTCCAGTTTTTACTTAAAACTAAAAATTACAAAATAAAAAAGTAATTTAAAAAATTAAACTGACTTCAAAAAGAAATGAACTCAAAATTATGAAATAACTTTAATTTCGGAAGTCGGTGGCAAAAAACTAAAACTAAAAAGTACAGATCCCAAGAAACCCGACGAGGACCCGCGGAGGGGCCCGTGGCTAAATAATAACAACCGCACAGGTCGATCGATCAGGTTAAGCTACGCTTGCCGCGGTTGGTCTGTGGATGGGTGACCATCTTTAAATAGCGTGACCCCTCCGTGCCTCGGAAAGCACGTTAAGCCGTTGGTCCCGGCTGTCATTCGTGGATCTTCGACAGTCGTTACGGGTAGTCGAAAGCCCGAAAGTCTGCCAACCAGTCTTATCAAGGGGTATCGTATTACCCAGTTGGGTTGTGGAGGTCAGATAGGCAGTCGCTCCATGTAAAAAAAATACTGGTATTACAGAAAAGGCTAGGCACATGATGACTTAGGTACCTATTATATAATAAAACCTTCCTGAAAGTATGTTGATCACATTAATGAAAGAATTATCAAAATTGCTTCATTCGTTTTTGAGAAAATCGCGGACATACAAACATACATACACGCGGTCGAATACAGAACCTCCTTTTGTGAAGTCTGTTAAAAACGTTTTAAAATCTAGTCAAAGTCTCATTTCGGCGACAATCTGCAGCCGGCACTGGGCTGGCCGCGCCGCGCCGTTCCCCGCCGCGCCGCTCCCCGCCGCGCCGCTCCGCCACCGTCACAGGACGGCGCTACGCGTGCGAGCGAGACGCGCGCCGCCACGCGTCGCCGCGCGGCTCCCCGCGGCCCTCTCCCGGCTCCCCGCACGCCGCGCCGCGCAGTGTGCCCGCCACGGCTTGTACTATTTATTCTGTGTCACGGCCGCCACTGCCTGCAGCCAGCGAAATAATGTTGACGCGTTGATAATGTTCAATCAAGTGGTGATAGTGCGCGCAGTGTGTTACGTTTTGTAGGTTCTCGGTAAGTAAATAGAAACGAAACTATGTTTTAAGCAAGTAATCATGAAATATCAGACCATGTCAGACATGTATGACTCTGCCTTAGTTTTCAACTTTTCTGCAGTTGGCAATTGAAATCACAATGGATGAAGAAAAGTTGATAAAGATGGTTCGCGAACGAAGAGAGCTGTACGACTTAAACCATCCGCTCTACGATGTCCGACCAAAGAGAGATCTCGCCTGGAAGCAGATCGGCGAAGCGTTAAAGCATTCACGTATGTATTACTTACATTACAAGTCTCGTCTCGTTGAAATCGTGATCGCATCGGTGGTCTAGGGGTCGCGCGTAAGCGCGTAAGCGCGTAAGCGCAGCTGCTCCTTCCTGAGCATGGCCGCATGGGGTCCTGGCGGCTCTGGTCGTTTTATTGAGTTTTTTCCATCGCATATTTATCGGTAGCAGCACAGCAGCCCGAAGCAGGTACCTACTTTACGTAGGTATACCTGATGTTATGGTATACGTTAGACTATAGTCTTCTAGCTTCGGCCCGCGACTTCGTCCGCGTGAAATTTCACCCTCTTAGGGGTGGAATTTCGAAAAACCCTCTCTTAGTGGATAGGTACCTAAATAAAATAAAATAATAAATAAAAGAGCCTTTTATTTCAAGCATTTAAAAAAGGATTTGTATTGTGTATTTTAACTAGCTTCTGCCCGCGACTTCGTCCGCGTGAAATTCGTACTTTCCTCTTATAATTTATGTTTATGAAAATGTATGTTTATGACTTTTATCATTTATTTAGATGTAAGTACTTAAATAAGTATTCGGGTCAATTTTTTAGTTTATAGCTCAAAGGGATCAGATTTTTCAAATAAACTGTATCACAGCTTTTTACCCCCCCAGAGAGTAATTTTGAAAAATCGTTTGGGATGTGTTCATAACTTGACTCAAAGACCCATACCCATTTTCGAGTTAATGGAAGTAAGCAGTAGAATTTTCCACCTTCGTAGGAGTAAATTTTTGAAAAACCCTAAATCACTATTTTTAAGTATTTTTTGTTTTAGTAGTACCGAGTTTCGAGTTAGTCCGACAGCGGGTTAAATATTTTTCTAATCCATCAACTTTGTACCCCTCAAATCCTCTGTGAGGGATTTTTTAAACTAAAAGTGACAATCTTTATTATTTACTGACCCAAATATTGCCAAGTCTCTAATTTATTAACCAAATGAATAAGATTTTTCATATAAACTGTATCACCTCTTTCTATCCCCATAGGGGTGGAATTTCGAAACATAATCTAGATTATTTATGCTAATTTTCCAGTTAATCAAGCCTCGTAATAAAATTCTGCCCTGTGAAATTGACTACCCCTCTTCACCCCATTAGTGGTAGATTTTCGAAAAACCCTGAACCACTTTATTATTTATTTTGGTCTTAGATAGGTACTCAGTTTCGAGTTAATTGGACCGCGCATTAAAAAAATTCCATACTAAATTTGACACCCCCAATCTCCCCTTCTGGTTAGTTTAGAATTCCAAAAAAATTCGAACTTTATAATTACTTGTGCCAAGTTTTAAGTCCAAATTTATTTGTACCATTTTTTTTCAGTTTATCAAGGCACTCATTAAAATCCCCTTATAAATCGAATTACTAAGTCAATAATTTTCGAAAACCCCATACACTTACTATTGATTCTTCATCTGCCTAGCCTTTTCCCAACAATGTTGGGGTCGGCTTCCAGTCCAACGGGATGCAGCTGAGTACCAGTATTTTACATGGAGCGACTGCCTATCTGACCTCCACAATCCAATTACGATACCCCTCGATAAGACTGGTTGTCAAACTTTCGGGCTTCTGACCACCCCTAACGACTGTCAAAGATCCACGAATGACAGCCGGGACCAACGGCTTAGCGTGCTTTCCGAGGCACGGAGAGGTCACGGTACGTAAAGATGGACACCTATCCACAGACCAACCGCGGCAAGCGTAGCCTGCGTAACTTGATCGATCGATCTGTGCGGCTGTTATTATTGATTATTTTCTGTCAAAAGTATTAATACTGAGTTTCGAGTAAATCGGACCGCGCGTTAAAATTCTTCCAAACAAACTTTAACACCCCAACACGAGGGGTGTTGGGGTGTTTTGATAAACGAATAACGATAAACTTTATTTGCTTAGGCAAGTATTCTTGCCAAGTTTATTAACCAAATGAATGAGATTTTTCTTATAAACTGTATCCCCGTTTTTCACCCCCACAGGGGTGGAATTTCGTAAAATAGTTTGGGATGTGTTCATTACTCGACTCAAAGATTTTTTATACCAATTTTCGAGTTAATCAAGCCACGCAGTAAAGTCTTCCCCTATAAAATTAACTTTTCACCCCGTTAGGGGTAAATTTTCGAAAAACGATGATACACGTTATTATTTATTTCGGTAAGTATAAATACTGAGTTTCGAGTTAATCGGACCACGCGTTTAAATTATTCCATACAAACTTTGACACCTCCAATCCCTCCCCTTCAGGGGGTAGTTTAGAAAAAAAAGCCAAACTTCATAATTTATTTAGATAAGTATTCGTGCCAAGTTTCATGGTTATTAACTCAAGGAATAAGATTTTTCATACAAACAAAATCCCCTCTTTTCACCCCTTAAAGGTTAAATTTCAAAAACCGCTTCTTATTGGATATCTACTCTTCACAAAGAACACACCCTCCAAAATTAATTTCTCTACCCAGCGGTACCGACCAGCGTTTTAGGCTGTGCGTTGATATAATCAGACAGTCAGGACAAAATTTCATCCCCCTTTTCACCCCCTTAATGGATGAAATTCTAACAACACCGTTGTGTTAGCTTCCAATCATAAGCCTAGATAATAAATTTAGTGATTTTTGCGTCGAAAATTAATGACTTTCTATACACAACTTCATCCCCCTTTGTAACCCTTCGGGGGTGGAATTATCAAAAACGCTGAGATACGTGTAAATTAATTTTCAATTGTCAGCCTAAATACAAAATTAGAAGAACCTAACTTCAAAACTGTCGGACTTTCATATAAACTTCCATCCCCTATTTTAACCCTTTAGGGGTTGAATTCCCAAAAATCCTTTCTTAGTGGATACTTACTCTTCACAAAGAACACACCTTCTAAGTTTCAAGTCTCTAGGTCCAGCGGTTTGGGCTGTGCGTTGATATATCAGTCAGTCAATCAGTCAGTCAGGACTTTGAATTTTATATATATGTTACGGGCAACGTGATTAACTGGGCATTATTAATAAGGACCGGCCATTATTAATAATGCCCAAGAGCGATGGGCAAAGTGATTAATTTATCACTTTGACCGGCCATTATTAATAATGCCCAACGGCCCGTGGTTCATGTAATAAGTCAGTGTTTGAGGTAGCTTGAATTTATCACTTGGACCGGGCAGTATGAATAATTCCCTTCTTGTAGCGGGGCAGTGTGATAACCCTCGACCAGACGATCAACAGCCTTCTTCTGAACTGGAACAACATTCTGCCGATAGTCTACCAGAAAATAAGCAACCCACTGTGAGTGTGGACATAATAAATGAAAACCCGCGAACAGCCGATCAACAGCATTCTCCTGCCCTTATCCCAATTTATTTGGGGTCGGCGCAACATGTCTTTTTCTTCCATACTTCTCTATTAGTCGTCATCTCGGTAGTCACCCCCTTTCTAACCATATCATCATTCACACATTCCATCCATCGTTTCTTTGGTCTTCCCCTACTCTTATAGCCATCGACATCCATACTCAAAACTCTCCTCACGACATTGTCCTCATTTCTTCGTAACACATGCCCATACCATGACAACCGATTCCCACGCAACTTTTCAGTTACCGGTGCCACTTTCAAACTTCCTCTTATGTACTCATTTCTTATTTTATCCATTCGTGTAACACCACACATCCCTCTTAGCATTCTCATCTCTGCTGCATGCAATTGCCTTTCATTCATCCCTTTTGTGGCCCAACATTCTGATCCATACAACACAGCAGGTCATGGTTTTATATATCTTCCCCTTAAGTTTAAGGGGAATGCGGGAGTCGCAGTTGTTCCCGTGACCTGCCGCCATTCCATCCATCCAGTGTTAATTCTGTGCTTAACCGATCTACTTCGCCATCGCTTTGCACGAGTTAACCGAGGTACCGAAAGTCGGAACAGATTGGAAGAAGTGCACCATCAAGTGCTACATATATATCGATACCTCTGGGCTCAAAGGGCGTATAGCACATTTTGAGCTTTTTGACATTTTACACTTTTCTCACTCAGTTTTTGATTCTCTATCGATCTGTGTAATCCACGTGGCGAAATTCGCAAAAAAATGTCGAATACGACCTCGTAATTTTCGTTACGTGTGCACAACTTATTTGAAAATTAGGGGCATAAGGAACATATTGCTGCCTCCACAAAAATTGGCAGGTTGTATAAACCAATTTGGTTGAAGATTTTGGGTGTAAGATCGTTCGAAAAGTAATATTTCTCTTTACGTCCTTTAAAAATTTCAAATATCAAAATATATTATTGCTATACGACCTACATTTTATTATAAAATAAAGAGACCTAAGAGATCTGCTTCATCAGTTTTAAGCTTTATAAGCTTAAAACTGATGTAGCAGATTATAAAAAAGACACCTGATTACATAACATAAAAACTGAAAAAAATTAAACAAAAAATGACGAAGAAAATGAAAAATTAAATGTTCTCGTTACAAATTTAAAAACTTTTAGTATAAGTATTTTTTTTTTTATAGAAAAGTGTAATAATAAACGATTTTTATTTCTCATTATGATTTTAGTTTCTATTATCCTCTTTTTATTTATATTAAAAACTCAATTAGAAGATTAAATAAAGCTACTCTCATAGCAAACCAAGAGCTATTCAATTTAGATTTAAAAAATATTTTAGTTTATTAGACAGAATACAGACGAAGGTGACGTTCAAACGCAATACACTAACATAAAAAACAGCACTAAAAAGGTCAGTAATAAAACAAAAACGAACAAATACAAAGAGAGTAAATTTAGTTACCAAACGAAGCAGTTAATTGAAGAGAGGCACTGCAGAGCATGAAGTATAGTAAGAGCCCAGGCGACGATGGCGTAACCACTGCAGCCTTAAAAATAAGAGAGCCTGTCCTTCTTCCACATGTTACAAATTTTTTCAACAGTATTTTAAACACCGGAATTCTGCCACGCACATTTTGCCATTCTTTGATTATTCTTTTCCACAAAAAGGGTGACAAAACAGACATAGACAATTAGCATCCTATCAGTCTGGTTTCACACCTTTAAAAAATTAAAATAATCGAGAACAGAATAGTAACAAGTAGTCCATCAACAAGGTTCTCGAGAAACATACAGAGTTCCAGCTCCCACTTTATATTGCATTTATAGATTACTCAAAAGCTTTTGATAGCATCAGCCATACCTCAATTTGCAACGCCTTACAAAATCAAGAAATAGACACCACTTCTTTTGATAGAAACAGCACCCCAGCTATTAAAAATTAATTCTAAGACAGAACCGTCTTTACAGTTCAATAAAGGAGTTAAATAAGGAGACCCGCTGTCTCCGAAATTATTTACGGCCGTTCTGGAAGAAGTTTTCAGAAAGCTAGCAGCAAGCTGGGCAGAAAGGGTCATTATGGTTGAAAAAAAGAGATTATCCAACTCCGTTTTGCCGATGATATTGTTCTTTTTTCGTCTTCAGTCTCCAAACTGACTCAGATGCTAGACGATCTCAGTACGGCAAGCCTAGAGGTCGGACTTCAAATGAATATGTCGAAAACGAAGTAATAGCGAATGTCAAAGACCAAGTTGATGATGAATAGCGTGCATCGCAGGATCACCGTGGCGGGTGGGGAGGTTAAATATGTCGATGAGTAGCTCTATTTTGGTCAAATAGCCTCTTTCAGGCAAAACCAAACAAAGAAGTTGCAAGACGCGCCGAAAATACCTGGAAGAGCCATTGGGCCATGAAATATCAAATGAAGGGCGATCTTCCACTATCACTTCAAGAGAAGACTCATCGACATGTGTATTCTTCCCATCCTCACGTATGGTTCTCAAACATGGTCTTTGATAATTCAGCAGAGGTCCACGCTCAAGGTTTGCCAGAGAGCTGCTCTGGACAGAGGGATGTGGAAAGAGAGTAGGGACTAGGGATATCTTTGTCCAGCAGCATAACGGCAAAAAAAAATCTAAATAATTATCGAAGAATAGATGCCTACTCAATAAATAAAATATCAATTAGAAAAATAATTGTAAAAATATTGTCCTTTACCACGTTGTACAACAATTCAAGTAATTTATACGCCCCTGTGTCTTTGCATCATTTATGAAAAGTTGGGCTTACGCCCCTGTGTACCTGCTCAAGGCGTATTTTTATGGGGTGTATATTTATTAGGACAGGTATAGGACATATATTAAAATTTTTTGGTCGTAAAGCACATACTATCTCAGCCAATACAAATCCAGGCCTATTTTTGAAAAAACCTTCTTAAACACATCAAAAATCTAAGAACTTTATCCCTTGGATACTTTTATGTAGCTCTAAAAGTGAGAGAGATATAACGAAAACAATTTTTTTATTTTTGTTTTTTTGCTTCTCCTGAAAACCTGTGTTTTGTGCTATACGCCCTTTGAGCCCAGAGGTATCGATATTTGGTTTTGGTTCTGCTGATTTTCAAGCCAACATTCTCCAGCTTCTGTTGCAATTCTCTAATCTGCTCTGGATCTCAGGTCCATCTTCACCGACAAGGACAATGTCATCGGCAAACAACATGCACCAGGGTGCCTCCTCCTGGATGTCCGACATAAGAGCGTCCATAATCAATAGGAAGAGGTAAGGACTCAAAGCCGATCCCTGGTGCAAGCCTACAGCCACACTGAACTCGTCGGTATTGCCGGCAGCCGACCGCACGTAGGTACGAGATTGACTGTACATAGCATTTTTAATAAACAAAAACACTACAGTTCACCTAGTTTATTACTTTACCCAAGATAGGGTGGGCATTATTCATAATGGCCGGGAAAAGTGATTAATCATGCTGTTTTAATCACATTGCCCAATTGAGTCGGGCATTATGAATACAGACCGGCCATTATTAATAGTGCCCGGACTTATCAAATTGCCCGTAACATATATAGATACAATGTAATGATTTGAAAAATATTTGATAGGTGAGTAAGCTGTTGCTATCGTTACAATTATGTTGTTAGTATAACTAGGCAACACGGACTCGTCACTAATACTAGAATTCGTTATATTAGCTATAACCTCGTTAATATTATATGCTATCAACATAGCAATCAGATGTCTACATTCCCCAGACAGAGATAAAGTTCTCTGAGGTAACTTAAAACCACTAACAAACTTGTTAGTGTCAAAAAACAATAATTTGTCACTATGACAACAAGTCAGCTTATTCAACTTATAAATATAATTATTTCCGTTATATGATAAAGTATCTGAATAAGGAAAAGCACACAACATTAGCTTACCTATGTTTAACTTTACTAAGGTGTTCACACCATCCACTATGTCCTTTTTGGTAATACCAGTGCTATTACCTAATAGCAAAACCATAGTACAATAATTATCTAGATTTGCATTAGCAATTCTTTTTATCATTTGTTTAAAACTTATGTTATGGTAACTATGATTGGTAAAACTATGGCTTAGGTAATTGAGTAAAATTTTTCCTAAGCCAGAACCTAACTCGTCACAAAAAAATATTGATTTGTTTATCTGTGTGGTCTCTGCTGGAAGAGCTAATACCGGAAGGGGCAAGTCAGACTGGGGCTGAAGAGGTGGTGGTTGGTTGGCACAGCTGCATGAAAGATCATTAGTCAGAGACTCATACCTCTCAAGAACAAACATGTCGCTGACACTCACCGCGAGACGCAGCTTAAATATCACGTGTGGACGCTGGCCGGTCGCCCGACCAGGGGTCATGTATTTTGTGATATGGCGGAGGCGAGGGGACATTTTATGGCCAAACTGAAGTGGTTTCAGAACTGACACGAACAGCTTTAAATGGATCTCCTTGCTTTCAACCACGCTAACAGACACTTTAAGCATACTGACCACAAGAATATTGCTGATCTGAATTTGCTTTTTGGGAGCACTTTACGGTTCCGTCACTCTTAGACTCGGCGACTCATGGAGCGAACGGCGCTGAGACCATTGTGAGAGAGCGGAACTCAAAGGTTCCAGCTAAGAGCGTGGCTAAATTTATTTCAGGAATGCAACGTGGAAAGTCGCCGGGGTCATGATGGTCTGAGCATCGACGGTTACCTCGATCATTGTCACTCTGTCTAGGTCATTCTTATTTACCGAAGCCACTTATGCGGACTGCAGTGGTTCCGATAGTTAAGAAAAAAACTGGTGACACATCCGACATGAACAACTATCGAACCATCTCACTAGCCATGGCCAAGGTGCTTGACTGTCTGATGAAAGGCTGCCTCTCAGAATTTGTTAAAGTGCATGACGCCCAGTTCGGGTTCAAGGCGCCCAAGTAGCAAACAAATATCCAAAAAATTAAATCGACTTCAAAAACAAATTAACTCAAAATTATGAAATAACTTTAATTTCGGAAGTCGGTGCCTTGGGATCTCTATTTTAGTTTTAGTTTTTTGCCACTGACTTCCGAAATTAATGTTATTTCATAATTTTTAGTTAAGTAATTTCTTTTTGAAGTCGATTTAATTTTTTTAAATAACTTTATTTATTTCGTAATTTTTAGTTTTAAGTAAAAACTGCAAAATTTGTTTGTATTATGTAGGTAATAGTTTCGTTGTAAATATTGCACTAGAATTTGACCAAGGTTCTGAGATGTTTTCCCTTTGACACTAGGCCCGTAGCTCCCCAACAAACATTTAGGCGTCAATTAGAGCTTGTTTTAGAACTTAGAGAGATATAAAAGCGCTACAGCAGCAGCACTTACAACTTTTGGCGACAAAAGAGCGTAGACAAGCAAAATATTTCACTTAGAGCTATACTACAGATTTACAAGGGCGATAACAGGGTGAGTTTAGTGGTTAAAGACACACAGCAGCATTTTTTAACACTATAATACGGGCTAAGCATCTTGTGTTATAGCTCCAAGTGAATCTTACAACTATAAGATCTAAATAAGAAGTAAGCATTGACTAAAACCCCCAAAGTGCTATGCAAGCGATAATAAACTCTCACTAAGACCCAAAAGTTGTATAAAAGCAATAATTACCGCCACCAGTTCTACAATGGTGCTCATAAACTCTTTTGTACCACCAGATGCCAGAGGTACAAAACTCTCTTATGTTACTTAAAGTCGAACAGTAGGAACATTTTTTACTATCATAGAACTTCAAGGGCTTAATGTGACTTCTGTATAACTTTAGGTCGAGTAATAGAGCTTAATACCACTTCTGTACCCCTTATTCGTTCACTTGTTGTTGATAGCAATGGCGCCGCAACTAAAAAAATCCAAAGCAGCCAAAAATGCTTGGAAACGTCAAAGTAGGACTTCATTGGGTTCTAATACTACTAGCAAGATACCTTAAACTTGAATAGGCAACGTTTTATTAGATAATTACAAAAGTTTTATGTTACTCTATATCTAATAAAATATTTCTTTTCAGTAAATAGACAACAGACATCGGGCGCTTGAATAATTTGTTATTAATACATATACTTATTCACAGTGTATTTAATTTCGCAGTAACTAGTCAACTTCTGTGTCCACTAAGTTGAAACTAAAAGATTACTTTTTCACAAACGAATGGCGGTGTTTTGAATCTGACAAATATTGACACAATATCTGCGTAATGTTCGCAAATAAAAACGAGAGATTAAATTTTGTTGATGAAGTAAAAAAATATCCTTAGATGTTAAAAATGTTTGCCCTGGATCCGTTTTTATAGCCTTTGTGGATCTATATTAGAGCTCAAAGCGGTAATATTCACCTATTTGCCACCTTCGTCCGTGACTGCGATCGAGAGTAGACGTGTGCCAAAAATTTTAATATTTAAATTAGTTTTTGCATTCTTTAATACCGAAATGTCGCCTGTATTTGAATACTAGAAGAGACCAAATTCGAGTAGTGACAAGATCATATTTGCTGGTCACAAAATACGCTGTATGTGATAACCGCGCTGCCGCCTTCACCTCCGCGAGAACGGTACACCACCCGTAATTGCTGTCCCACTTGCACAACGACTGCGCGCACTGCTATGACTCACCTACAACTCAGATTTGCCGCTTCTTGAGATCTACACGCACAACTCATACGCCGCACACTATAAGGTACATACTACAAAATAATAATATTATGAGACGTACACCACCTCCATCCAGGTCGCCGGCAGAGTCTAAAGCTAGCGACACCGGAACTATAACGACAATTAATCCAACTATTAATTTATCTGGTTCTGCCCTAAACTTAAGTAGCATGGATGAGTCAAACGTTACATCACGTAATCCAAAACGTAAATGCGATCATGAGTTGGTCGCCTTCATGGAGGAGATCTGTGATTTACTAAAAATGTCTACTGCTCAAACTGAAAACAAATTTATGTCACTACAAAAATCCATGACTGAAATTATAGCGCAAAATGCAGAGTTGCAAAAATCCATAGAATTTGTCAATGAGCAGTATGACGATATAAAGATAAGGTTGGATAATACTGAAAGAGACCGGAAAGTCGAACGTGCCTATATAAGTCAGCTGGAAGACAAAGTGGAGAATTTAGAAAGAATTTTATGTCTCACAAAGATGGAAATTAAAAATGTACCAAAGAAGGAAGGAGAAAATAAAGAGGATCTACGTAATGCACTCTCGGAAACAGCAAAAGTCCTGGAGATTCCGCTTGAACGTTATGAAGTTAAGGATATCTTTCGTTTGAGTAAAAAAAGTGGTGAATCATTTCTATTATCGTCGACTTCACCTCCGTGACTACAAAAGAAAACATCTTGCAGAAAGTGCGCAATTTCAATCGCAAGAATGCCCAAGGAAAATTAAACACCTCCCATATAAATGTACCAGGTGACATAAAACCTATTTATATATCAGAGAGCCTGACGATGAAGTCACAACGCTTGTTCTTTCTAGTAAGGAAATTTGCTAGTGAGAATAATTTCAAGTTTTGCTGGACATCAATTGGAAAAGTGTTTCTTCGACAAAGGGAAGGGATGAAACACATACTTATTAAAAGCTAAGAAGACCTTAAACCAAACTTAGAACAATGACTGGTCTACGGAATTGCTTGTTCCGCTCGCTTATCTGTTTATGTTTTAATATTTTTTTATCTGCACCTGCTCTGTTATTGTACAACACACAGACATAATACAACCAAACACTATAAGGACAACTCAATACACAAAACACAACCATACCACAAAAATACATACATCAACATACATATGTATATCTACCTCTCTGAACGGATCCATTCTCAATGTTTTACTACAAGACTATACCATGCCTAAAACAAGACCCCGGACATTAATACGTAACACTGAAATTATAACGGTACTCAATGGCTAACACAAACACTAACATCACATCACAAATAGATAACTTCATGGTGGCTTCTTCACATCACTGTGATACTAATATCTGTAACGACATCATAAAAACCTCAAAGGATTCACTAAAAATAATAACTCAGAATATCCGAAGCATATATAAAAACTTGGATGGGTTCCAGGCTCAATTGGCAAGGTTATGTTGTGAAATGGATATTATAATCCTGACAGAGTGTTGGCTTAATGATGTCAAACCGATTCCTGCAATTGAAAACAATGTGACATACTCCAATAAAAAATGATTAAATCAAAACGAGCGCGACGGTCTTACAATATACGTTAAAAGCAGTATTCAATGTACAGTGGAAAAACCAGAACCAATAGGTGCCAACTTTCTTCTACTAAAAATTGTTTCCGACACATGTATTTTAGCATCCTATAGATCCCCATCGACGTATTGTATTGACCGCTTCCTAAATTCCCTAGAAAACAAAGCTTAAAAAAAAAGCTGGCAACACTAGCTATGTAAACATAAGCTCTGTAATTATTAAAAGTAATATTACGAAGTAAAATAACTTAAACTATTATGTGAAGCCGAAGGTGCGTTTATAAACAGTTAAATATTCAGTGATATCGTTTTCCATCAATATAGTGAACTATAAACGTCTTTGTGATACATTTACGAAATGCAAAGTGAATTATTGTAACTGTTTGACTGGTGAAGTAAGATAAAAAACTATTAAAAGTGGTAAAATCTAAATAGAAAACGAAGCCTACGTATTGTCTCAGGTTCCAGTAGCTCTACCATGAGTTTGCACAGCCGAAACTCGCTAGCGTCTACGTAAATAATATGTATGAAATATTGTACAGCGCCCCTAGCGGTCACCGGAAGAATTAAAATTCGTACCATGAGCACTATAGATTTCGATAGGTAAGAAACCTAACGTAATCTATTCGATAGTCACTAACGTTTTTCAGCTGTCGCCATACAAAACGGCACCATGAGTTAATAATTTGACAGACGCTATCGAAAAATACGCTTACGATAGTAGTTACGTAAGTCACTGACATTTTGACACGTGAAACGTATGTTTACATTGAAATTATATACGTTTGTGAGTATTTTGAGCCAAAATAATGTCTGGAAGAGCTTATTTAGCATAGAATATGTTGGCGGCCACTGACTTTGAAGACCAACGACATAAACAACGTGAATTTCAAGCCAAAATTACAGGAAAATGAAATTCTAGCTTACCAATGAGCGGGGCATTACGCAGCTACCTAGGAGGCTTTCTGTGATGAAAATTAACTTAAATTTAAATAAAAGACATATTACTTAAACAACCTTTTCATTTATTTTATTATTATATGGGAAACATACAGCATATTTAACAAAATAAGGAACACAAAAATTGACATAAAAACATACTTATTACCTACTAACTACACATTTTTTTCTTTAAACATTGGACACTAGGATTTCCCCTGTATCGTGGGTGCATTTACAAACACAAATATCACATGCACAAACATCCAGACCCGGAACAATTAGGTATCTTTCTTAGGAAGATTGGATCACACAACTTTTTGCTCCATGCGACAAATGAACTGGCGATTCTTAGCGCAAAAGCTACAGTCAGTTTCTAAAAATTGTGCCATGCTGGTCCTCATTGTATTATTGTCTTTTTGTAAACTTATTTAACTGAATTTTATTAAAAAACGCCGTGAACACAATGTCAACAAATACAAAATTACAAATTGTAAACGACACTCGATGACACAACAGTGACATATAAGGAATAAAAATTCAACAGCCACTAAATACCTTAAGAAGTTCACTAACCGCCAACCATTCTATTTAGTCGGATTATTGCCTATCATAACATTTTAAGCATAGGCGATAGCACTACATTTTGAGCATAATATATGCCGTTCTCTCTCCTTATTACTGAGAAAGAAAGAAACAAAACTTAAGGAAGTGACGTTACATACGACACGATCTATCGAGTTTACCTTAGCGCCTGCGTAAGTCTCCGTAAAACTCATGGTGCAAGCATTATCGAAATCTATTCGATCCACGTTAATACGCTAGCGAGTTTGACGCTAGCGAGTAAGTTTTCGATAACAACTCATGGTAGAGGTACAGAAAGCAAATTACAGACAACATACATTACTTGGATTCGTTTTTTTTCTACATTCAAAATTTTAAACCTGTACAATATTGAGTTTATGCAGTGATACCAACATAAGCGCAATTAATACGGGGCGCGTTCCATGTTCACATATGCTGCTGACTTTTAGCATCACGTATAATAGCGCCATCTATAGGAGAATTCCGTCATTTTGCAACAGGTGCGTTCCAGTAAAGCACAATTGAAACCTTTTGCATAACTTACCAAAGCGCTAAATACAAATTAACCAACTGCTAAGTTATCAGAATATTGTGTAAACCAACATAAAATGGAACTTAAAGATAACAACATCACTATGAGAAACCCCCGTAAAAACCGTCGTATAGTGCGATCTCACTCAGACATATCTATTGAGTTACTGGATACCTCCACATCTTCGAATTTAAGTATCAAGAGTATGATGGACTTATCTACTCATGTCAAGAGCGACGAAGTGCTGGAGTTGCAAAATTTAATTACAACCCTAAGGGAGCAATTATTAAGTGCACATGCGGAGATTGAAAGTTTAAATTTAGAGAATAACACGCTGAAAGAACAATTACAGAAAGAAAGACAGAAAAACGAGCGACTTAAGGAGATTAGCCAAAGCGTGAGGAAAATTGATAAGTCTTATAGCAACGCGAAGAGAAATAATTATTCGACAAGGAAACTAAATCTAGACTTGGAATTTCACACTCCTAAATCTTCTGCTCAAGTAAATTCATCTATTGCATCCCAAAAATATAATACCAATTCAAAACCCGACGTTGGCCATTCTCAAAATAAAGGTGAAAACGTGGACAGCGTTAATTTGGTTCACAATATTAGCAGCAATAAAACGAGTTCACAAAATATGGTGGAACATTCAAATACCGCAGATAGCAGCAATTTCGAATGCAACAATATTAAAAAAATCTCGAACAGTATCAACACAGGAAAAACGAAAGAACCTTATTGTAAGGATGGCAAAATATTAATGTTATCGGACAATCAAGGCAAAGGTATAGTTCAAATGTTAATCGAAAGTAAAAATGAACTACTATGCAAGGATTATAATATACAATCTGTTACAAAACCAAATGCAACAACTAAGTATGTGTTATCTGATTGTTGCAACATGGCAAAATCCTTGTCTAAAACCGATAGTATTATTATAATGACAGGTAGTAATGACTCTAATCCGACTGAATTTATGTCTGAAATATCAATAGCATTACATTTCCTAAAAAATTGCAATGTATTTATAGCTAATGTACTTTATAATCGGATTCTTAATGAACGAAAATTGAATGACCAGCTAAAGCTTCTTACCCGAAATTACAAAAATTGTACATTTATAGAAGCAGGATCAGAGGATGTTTTGCAACAAATAATCTATCAAATCAATGTTAAGTACTATAACAATAAATTTCTTTCCTATAACAACCATAAAAATAAGGGTACCGCCGTAAAAAAGGGTCATGATAGACAAAAAAATTATTGTTCTAATAAAAAGGTAGAACCAAAGAGGGGTACAATACCCTACTTTTTTGAGAACCAACTAAGAAATAATTCTAAAAAGATCCACAACTCGTCTAAATAATAACCTAGAACCATTGAAGGGTACAATACCTTTTTATTTTCCAATTCTCAAAAAACCGTCACAAGTGGATCCAAAAGAAATGGCATCCAATAAGATATTTTTTCGTCCCTAAACATTCCTTTGCAATAGTTCACCAAAACATTGCCGGTGCACTAAATAAAATACAAGATTTGGAGATAGTATTAAATGAGTTGCAAGAATTAAAGAAGAATGTTGCAGTAGTATGTCTCAGTGAACATTTCATTAAAAAAGGTGATGAAAAATACTTAAAAATAAATAATTTCAATCTTGGGGCCATTTACTCACGCCAAGAACAAAAACGCGGAGGCACATGTATATTGTGTCAAAAGGGTTATGTAAATACTGAACTAGGTTTTCTAAAGGATCTTGCAGTGGAAAAACATTTTGAAATATGCGGTGTGGAAATTGAACAAATTAAATTGATTGTGGTTTGTATCTACAGAACACCAAATTCTGATGTAAATATATTTTTTCAAAATTTCATTAAAACATTACAAAAACTTCAACATAAAAAATACAAAACAATAATTTGTGGTGATTTCAATATAGATTTTTTAATAACTGATAAAAACAGTACTAAATTTAAGGAATTACTACTCAATTATGGAATGCAATACTACATACATGAACCTACTAGGCTTAAGAATTGTATAGACAATATAATTGGTAATGTAACAAAGGCAACAGGTGAAACATATAATGGTTTCCTGTCTGATCATAATACAGCTCAAATCGTTACAATTGATCAGCAAATTAACAACAAAACTGATTTCTTTTTTGTAGCAATAAATGATTTAAATAAAGGTAATGTTGCTAAGTTCATTGAATGCATAAGTTGCTTAAGTTTTAGTGAAATTTATAATATTTCAGATGCTAGTGCAGCCTTTGATGGATTTCATGACCTTTTAACATTGTTCTATAATCTCTGCTTTCCATGTATAAAAATTAAAAGAAAATACAATCTGAATAAACAAAAATGGATAACAAAAGGAATAAAAAAAAGCTGCAGTACTAAGAGGTCATTAAGAAATCAATATTATTTGAACAGAAATAAAGAAAATAAGAACAAATTTAAAACATATTCTAAATTATTAAGAAGTTGTATGAATAACTTGCAATCTCTATGTAACCAAAAGCATATTACTTATTCGCGTAACAGAATCAAAGCTACATGGGATATTGTAAAGTGTAATACGGGCACCGAGCCGTCTAGGGATTACATCAGTAAAATCGAAGACAATTGTATAACACTTACCTCCGGATCTGACATCGCTAATAAATTCAATAATCACTTCATTGACGTTACCATTAATCATTCCTCTAATTTTAATAATGATAATATTGACATGCATAACATAGAAATTCATGATAATAGTATATTTTTAGAACCTACAAATGCTTCCGAAATTGAAAGTATCATACAGTCATTAAGAAATACTAAATCGGCAGGCTATGATAATATCACAACTGAACTTATTAAAAGTATATCAAAATATATATCATCGCCGTTAGCATACATTATTAACCTATCCCTGGAACAGGGCTATTTTCCTGACCGATTGAAACTTTCTTTAATTAAGCCATTATATAAAAAGGGCTCCAAATCTAACGTTGACAACTATAGACCTATAGCACTAAGTCCCATACTTTCGAAAATATTTGAAAGAGTAATGTACAGGCGGTTATTAAGGTTCCTAGATAAATATAATATTCTAGTTAGTCAACAATATGGATTTAGACAAAATAAATCCACTACCTTAGCAATTTATACCTTAATGAAACAAATCATGAACAATATAAATAAAAAAGAACCTTCCTTTGCACTGTTTTTAGATTTAAGCAAAGCGTTTGACCTCGTTGACCATGTTAGGCTATTGAATAAAATGGAAAGATACGGATTAAGGGGTCCAGCTCTAAAATGGTTTCAGTCGTATTTAAGTGACAGGAAGCAAATAACAAGAATAGCAAAGTTGGACCATACGGCAAATAGTATGGATAATTTCGAATCCCAACCAAGAACTAACCATTGCGGTGTCCCTCAGGGAAGCATTATGGGGTCGTTATTGTTCCTTCTCTATATAAACGACTTGCCAAAATCAATAAAACATCAGTGTGTTCAGTTTGCCGATGATACCACAATTATTATTAAATGTAAAGATCAACAAAACTATGACAATGAAATTAATCAAACATTGAATGATATTATAAAATGGTTAGATATTAATAAACTAAAGTTAAACATTGCTAAAACGAATGTACTCCACTTTAAAACATGGAAAAGTAAACCCGTTCATCTTCATGTTGCGTATAATAATATTAGCGTAAAGCAGGTACATAACACAAGGTTTCTAGGTGTAACACTTGACGAACACTTAACATGGAAGAATCATATCGAGATACTCTGCAAGAAAATCAACCAATTTGTTTTTGCGCTAAGAAAGGTCAAAAATGTAACGTCGAGAGAAACATCCATAATGGTGTATCATGCCTATGTCTGTTCTGTCATTCGCTACGGCATAGTTGTATGGGGAAACTCTTCAGAAATAGATCGAATTTTCATTGCTCAAAAAAAGTGTATCCGCGCAATTTTTAATATGGAATGGTCTGATTCGTGTAGGCCTATATTTAAGTCACATAACCTTTTGACTGTACCCTGCATATATATCTTTGAAGTTGCCAAGTTTTTGAGATCTAATCTTGCATTATTCGAACAAAGGGATAATACAAATAAGAGGAAAGCTGCACATTTAGATTTCGAGATACCTGTTCCTAAGTTGCAACTCTTCCGGAAGAGTTGTATCTACATGGCTCCCCTAATTTATAATGCTTTGCCGAAGTCAATTACCCAACTACCCTTCAAAAAATTTTGTTCGGCACTACGGAAGTGGTTGTTGCAGGAATGTTTTTATTCAATTCACGAGTTTTTTGTAAAATGTCCCTGTAAATTTTTTTCTCTTGATCTGGCAACAAAGTATAGGCATAAGTAATTATTTAAGTGAAGTGATAATAATTGTTAAATGTATTGTTTTATTTATTAATAATAATATAGTAAAAATAGAAGTGAGTAGTATATAGGTATATAAAATAACAATTGAAATAATATTTAAATTTTAAAATTAATGTAATGTAAATAATGCACTTAATTGTAATTTTTTGTAAGAACTACATTTAATTGATAATTGTAATTTGTTTTTGCATACCGTTAAAACGGTGAGACATGTAGCACTATGCAATGTTACGAACACCTTTGTAAATACCATGTTTCTGGCAAATAAATATTCTATTCTATAAAAAAAAAAAAAAAAAAAAACATTTTAAGTAAACAAAAAGCGAACAACATCATTTTAATAGGAGATATTAATATTGACATAAAACCTGGAAATACTGACAGAAATAGTTCACCTTATCTTAACTTGACTGCTGAAATGGGTATTTTACCGGCAACGTGTAGGTACACATCCGACAAGATTACAGAACTGCCTCGATCATGTTATGATTAATAAATTTTAATCTTCTTGTGCAACTGTCATAGTAATAAATTCCACAGTCAGCGACCATGCCGCAGTAATGGTATGTTTAAGTAAGGGCGTTAAAAACAATAAACACACGAGTAAATACGTCACAAAAGTAAATATGAAGCCGCTGTACAGCAACTTAAAAATACAGATTTCTCTTTTCTATCCGACAACTGCGACGCGAATGAAGCTGCAACTAGGTTTGTCGAATGTTTTATGTCCACAATATCTCAACACACCCAAGTCAAGAAAGTTCCAAACTGTAAAACAGTACTGAAGCCCTGGATTTCACCCTGGTCTATTACGGTGTATTCGACACAGGGATAATCTCCGTAAAACATTATAGCAGATCCAAAAAACTGAATTATAGAGCTGTCATATAAACGGTATCGTAATTTCTGCAATCTGTTACTTAGGAAGATAAAACTAAATCACGATAGATCCGCCTTAGAATCTTCAACAAACAATAAAGAAACATGGAATATCATTAAAACTATTACTAATCAAACTGGACAAAAAATATCAGCGGACAAACTCTTAACTGTAACAGATGCGCCCAAAGCCATTGAGGAAATTACTTTGCTAATATTGGTAAGCAATTATCTGACTCTATTATTCAAAACCAAAATTCCCCAAGCGCCCCATATTTTGAAACACCCTCTGCATGTGAATCTATGGTATGAACCATAGACTCATAAGATACTTGGAGCACTCTAAAATACTATCAGACTCACAATTTGGCTTCAGATCCGGGAAAAGCACCGAAGATGCAGTTACTCAACTTGTTGACTACATTACTGGAAAAGTGGATGCAAAACAGAAAGGTCTGGGTGTTTTTCTAGACCTAGCCAAGGCGTTTGACACTGTCTGTATTCCAACCCTTGTTGAGAAGTTAGAACATGCCGGAATCAGGGGGAAGGCTCTCAGCATATTTTCTGACTTTCTTGCAGACCGAACACAAAAAGTAAGGATTGGTGAAGACGTTAGCAGTTGTAACGTTGTAAACTATTATTTTAGTAAATAGGCAAGCAATCCAAATCGTCAAGTCATTGTGATATAGTTCCAACCCATTCACATCACTTAATGCGCCTTTGTTTTGTCCCACTCGCTCACGATCTTAGGAACCAGTTTACTTCCCACTCCATACGACTTATGCGCGCCGGAGAGGATTAACAGAGGGCTCAGTTATTTATTTCCTGGACATAAATTCCAGGGTTTCAAGTTCCGGGTTCATTTGCCCAAGTAAACCGCTGCCGTACTGCCGTGACATCGGGCGGCCTACACAAGGGACATCTGGCACCACGTCCATCAACCCTGCGGTCCTCTACCAATCCAGGGATAACTCCTCGGCTCCTGCGTAGTCTTCAACGTAAAGCCAGGACAGTACTTTTCGCGCCTACCTCCTTAGAACGGAAATATTTATGACGGGCCTTTTTACCTACGACCTAAAATAAATTTAATTGAAAGTGTTTAGTGAGTTTGTTTTTCTTATCTCTTAAAAAAATTAGTTTATAATAACTCACACGCTTCACAGTGAAGCCAAAATTGACTATGGTGTGCCCCAAGGAAGCTGCCTATGCCCGAGTCTCTTCTTGGTCTATGTGAATGACCTGTGCGAGCAGTCTCTTGATAGGGCAGAATATTTAGTTATGCAGACGACACCGTATTAATATTTCACGTTGAGAGTTGGGAGAAAGTGCAACAAGCGGTGGAGCTGGGCTTACATAAAATAATCCATTGGCTAGGAAGTAACTTACTAGCCCTGAATATTTCAAAGACAATATATCTATCTGCAATTTACTTTCGCCAATACTAAACCCTTGGAAATAAGTCTCAAAGCACACTCCTGCAATGACTTAAATGGTCACCAATGTCCATGTCTCCCAATCTTGCAAAAAAAGTCAGTAAAATATCTAGGTGTACTTCTGGATAAACGACTAAGCTGGCGTCCACACATTGAACTGACCACTTCCCGTGTTAGGAAACTCATATGGACATTTAAGAAGCTTCGACTCGTTGCTAAGTTTAAGCTACTCCGCGCGGTGTACATTGCGTTGGCATAGTCAATCATTGGCTACTGTATCACGGCCTGGGGAGGCGGTTTCCTACGAAGGATCTTTATGACAACTATAAAGTACTTACCGTGAGACAGATATACCTACTTCATCTCACAATTAAACAACACCAATTGACACCGGTAATTCACGCCACCAAAGTGAAGAGAACTATTACTCACACTGATGTATGTAGACCAGAAAGATGTAAAACCGCTTCCGCTAGAAGACAACACTTTTACATGGCTAATTACATTTACAATAAATTAAACAATACCCTTAACATTAATCCGTTCACAACTAAAGAAATTAAATTAAAAATCTCCGAATGGCTTCAAACACTTGATTACCACCAGACGGAAGATCTATTACAATACCAGTACCCATAAAACAATCTACACTCACCCACATACACACCCTCACTCCCTTACACACACATACACACCCCCACTCCCTTACACACAAACACAAAGATTTTGTATACCTACCAAAGAGTATGTGTGCATCTTAAATTTTGTTTCCTTGTTATATTTTAGGCTTTTTCCCTATTTTTTTTTTGTATTGTTTTATTGCACATTGTTAATACCTACATGAACCACAAATGGGCGAAGACGCTGGCTCCTGTAACACAGGTGTCAGGGCTTCAATAAACTATGTAACAACTGTATTATGTCAATAAAAAATTATTATTATTATTATACCTTCTTATCACTTAAATTATAGTGAGCGTCATTGTAGTTCTACCGTACCGCTTAAGGAGTTAGTATTCACCTATTTGCAGCCCTCTTAGCGCCCAGAGTTAATAAGCGATATTTTACTCTATTGTTCCACTAAAGGAGTTAATTTTCGCCTTTTTACCACCTTTTTATCCCTTTTAGTTTCAGTTATCGCTATTATAGCTCTCTTATTGCTTCATTATACCTCTTAACCCATTCTGTAAATCTGCTTTACCCCCATTAAACAACCTAAGGTGACAAAAAAAGTGTGCCCAATTCGGGGGTATAGTAGAGTTATAGCGCGCTCTAACTCCGAATGTGTAACACTTATTTATAACTTTAGGATCTGGATAGCTCTCTAATAGATTTTCTTTAACTCTTGTCTTAGCGCCTAAGTGTTAGTTGGGTCGTATCAATAAGCCAAGCCGTAACACTTCCGCCGTGTCCTCGTAAAGGCGATCGGCAGCGGCGGCGACCTCTCGCGTCCGGCCCTGGTGCAAGCCATGGTCCGGGGCGAGAGGGAGAGGGAGGCAGTCACCTCCTTCTGCGAAGCAGTCATGCTCGAAAGGAGGTGGCGGGACGGTTCAGGGAGAGAGCCTCCCGTCTCAGCCGCCGTGGTGGACGCCCCGGGCGTCGGGAGCCGCGTGACGACTCCCGGCACTCCCTTCCGCTCCACCCAGAGCGGGAGGAGTCATTTGATGATTTCCCAACCGGAAAAAAAAGCCGTACCTACACGTATTAGTCCATATCTTGAAAATTACTGAATCGATTTTGATGAAACATGCACTGTTCCATAAGTCGAAGTAAATGTAATGTAATTATGTAATGTGGCGGGACGGCTCAGGGAGAGAGCCTCCCGTCTCAGCCGCCGCGGGGGACGCCCCAGGCGTCGGGAGCCGCGTGACGACTCCCGGCCACCGTAGGCGCGGGCCTGCGGGCGAAGAGTAATGAGTAACTCATCGTCCGATCAGGACCAGGCCCATGCCGGACGGCGCGTACGTGTTCCACGCGCGCCTCAAAGAAATGTCAGCATCGAGGAGGGGCCACCTTAGGGCCGAAGCCTGCCGGGTCAGCGGGATTGTCCGAAAGGGTTACCGCTGGCCCGGAACATAAAGGGCTAAGGAAGGAACACGGGTGGGTTTTAGTCAGTAAGAGTCTGACACTCCCTTCCGCTCCACCCAGAGCGGGAGAAGTCATTTGATGATTTCCAACCCAAAAAAAAAAAAAAAAATTACTATGGGACCAAACCTGAAATCGTGAAAAAAAAATCAGCAGGCTGTTCCTACATTTATGTTCGCATAACTCGTCAAATTGTAGGGAACACCAGATTTTTTTTTTCGTGATTTCGGGTTTGGTCCCAAAGTAAAAGTTGTTCATAATGATGAGCACAATTACCCCCAAGAGTTATGAGATATCAAAAAAAAACACGTTGTATATCAGGTTGTATCTTGATCAAATATGATCCGCGACTATAATAGTCATTAGAATAGAATATTTTAGTTAGATTTGTTCGCTAAGAACTTTTCCCTAAGAGATTTGTTCATAAGGAACAAATCTAACTTAGAAAGATGTATTAATGATTATAATTCTGTAAAGACGTACCTGTTATAGCCGCAAATCATATTTTGATCAGGATACAACCTGACACTGACCTGAAAATTGCAAAAAACCTAAGAAAATTTGAATTTCGCGGTCTACCACTGCGCATTCACCTTAATTACGGTGAATGGATAGTGGTAGACCGCGAAATTCAAATTTTCTAACGTTTTTTGCATATTTCAGGTCAGTGACAGATTTTATCTTGATCAAAATATGATTCGCGACAATAACAGGTACATATTTAGAGAATTATAATCATTAGAATAATTAATATCTTTCTAGGTTAGACCATCAACCACCAATCTCTTGTGGAAAAGTGTTAATGGTAGAAATCTAACTTAGAAAGATGTATTAATGATTGTAATGATTATGTTTAATTCCTCAGCTCGAGACTGCAGGGACAAGTGGAAGCGGCTGAGAGACTGTTACAGGCGAGCGCAGAAGCTACGGAGAATGAAGTCCGAACAAGGAGCTAAAATTATTAAAAGACCAAAATATGAGCAGTTATTGACATTCCTTAACGCACACTTGAGGGATGAAGTGCGCAACGGGCACTCCTCGGCAGACAACCCCGACTCCAGCAATGACGAGAACAGCGTCGTTGAAGACTTGCCCAGCCCCGCGGGCTCCTTCGTGGACAGTTCCCCGCTCCCCGCGCGCGTGGACTGCGTACACGGCGCCGCGCCCGCGCCGCATCGGGACAAGATCACGGACTTCTTCATGGGGCTGGTCGAAACTGTTAAGGATTTACCTGAAGACGTTCAAATTCGTGTGAAACGCGACGTTTTTAAAGTAGTCAGTGATGCGGAAGAATTGGTTTATAAATCAAAGACAGAGAATCCGTTGATGGGATTACACTTTGTTAAAGAGGAAAATGAATAAAATTACTTTGTGGTGTACTCTGTGGTACTAGTTATTATGCATTGCTACTGCATTGCTTTATATTTGGCACACACCACCAAAAGCAGCGGGAACGAGTAAGTAGTACTTCCTCTATGGTTGTTGGATGTCTCCAATCATCACCATTCTCCTGTCCTTATCCCAATTTATTTGGGGTCGGCGTAACATGTCTCTTCTAACCGACATCAAAAAAAGGATGTATTTAGGAATATTTTTTTACTTGTATTTTTTTAAATGTTTTTAGGGTTCCGTACCAAAATGGTAAAAACGGAACCCTTATGGTGAGACTAAGTCTGTCTGTCACATCTGAATATCTCAAGAACTACTAATGCTATCAACTTGAAATTTGGAATAGTTTTAGATGACGTTTGCACAACTATTTTGCAAATAAGAAAGAAATAAAAAATATATGTAATTTTTGAGGAGTAAATAGTCTTGACACGAGACCAAAACTAAGGGCCCATTGGTAGTCATTCTCCTTTATAACTATTTATTTATCTAATCTATACAATATGTAACATAAATTAACGCAAGACCTCATACACCCCAACTAGAGTACCTACTGACTTAATAATACAATGACCAAAACTTTTTTTTTTTAAAGCTAACTATATAATTATTGTGTATATTTTTAGATCAATAAACTTTATTATTATTATATATCTCTGAACCATGGGGTCCCGGTCCTTTGGAAGGCGTACGAGGGGCGAAGCCAACTCGCAGAGGCCCCTTAGGAAATTTTAATGAAATGCGGCACCAACCGACGATTATCCCTGTATGCGCTATGCAAGTGTACCCAAGGATAACCCCCGGTTGATGTAGGACTATTGCAGGATATGGAAAAATAAAAAGTTGGACTATTGGTTTGGGTGGCTAAAGTGGACTGGTTACCAAGAACTATGGAATAACTATGACCCCTGCCTGATCAATGTTTTATATATACACGGATAAAATGGCAGGGGGTGACTTGCACACTCAATAATGGGCCCCCGGAAACGGTCGCTAGCACATAGTGACGTAGCAACATGGGGGCAACATGTCCTGAGGTGCTTATGAGGAGTGGAGAGGTATTCCACGGCTATCAGGACAATCCCGGAAGTACGGTCAAGATCCCTACCAGCATCTTACTGGAATACTTCCTTCCTCCGAGCACGTTTGCTCTTGCGAATCTCCACGCAAGCCGGCCAATAAAGGCAAGAATGAGGTGGGAGCTCTGTTCCTCGTCATTGTTCACTCCAGCCGGCCAATAAAGGCAAGCCAGAGGTGAGGAACAAGACTTTTCCCTGAAGATAGGGTCCGTGGGGTCGCTACTGCCCAACAGCTCGCCACATGCTGCCCTGCGGATTTCTGTATCTCTCTTGGTCTGGCTCCTCACCTTAGACCTGTTCCAGCAAAGTAAACTCTTCCGGCATAGGCCTAGAGTTCGGAGCGCGCAAGCCCCACCACGGCGTCAACGTAGAGATACGGCGGCAGGGTTAAGAAAATCGTGTTTACCTTATCATTACTTATTGCATTTAAAATTGAACTTTATTGCGTTAAAATAAGATTTAATTTTCTTTGGCTTAATCTGCGGTCTGTATGGCAAAATACATATATATAAGTTGAAAAAATTGCCTATATTCATTTCATTTTCAAATATCTTTATTAACCAAAAGAACAATATACAAAGTGCACTTACCCTAAGTTACATTAATTAACTCATTCATATTTAGGCACTTTATGAGGCTAGTGATTCACCTTTCAAAGCTTATGACAGGTAGTTTAAACTGCTTACAACATACATTTTACACACAATAACTATGGGGACATGATGACAATATACAAATTATTTAGTTAGTTATAATTTGCTGATTGCAAGGTATTACAAAAAAAAAAAATTAGCTATTATGCTGATCGCACGGTGTACGTATGTAAATAAGCAACCGTGCGACCAGTCAATGATCAGCGGACGGAGATTCCCTGCCGCCCGCGCTCCGGTGTATCTGCGGCCGGGGCCGGGGCGGCAGCGAGCCTCTCTGGGCTCAAGCCACTGGTCGCTCGCGCCTCGGGTGGAGGGAACAAAAGGTAGTGATGGGGTAAACGGTAAGTGCCGTATCCATCGATATAATTATGGTAATTTGTCTAAGGTTAATGAACACAGATTTGAAATTAACGGGTTAGTAGTATTAATTTTGTTTTTAATTATAAAATCTTGATGATATTTTAATTACGTGATTGAATAATAAGGGGAGTTTAATTTGTTTATGTAATTTATTAAGATTAGTTTTAAATTTGGTTTTATAGGATATTTTTACTGTTTTATTTTGTACAACTTGCAGTAGTTGATGGTTAGAAAGACGTGCTACTCCAGACAGGGCAGGCGTAAGTTACACACGGACGGACAAGTGTAGAATAAATTCTTAGTTTAGTATTGCTACTTAATTTACTTTTGCGATTCATTATAGGGTTTAAAGCGCCAAGGGCTTGGGCGCCCTTCAATCGCAAGTCAGCAATATGTTTGGACCAATTTACATGACTATCCATTTTTATCCCAAGATAACGCACAGACCTGGGGGGAGGGGAGGGGGGTGGTCTAGCACGGGAGAAAAATATTGCTTCCGTCTTATCCTCATTAATTTTGCGTTTCCATTTCTTAAAGTAGTCAAGAAGCAAATCTATAGAACATTGTAGTCGACCTATGATCAAATCCGTATCATCCGAAGAGGTATAAGAGGCAGTATCGCCAGCAAAGCAAGCTAATCTGGTTCGAGGTTGAATAGGTATATCATTAATGAACAGGAGAAATAAATAGGGTCCTACAATCGAGCCCTGGGGAACGCCAGCTGGGACATTTTGAGGTGATGAAGTGGTGTTTCCGATGTGAACCTGGAATTTACGATCCGCAAGGTAAGATTGAACGAGTTTAATTAGAAGCATAGGCACACCCAGAATGAGCAACTTGTGTAGCAGGCCTTCGTGCCACATGGCATCAAATGCTTTTTCGATATCCAGCAGAAACATACCTGTGGACTGTTTGAGATTTAGGTGATGGGATATGTGTTCTGTCACCCTGGCTAGCTGTTGGATAGTTGAATGAGTGTAACGAAATCCAAACTGCTCTTGGGTCAAAAACTGCCCAGTGGCTCGTAATAATCTTGTATAGATTACAGACTCAAAAAGTTTACCAACAGAAGGTAGCAGACTTACGGAGCGGTAGTTTATGGGTAAAGTACTGTATTTTCCAGGTTTTTTAAGGGGTATTGTTTTAGCATTTTTCCATATGTTTTGGAAATAGCCCAGACCAAAACAGCCATTGAAAATTTTAGTAACATAGACTATCGCTCTCTGTGGCAAGTTCTTTAAAAGCAAGTTATGGATCCCGTCTCATGACGGGATTTAAGCTTGGTCAAAATTTTACGAATTTCAAATGGCCTCACTGGCTTTGTAGAATCAGAAGCAAGATTGTAACTGTTAATGGCAGACATAGAGTTCGGTACCTCATCATTGAGTTTTGAGTCACAATCTCAGTTTGTGATAAGGCTCATATTGTCGCAAAAGGCATTTGCCAAAGCGTTACATTGTTCAGCCGTGGTAGCCGTCAAGGACCCATCCAAAAGTTTAAGGGGAGGGATGTTCGCAGATCTAGGCTTGAGATATTTAGTTAGACGCCAGATATCTTGACTGGGGTTATCAAATTTTGCCAGTTTAGCATTCCAAACTTTATCGAGGTAGTTTCGGATATTAGTGTTTATGTATGTTTGTAACATGTTTATATTACTACGATTGAGCCTTCTAAGGTAGCCACTGGGTAGTTTTTGTTCAATACGACGCAAATGGTTTTTGTAGCGGATTATTTTTAACATAACATAATGGATGGTATAGAGGAGTCTCTAGCATCGATAATAGTTTGTTGCAAATGAACAATGGCAGTATCAATCTCTTTTTCAGTTTTAAACGTCTTAGAACTAAGCATGGTGTTTTTATTAAGGTGAGAACGATATTCAGTCCAGTTGGCGCAGTTAAATTTAAAATATCGAGTTTTAGCCTTGCGACACAGTGAGCCTCCAATGGAAAAGAATATGGGGTAATGGTTAGATGACAATGCTATTATCGTTTCGACATCACTAACGCAGCTTACATTTAAGGACAGCACCAAGTCCGGGCTAGTAGGTTTGCGATTGGGACAGTAGTTTACTTGAGTAGGTAGGCTCGGACTGTGCACGACGTAGTCGGATCAAACATGTGGTTGAAAAGCGTTCTGCCTCGCGTGTTAGTGTAGCTACTGAGCCAGTGGGAGTGGTTGGCATTTAAGTCTCCCATGATAACAACATGGGAGCCCAAGCCGAACAATAGGTCAAGGTCACAACGAAGCATTGGCAGATTAGGTGACTGGTAAATTGATAAAACAATGTGATCAATTCCTGCTATTTTAATAGTTATGCCGACAACTTCGATATTTTTAGTGTTAGGAACAGTTAAAGCCGTATGATCAAGGTCATTTCTTACAAGAATAGCAACTCCTTGCCCGCGGCCAGTATGATGTTTATCTTTGCGATAGCAGGTAAAGCCAGGTGTAACTAAAGTTGAGTTTGAGGTTAGTCTAGTTTCGCAAATATCAATAATATCAATGGACAAAACACTTACCGCCAAATCGAGTAGTTCGTGAATCTTTAAACGTACTCCGTCGGAGTTCCAGGATAACAGGCGGAGTTCCGCGGAATCAAACATATTTACCAAGATGAGAGAGTACCAGCATGACCTTGTCCAACCAAGACGTGCAAGCAGTGAATTGGGATTTTATGTTTCTTAATGCTAATAAAATTTCAAACATCTCCTTTGAGGCCTCATCATTGGGGCCAGGCGAAAGGTGATCAATGGGAACCTGATTTTTCTTCGCTGCCATGTTGCTGGTTCCTACAGTAGGCCAGGGCCTGTAATTTGAAGTCGGTGTTGGTTGAGACATCGTCTACTTACATACGTTTACGACTTATTTACATACATAGTACGACTGACTTTTACGGTCGCTTAGAGGTAAAATTCATAAGCAGAAGTTTTGGCGACTCCATCTACTGGCAGATCTTGAACTTTGCGTGTTTAGCGACAGCTGGCCGTTTAGGCGTACGCCAATCATCCACATTTTCGGTTGCTGGTCTCTTGGAGTTGAGACTACTGCTTGAATCCGATCGTTGCAGGTATCTTTCCATTAGTACCAAGGGCTATTGTTGTTACACATTTTATCGACAACGATTCGTCGAATCTTGGACTCACTATTCTGAGTTAGGTAGAACTAGAGCTATTTAGTACGAGCGTGCACACGAGACAAGCGCGAGGAACGCAATCGTTATTAAAAAAAATATACATTATATTTTTTTGCAACAGGGACTGAAAAATTCGAAGTGGGGCTTCTAGGGTAGGCCATGAGTTTGCACATTTTCAAACATTTTTTCTTTTTTTTAGGCTGCATAGTTTTCGACTACTTATATGAAGAAAAAAGTAAAAAAAAAATACGAAATCTGAAATTATTCTGTCATAGAAATGTCATAAAATTGTTTATGTAAAGATTACAGGAAAATTAAAACCAAATCTCTGAATAGTACACTTTTCAGAAATCTCATCAAAATCGGTTCAGTAGTTTGGTTTTTAAACCAAAATTACTGGTAAAAATTCAAGTAAACGAAATTGCGTCGTTTGCTTTTTGAATTTTCTGTGGTGGATTAGTGAAATTGCCGTATCTTTATATCCCACCAAAAACACTTGGCGGGTTTTCGTTGTGTTATAGTTATTTTTCATGCATAATATTTTATGGTTTTCTGAAAACCCGCCAAGTTTAAATGGAACAATATTATTGTATTGATAGGTATCTAAAAAGTTTCAAACACAAATTACTTACAACAGAATTGCAAAATAAGGCCGGTGCAAAGAAAATGGTTTAAAACTTGGCGTTGGTTTCGATTTCAACTCTTTTGCTGGTCAAACATCTACATGAAGTAAGGAAGTTGGCCTTCTTTTTCAACATTATATGTTTTTGGTGGGATTTCATTTCTTTTTGCCAAGTGGGTAGATACACGTGTAGGATTAAATTGTATAGCCTAGGTTTTCTTTTTTTTGATAATTGTGGTGTTTTATTATTTTTTCTCTTACGAGGTGTTTTTTAGGGTTCCGTACCCAAAGGGTAAAAACGGAACCCTATAACTAAGAATTTGCTGTCTGTGCGTCTGTCCGTCTGTCCGTCTGTCACCAGGCTGTATCCCAAGAACCGCGATAGCTAGACAGTTGAAATTTTCCCAAATTATGTATTTCTGTTGCCGCTATAACAACAAATACTAAAAACAAAATAAAATAAATATTTAAGGGGGGCTCCCATACAACAAACGCGATTTTTTTGCCCTTTTTTGCTCGATATCAAATATGGCAACAGGTAGGCACTTGAAATATTCACAAAATACTCAGTTGTATTTTAACTTTAATAATAAATAATAAAATTAAAATTAAATAAATATTTAAGGGGGGCTCCCATACAACAGACATGTTTTTTTTGGCGTTTTTGCCTTGTAATACGGAACCCTTCCTGTGCGAGTCCGACTCGCACTTGGCCAGTTTTTTATTAAATGATGAGCCCGCTGCAGTCTGAACTGCGGCAATGTTTGGACATATAGACCATTCCCTATCACCTGTTTTTTTTAAACTTATTCTTTTTCACACATATGTTTTTTTAAGTCCGGTCTATAGAGCGACCTTAATCTGTTGTACTCAACAATAGCACTTTCTTGTGCTTTGATCTGGCTAGGATTGATATTTATTAAATGGTCACCACTCAAATTTTTTACCCTAGATAATGGTACGTAGGCTTGACCACAACACAAGTGAATATAGAAGAACCAATATCAATTAAAGCATTGTCCATGCTCAAACCTTGACTCTTATGAATGGTGATTGCGTAAGCTAAACATATCGGAAACTGCTCCCGGTAAACAAAAGCACGGCTCAAAACTTCAAGTTACAATTTGAAATATTAATGATATGAGTTTTACTTTAAAAAAATATACTTTTAGAAATAGAAACATGAATCTGCTTAACAAAACGATTTAAAAGGGGTTAAATAAATACTTATTTAACCCCTTTTAAATCGTTTTGTTCTTAAAAAATATTTTGCGTTTATATCTTATGATAAGTATACGTCATTTGACATGTTTTAAGGTTTTTAATAATTTATCTTTCTAAGAAAGTCTCATACTTACCTAAAAATTAAGCTTTTTTTTTTAATACGGAACACGGATTACAGAATGTGTGATAGCCGAACCCACACTTGACCGCATTTTTATTTTTACTTTAGCTTCGTGCAAAATTACAAGTTTCTAGGCCGATTATAAAAAAAAATTAATACTTACGGAACCCTCTGTGCGCGAGCCAAACTCACACTTGACCGCTTTTAAAATTATTCTTTTAGTTTCATGGTAATATCCAGTTCCAGTTAGAAAAAAAATCATACGGGACCCTCTGCATGCGAGCCAAAGTCACATTTGACCTCTTTTTAATTTTTCCTTTAGTTTCATGCTAATGTCTAGCTCCATGCTAAATTTCAAGTTTTTAGGAAGGTTAGAAGTTTCTAGGCCGGCTAGAATAAAAAATTAATACGGAACCCTCTATGCGCGAGTCAGACTCACACTTGACCATTTTTTTAATTTTTCCTTTAGTTTCATGCTAATGTCTAGCTTTGTGCCAAATTTCAAGTTTCTAGGCCGGCTAGAATAAAAAATTAATACGGAACCCTCTATGCGAGAGCCAGACTCACACTTGACTATTTTTTTAATTTTTCCTTTAGTTTCATGCTAATGTCTAGCTTTGTGCCAAATTTCAAGTTTCTAGGCCGGCAAGAATAAAAAAATAATACGGAACCCTCTATGCGAGAGCCAGACTCACACTTGACTATTTTTTTAATTTTTCCTTTAGTTTCATGCTAATGTCTAGCTTCGTGCCAAATTTCAAGTTTCTAGGCCTACTAGAAGTCCCTAAACATTTTGATTAACTCTAAGTGAGTGAGTCAGTCAGTCAGTCAGTCAGTCAGTCAGTCAGTCAGTGCCACTTTAGCTATTTTGAAAAGTCCATAACTTTGAATCTATTAAAGCTACAGTTATGAAATTTGGTATTCGAACTAACAGCAGTCATGGTATTATGTATGTGAAGTTTGATTCGATTTCGTGTGACAAATAGTTAGATACAGGGTGGTCAAAACTAACTCGAAGCAGTTCGGGTAAATAGTGCACGGCGTACGTGCGGCCACTTGCTGGAAATTGGCCTGCGCACTGCCGTGCGCTTCGATACCTAGTAACCGACTTCAAAAAGGAGGAGGTTCTCAATTCGACTGTATATTTTTTGTATGTAGGTAACTATGTTACGCCGGCGCGACACGTTGCCGCCAACGCTCGTACCGACAGGCGTCCGCACGTTGGACTGCAGCTCTGCAGCGGCGGCGGCCCTAGAAAAGTTTTTAGGTGGTGCATAATCTTAAAGTGGCGCCCCTCTATGTACAGACGCCAGCATATCAATCTACTACAATCTGTCTTTCTTTAATAGATTTTCAACTTTATCGCTAAAGCATAAGGTTCAAAGTTGATTGGGAAAATTTGACAGTTTCAGATAGCTTGATGTGCTGGCGTCTGTACCGTGTTCCTATGATACGAGTATATTATGCATATTATGCAGTTGCTTACACGGATTAATCGGATATTTCATAGACTAGAATCAGATGTGCCCGCGACTTCGTTCGCGTGGATTTAGATCTTTTTCAGCCTGTAATAAAACGCAACGTAACTTTAGTTTGTCTATTCGTAAGTAGGTACCTGTAACCAAGAAGCTTATAGATAAAAGTGGAGACAACACTCTAAATACCTGAGTGAAGACTACTGTGGTCGGACACTCTCTTTCTAAATACATACATATGACAAAGAAAACACATATCACTGTCTCGTTCTTATGTGTGTATTTAGAAAGAGAGTGTCCGACCACAGTCGTCTTCACTTAGGAATTTAGAGTGTTGCCTCCACTTTTATCTAGAAGCTTCTTGCCTGTAACTAAACAAATTAAGTAACACTTACTCGGGATTCTATAAAATATACACAGATGGACCCAAAGACAAAATAGGGTCGGGAGCTGCATTTTTCGATCCACAAACTAAAACTGCAGTGCAATTAGAGGTAAACTCAAAATGCAATATAATGTGTAGGTACCGAACTTGTGGCAATAGATGAAGCATTATCTTACATTGACTTACTTGAAACTGGCAATTATGTTATTTTAAGTGATTCGAGAAGCGCCCTTCAACATTTGGCTCGGTGTACCTTGAGTTTTCGAGGTACTCCGGTTGCCTACAGGGTGATCAAATCTATTTGTAAACTTATTTCTAAGAACAAGAATATTGTACTGCAATGGATACCGGCTTATATTGGCTTGGAAGGTAATGGAGTAGTGGATCGATTGGCGAAATATGCTTGTGATGATGGGCTGGTTTATCTACTCCTTCCCGTACACACTGATTTTTTGTGTGTAGTTAAAGAAGAATGCGCTAAAATGTGGCACGAACACTTCGATCAGAGGTCACTGAGCAAGGGAATCTGGTATCGGACGATCCAGCCAGCACTTTCTCGGTGTTCATGGTTCGGCCAGGCAAATATGAGTCGGCCGGAAATTGTAATGGCTCTTCGACTTCGATGGGGACACATTCCAATGAACAGTTTTGCATTTCTCATGGGTAAAGTTGCGTCAGCAAATTGTCCGGAGTGTAATATAGTGGAAGACACCTACCGCACCTACCATATAATTGCGTAAATGCGTAAAAATTGCATTTGCGTTCGGAACGAGGCCGAAAGAGTTCATATTATTATCCAAGTCACTGGATGTTGGAAGGTGTAATAGCATTCTTGCGTCTCCATTGTCAAAGGATGCAAGACTCTTATATAAGGTAGCAAAAATAGGATTTAAATCATAAGGAACAATTGTTTGTACCGATGAGGGTGGCATAATCAATTTGTGATTAAACTCTCTATAAATAAAATAGATTAAAAAAAAAAAAAAAAAAAAACAAATGATCGGATTGTATACAAGGTGTATGAACGCAAGTCCTGAAAGTAGTGCGGTCCATGGCCCTATACGGGGCCCCGGTGTGGGCCCGTTCACTGCCGCGGCGAGCCGCCCACTATCTGAACGCGCCCCAGAAGGTGGTAGCCATAAGGCTTATCCGGGGCTACCGCACGATCTCGGGCGAGGCTGCAGGCCTCCTTGCCGGACTTCCGCCATGGGATCTGGAGGCGATAGTTCTCGCGCGCCTGTATAAGTGGCGCGTGGAGGCACTACTCCGGGGGGAGGATCCGCTTCCGCGGCAAATCGCTGCGGAGCGGACGGATCTCCGGCGCGATCTCATGGCGGCATGGAAAGAGCGACTGTCGCAACCCAGCGCAGGGCACGCCGCGATAGCGGCGATAAGACCCCTCTTTGAGGAGTGGCTAGAGAGGCGCCACGGCGCCCTCACCTACCGCCTGACGCAGGTCCTCACCGGCCACGGAAGTTTCGGGAGGTTCCTGCACATCATCAGGCGGGAGGTATCGCCTGGGTGTCACCATTGCCAGGATCGCCCAGAAGACACGGTGGAGCACACGGTGGAGGTCTGCCCCGCTTGGGCGGAGCACCGCGGTGTCCTCGTAGAGGCGATCGGCAGCGGCGGCGACCTCTCGCGTCTGGCACTGGTGCAAGCCATGGTCCGGGGCGAGAGGGAGTGGGACGCAGTCGCCTCCTTCTGCGAAGCAGTCATGCTAGCGAAGGAGGTGGCGGGACGGTTCAGGGAGAGAGCCTCCCGTCTCAGCCGCCGCGGGGGACGCCCCCGGCGTCGGGAGCCGCGTGATGACTCCCGGCCACCATAGGCGCGGGCCTGCGGGCGGAGAGTAATGGGTAGCTCACCACCCGATCAGGACCAGGCCCGTGCCGGACGGCGCGTAAGTGTTCCACGCGCGCCTCAAAGAGATGTCAGCATCGAGGAGGGGGCCCTTAGGGATGAAGCCTGCCGGGTCAGCGGGATTTTCCGAAAGGGTTACCGCTGGCCCGGAACATAAAGGGCAAAGGAAGTAACACGAGTGGGTTTTAGTCAGTAAGAGTCTGACACTCCCTTCCGCTCCACCCAGAGCGGGAGGAGTCATTTGATGATTTCCCATCAAAAAAAAAAAAAAAGTCCTGAAAGTAGTTTGTTCAAAATTGACTACTGAATCGATTTCAGCAACTTTTAATATAGGTAATTTTGTCAATTTATGTATATTTTGCGATACCTACAGACTGCAGATTAAGCTAAAGAAAATTAAATCTTATCTTAACGCAATAAAGTTGAATTTTAAATAAAAAATAAGTTTTGGTCATTGTATTATTAAGTCAGTAGGTACTCTAGTTGAAGTCAGTAGGTACTCTAGTTGGGGTGTATGAGGTCTTGCGTTAATTTATGTTACATATTGTATAGATTAGATAAATAAATAGTTTTAAAGGAGAATGACCACCAATGGGCCCCTTAGTTTTGGTCTCGTGTCAAGACTATTTACTTCTCAAAAATTAAGTCTTTACAAGTTTTGTTGTATTTTACAAGTTCATGTTTGTTTATCAAGATCGAAGCGCACGGCAGTGCGCAGGCCAATTTCCAGCAAGTGGCCGCACGTACGCCGTGCACTATTTACCCGAACCGCTTCGAGCTACTTTTGACCACCCTGTATCTAACTATTTGTCACACAAAATCGAATCAAACTTCACATACATAATACCCATGACTGCTGTTAGTTCGAATACCAAATTACATAACTGTAGCTTTAATAGATTCAAAGTTATGGACTTTTCAAAATAGCTAAAGTGGCACTGACTGACTGACTGACTGACTCACTCACTTAGAGTTAATCAATGTTTAGGGACTTCTAGTAGGCCTAGAAAATTGAAATTTGGCACGAAGCTCAAAATTAGCATGAAACCAAAGGAAAAATTTAAAAAATGGTCAAGTGTGAGTCTGGCTCGCGCATAGAGGGTTCAATATTATATTCAAACCGACCTAGAAACTTCTAACCGGCCTAGAAACTTGAAATTTGGCACGAAGCTAGACATTAGCATGAAACTAAAGGAAAAATAAAAAAAATGGTCAAGTGTGAGTCTGGCTCGCGCATAGAGGGTTCAATATTAAATTTTTATTCTAGCCGGCCTAGAAACTTCTAACCGGCCTAGAAACTTGAAATTTGGCACGAAGCTAGACATTAGCATGAAACTAAAGGATAAATTTTAAAAAGAGGTCAAGTGTGAGTTTGGCTCGCATACAGAGGGTCCCGTATGATTTTTTTTTCAAGCTGGAACTGGACACTACCTTTACCATGAAACTAAAAGAAAATTTTTAAAAGCGGTCAAGTGTGAGTTTGGCTCGCGCACAGAGGGTTCCGTAGGTATTAAATTTTTTTTATAGTCGGCCTAGAAACTTGTAATTTTGCACGAAGCTGAAGTAAAAATAAAAATGCGGTCAAGTGTGAGTTAGGCTATCACACATTCTGTAATCCGTGTTCCGTATTTAAAAAAAAAAAGCTTAATTTTTAGGTAAGTATGAGACTTTCTTAGAAAGATAAATTATTAAAAACCTTAAGGCCAGGATATTCGAGCACAGTAGGCACTTAGCGTTCCCTCCCTCCGCGCATGGCAAGTCCGGCGAACGCGCAATTCGAATGAACTCGCTGACCCCGCTGCTGCCACGGTAATTTCATCTAACAGTATTGTGACTCGGCCCGGCTCGGTGTGTATTTTAATTTCATCATCCTACTTTAGTTTCTTTCTAGTTTTGTGATTGTAAATATTATATTTTTTTAATATTATGTATAAAATTTATGTTAAAATATTTCTGGTGTTTAGTTTTTAGGGAAATATAAATATAGCAACATAATTAATTTTATTACCTACCAACAATTGTTTCTTTTTAGGGTTCCGTACCAAAATGGTAAAACTCAGTATGGTGAGACTCAGTCTGTCTGTCTGTCTGTCACAGCTGGACATCTCAAGAACTACTAATGCATCAACTTGAAATTTGGAATAGTTTTAGATGACGTTTGCTCAACTATTTTGCAAAAAAGAAAGAAATAAAAATATATGTACGTTTTTTGCAACAGGGCCTGAAAGGAAGTCTGAAAAATTCGAAGTGGGGCTACTAGGGCATGTGGGGCATGAAAGAAAACAGTTTGCACATTCTCAAACATTTATTCTTTTTTGGGCCGCATTGTTTTCGACTTTTGATGTAAAATGCAAAAAAAAAAACCTTTCCCGCCCTTATCTCCGAAGTTTGCAAACAGAAAAATTTGAAATTATTTTATGTGATAGAAGTTTATGTAAAGATCACAGAAAAAATAAAACGAAGTCTCTAAATAGCACACTTGTTCTGAAATCATCAATAAAAGTTATATTAGTTTCACTATCGGTCAAGAGATGGCGCTGACATAAAACTGCAATATTATACACCGCAGTGCACAATGTTAAAATTCTCTGATGAATATAGGCCTCGTCGATGAAAATTTAAAAACATATGATGGTACGGAACCCTCGTTGCGCGAGTCCGCAGTCCGGTGCGCAGTTTTTTAATTGCTACCTAATCTTTTCATTCATGACTGTTATATCTCTTCCGCACTACCCTTATGAATGATCCGTTTTGTCGAATTTTTGTCTGATAATTCAATGCGCAATATCGTGGTGCAAGATCCAACAATTTTCTTTCCACAAATCTGGCCTTTTTAGGGTTCCGTACCCAAAGGGTAAAAACGGGACCCTATTACTAAGACTTCGCTGTCTGTCCGTCTGTCCGTCTGTCCGTCTGTCCGTCTGTCCGTCTGTCCGTCTGTCCGTCTGTCTGTCACCAGGCTGTATCTCAAGAACCGCGATAGCTAGACAGTTGAAATTTTCATAGATGATGTATTTCTGTTGCCGCTATAACAACAAATACTAAAAACAAAATAAAATAAATATTTAAGGGGGGCTCCCATACAACAAACGCGATTTTTTTGCCCTTTTTTGCTCGATATCAAAAATGGCAACAGGTAGGCATTTGAAATATTCACAAAATACTCAGTTGTATTTTAACTTTAATAATAAATAATAAAATTAAAATAAAATAAATATTTAAGGGGGGCTCCCATACAACAAACATGTTTTTTTCGGCGTTTTTGTCTTGTGGTACGGAACCCTTCGTGTGCGAGTCCGACTCGCACTTAGCCAGTTTTTTTTCGAATTTACTCTCTCAAACGCCGCATATCGCTCAAATAATATATTTTATTTAACGTTTGACCTTCCGGTATGAATTCCGAGTGTACAATACCGCGATAGTCAAAGAAAACAGTCAACATGACTGACTTTTGATCGACTGTGGCCGTGGCGTGGTTTTTTCGGTTTCAGTTCAGTTGGAAGGCGCCACTCCGAAGCTTGTTAACTAGTTTGCATGTCAAACTCGTCTCGTCACCAGTAACAATGCGTTTCATGAATGTTGGGTCGGCGTTGACTCGTTCTATACTATGTCTTCAGCGACTCATAAGCGATTGAGTTTTTGGATCACGTTCTCCAGCTCCATCTCCACTGGTGCTTTCCGTTGCTTCAGAGTGTCTGAAAGATAGATCAATGCTAAAAAAAAAACCTACTGTAGACGCATTCGCAAGCTTATCCTATTACTAAGTTTTATAGGTAATTAGGTAGGTACCTATGTAATTTATATTATAATAAAAAGATCATCTATAAATTGAGCCGTCGTGAGAGGCCTAGCAGATGTGAAACATCGAAATTATTTTAGACGAGCTTGCCCCGCTGTTTTACCCGCGTAATTCAATTTCCCGCAGGAAGTCAGTCAGTAAGTCGGTAAGTCGATCGGTAAGTCGAGTAGTAAGTCAGTCGTTAAATCAGGAGGTAACAAATATCTACGTACACTCTAGTATCAACAACATCAACAAACTTGCATCATTATTATAATTTGTAGAATAGATACAGTAGGCACGGTAATATTATCTATTACAGTATACTATCTTCATACAAACGGTCGGAACGCGAGTTATACCTACGCGCCTAGAGTCCGGTTTACACTCGGTAAACAAACAGTCTCGAATGCTCCGCAGTGATGAACGGACGCCGGACGGTGTCATCGTTTTGTAAGCAGTAAGCGTGCTATTTGTGACAAATATTCATTGAAATAAATACAAGTACTTACTTAATAATATGGTAAAGAGCAATTGTAGACTATATTGTGCTGGTTTTGGTTGCTTGAATTCGTCAATAAGTTTTTTTTTTAATTAAATCTACTAATAAAAAAAAACAAAAATATGTATTGTTTTTGAACTCTTTCTATTTCATTCACAACGAATTTCATATTTTTAAATAAAAAATATAATATTTTACCTATACAATCACAAAACTAGAAAGAAGCTGGCAGGTTGATGAAATTAAAATACTGTAGGCGGGCAGCCCTATCGCGTGTTTACGCGCGGCTGTAGATCTGTAATTATTTCTAGAAGAGTGCCGAGTCACAATACTGTATAGATAATACTGTGTACATGTCTGTCGCTCACGTAGTAGTAGCTATTGCGCCTGAGCGAGAAGCAAATACTGCCGTCGCGTCGCCGTCGTTCGTCATTCTTAATCCCGTTCTCTAACTAAAAAAAAACTGGCCAAGTGCGAGTCGGACTCGCACACGAAGGGTTCCGTACCACAACGCTAAAACGCCGAAAAAAACATGTTTGTTGTATGGGAGCCCCCCTTAAATATTTATTTTATTTTAATTTTATTTTTTATTATTAAAGTTAAAATACAACTGAGTATTTTGTGAATATTTCAAGTGCCTACCTGTTGGCATTTTTGATATCGAGCAAAAAAGGGCAAAAAAATCGCGTTTGTTGTATGGGAGCCCCCCTTAAATATTTATTTTATTTTGTTTTTAGTATTTGTTGTTATAGGGGCAACAGAAATACATACTTTGTGAAAATTTCAACAGTCTAGCTATCGCGGTTGTTGAGATACAGCCTGGTGACAGACAGACAGACAGACGGACAGACAGCGAAGTCTTAGTAATAGGGTCCCGTTTTTACCCTTTGGGTACGGAACCCTAAAAATCGAGTTGTACATTATGTAGTTACTGTTCGCCTGTGCATTTTTAGGGTTCCGTTGCCGTATGTCATAGCCACTTTTTTACGAAACTATAACAACTACACTGTCTAAACTTGGTATGTAGATGTATTCTGTGAACCGCATTAGGATTTTCACACAAAAATATAAAAAAAAACAATAAATTTTGGGGGATCCCCATACTTAGAACTGAAACTCAATTTTTTTTTCATCAATTTCATACGTGTATCTATGGATAGGTCTTCAAAAATGATATTCAGGTTCTTCCCCCCCCTGTAACTTCTAAAATAAGAGAATGATAAAACTAAAAACTGGCCAAGTGCGAGTCGGACTCGCACACGAAGGGTTCCGTACCACAAGGCAAAAACGCCGAAAAAAACATGTTTGTTGTATGGGAGCCCCCCTTAAATATTTATTTTATTAAAATTTTATTATTTATTATTAAAGTTAAAATACAACTGAGTATTTTGTGAATATTTCAAGTGCCTACCTGTTGCCATTTTTGATATCGAGCAAAAAAGGGCAAAAAAATCGCGTTTGTTGTATGGGAGCCCCCCTTAAATATTTATTTTGTTTTGTTTTTAGTATTTGTTGTTATAGCGGCAACAGAAATACATCATGTGTGAAAATTTCAACTGTCTAGCTATCGCGGTTCTTGAGATACAGCCTGGTGACAGACAGACGGACAGACGGACAGACGGACAGACGGACAGACGGACAGACGGACAGACGGACAGACAGCGAAGTCTTAGTAATAGGGTCCCGTTTTTACCCTTTGGGTACGGAACCCTAAAAAATATATGGTTTGACGAGATCTACTAAGTAGTTTTTTTTTTTTTTAATACGTCATAAATCGTAAACCGCAATTTACCTTTCATTCAATCAACTCAAATATAAAAATAAAAAAAAACATTTAATTTCATAAACATAAACCTTACGCATAAACCCGGATGTTACGGAACCCTCGGTACGCTAGTCCAGTCGGACTCGCTCTTGCCAGGTTTTTTTTTTGTAAATACGCCTTTAGATCTTGGTATCGATGAACTGCAAAGATAAAAAGTTTTATTAGCAAAAATTATCTTTGTTGTAGTTGTGCTACTGTTTTGTCTATAAACTGAAATATTAAAAACTAAAATATCAACTAGTTTATATTTACTTTGATATTACTATAATTTTATTGTAAATTTATGGTACGCCAGCACATCAAGCTACTACAATCTGTCAAATTTCTTTAATAGATTTTCAACTTTAACGCTAAAGCATAAGGTTCAAAGTTGATTGGAAAAATTTGACAGTTTCGGATATCTTGATGTGCTGGCGTCTGTACCTACCTGCTACTGCTAGTACTGTGACGAAAGCAAGTAGGTACCTAATTACATAAACAACTACAATATTGTTCTGTCCCGTCGACTTTTACAAATAAGTAGGTAGGTAGTCATAAATACGTAGAAAAATAATAATCAAACTTACTTTTTTTTTTTAAGCTCCCGCAGTTCAATGCTGGACATATTTTCTTCCTTCTGTTTTTATTCCCCATAATTTAATCTTAATTATCTCTATATAATATACCTATTACAACATAAACTAATATCTAGTTTAATTATTAATACTAGAACCTACAACAATATTTACAGACTGATTTTTAAAACGAATACACAAACACGGAAAATAACAATACTGCATTATATTTCAGTCTGTGAACGTATATTTCGATCGATTAGCGGGGGAACGCAGCGAGCCAGGAAAAGCGACACAGGTCCTACCTCGGTGACGCCTGGCAGGCTACTAAAGCGATGCGCGCGGGCCGCCTTGTTATATTATATCTTGTTAAAACAATAAAAATAAAATCTGTTTTGAGAAAAATTAACCGCAGAATTTTCTTCTATACATCATTGCCTATTTTTTGACATATTTTTTGTAAGAAAAAGTTTGATTTACTTCAAGTAATACTTGAAAAACGATCAAAAACTTCCTTGTTTTCGATTTGTTTGCGATTTTTTATGATCGAGTGAAGTTGTAAATATCGTGTTTTGAACCATAGAGTAATCAAGAATGGTAATTGAACTACAACATATATTTTTATCAGGTCAAAACAAAGAATATTTGATTGTTTAATGTTGATTCAAAAATAGGTCGATTCTGAGAGTCCTGGCCTTAAAACATGTCAAATGACGTACATCAAAAAGATATAAACGCAAAATATTTTTTAAGAATACTTATTTAAGGCCAGGATATTCGAGCGCAGTAGGCATTTAGCGTTACCTCCCTCCGCGCGTGGCAAGTTCCGCGAACGCGCAATTCGAATGAACTCGCTGACCCCGCTGCTGCCACGGTAATTTCATCTAACAGTATTGACTCGGCCCTATTCTTGAAATATAGGGCTGCTCGCCTACAGTATTTTAATTTCATCATCCTACTTTAGTTTCTTTCTAGTTTTGTGATTGTAAATATTATATTTTTTTAATATTATGTATAAAATTTATGTTAAAATATTTCTGGTGTTTAGTTTTTAGGGAAATATAAATATAGCAACATAATTAATTTTATTACCTACCAAAAATTTTCTTTTTAGGGTTCCGTATCAAAATGGTAAAACGGAACCCTTATGGTGAGACTCAGTCTGTCTATCTGTCTGTCTGTCTGTCACAGCTGGACATGTCAAGAACTACTAATGCATCAACTTGAAATTTGGAATAGTTTTAGATGACGTTTGCTCAACTATTTAGCAAATAAGAAAGAAATAAAAATATATGTACGTTTTTTGCAACAGGGCCTGAAAGGAAGTCTGAAGAATTCGAAGTGGGGCTACTAGAGCACGTGGGGTATCATATGAAAGAAAACAGTTTGCACATTCTCAAACATTTATTCTTTTTTTTGGGCCGCATTGTTTTCGACTTTTGATGTAAAATGCAAAAAAAAACCTTTCCCGCCCTTATCTCCGAAGTTTGCAAACAGAAAAATTTGAAATTATTTTATGTGATAGAAGTTTATGTAAAGATTACAGGAAAAATAAAACGAAGTAGCTCTAAATAGCACACTTGTTCAGAAATCATCAATAAAAGTTATATTAGTTTCACTATCGGTCAAGAGATGGCGCTGACATAAAACTGCAATATTATACACCGCAGTGCACAATGTTAAAATTCTCTGATGAATATAGGCCTCGTCGATGAAAATTTAAAAACATATGATGGTACGGAACCCTCGTTGCGCGAGTCCGCAGTCCGGTGCGCAGTTTTTTAATTGCTACCTAATCTTTTCTTTCATGACTGTTATATCGCTTCCGCACTACCCTTATGAATGATCCGTTTTGTCGAATTTTTGTCTGATAATAAACTACTGAAGGGATTTTGATGGAAGTTTCGATATTCTGTAGCTTTGGTTTTCATCCATCACATAGGGTATGTTTAATAACTAATTTATAGTGCACGCGTACGAAGTCGCAGGCATAAGCTAGTTATTTATTATTAGTTATATACTTTTGACTAAATAAATTCTGATAAAACTCATTACAATACAATGCACAGGATAATAAATTCTTTATTAGAAATAAGAAATACTAAAATACTGCTCTGTCAAAGACGTACCGAGATCAAATAATACACAAAATGTTAGTTAGGTATTCATCCAAATTTATTTTATCCCCTTCAAAGTATGATCCTTCAGAAACGACACACTTACACCAACGAATAACCAAATCATAAAAACATTTTTTAAACGCTTTTTCCGGAATTGAGCTTAGTTTACGCCGCGAATTCTCCTTCGTTCGCTAAAATTCGTTCACAGTGATGGCCTTGTGCGAAGGCGCAATATCGTGGTGCAAGATCCAACAATTTTCTTTCCACAAATCTGGCCTTTTTTTCGAATTTACTCTCTCAAAAGCCGCATATCGCTCAAATAATATATTTTATTTAACGTTTGACCTTCCGGTATGAATTCCGAGTGTACAATACCGCGATAGTCAAAGAAAACAGTCAACATGACTGACTTTTGATCGACTTTGGCCGTGGCGTGGTTTTTTCGGTTTCAGTTCAGTTGGAAGGTGCCACTCCGAAGCTTGTTGACTAGTTTGCATGTCAAACTCGTCTCGTCACCAGTAACAATGCGTTTCATGAATGTTGGGTCGGAGTTGACTCGTTCTAGAATGTCTTCAGCGACTCATAAGCGATTGAGTTTTTGGATAACGTTCTCCAGCTCCATCTCCACTGGTGCTTTCCGTTGCTTCAGAGTGTCTGAAAGATAGATCAATGCTAAAAAAAAAACCTACTGTAGACGCATTCGCAAGCTTATCCTATTACTAAGTTTTATAGGTAATTAGGTAGGTACCTATGTAATGTATATTATAATAAAAAGATGATCTATAAATTGAGCCATCGTGAGAGGCCTGGCAGATGTGAAACATCGAAATTATTTTAGACGAGCTTGCCCCGCTGTTTTACCCGCGTAATTCAATTTCCCGCAGGAAGTCAGTCAGTAAGTCGGTAAGTCAGTCGGTAAGTCGATCGGTAAGTCGAGTAGTAAGTCAGTCGTTAAATCAGGAGGTAACAAATATCTACGTACACTCTACTATCAACAACATCAACAACCTTGCATTATTATTATAATTTATAGAATAGATACAGTAGGCACGGTAATATTATCTATACAGTATACTATCTTCATACAAACGGTCGGAACACGAGTTATACCTACGCGCCTAGAGTCCGAATGAAATGATGAAATTAAAATACTGTAGGCGGGAGCCCTATTGCGTGTTTACGCGCGGCTGTAGGTCTGTAATTATTTCTAGAAGAGGGCCGAGTCACAATACTGTATAGATAATAGTGTGTACATGTCTGTCGCTCACGTAGTAGTAGCTATTGCGCCTGAGCGAGAAGCAAATACTGCCGTCACGTCGGTCGTCATTCTAAATCCCATTCTCTAACTAAAAAAATCGAGTTGTAGTTACTGTGCCTGTGCACTTTTAGGGTTCCGTTGCCGTATGTCATAGCCACTTTTTTCCGAAACTATAAGAACTATACTGTTTAAACTTGGTAAGTAGATGTATTCTGTGAACCGCATTAAGATTTTCACACAAAAATAGAAAAAAAAACAATAAATTTTGGGGGATCCCCCATACTTAGAACTGAAACTCAATTTTTTTTTTTTCATCAAACTCGTACGTGTATCTATGGATAGGTCTTCAAAAATGATATTGAGGTTTCTAATATATTTTTTTCTAAACTGAATAGTTTGCGCGAGAGACACTTCCAAAGTGGTAAAATGTCCCCCCCCCTGTAACTTCTAAAATAAGAAAATGATAAAACTAAAAAAATATATGATGTTAAGTTCCACCGAAAATTGGTTTGACGAGATCTACTAAGTAGTTTTTTTTTTAATACGTCATAAATCGTAAACCGCAATTTACCTTTCATTCAATCAACTCAAATATAAAAATATAAAAAAAACATTTAATTTCATAAACATAAACCTTACGCATAAACCCGGATGTTACGGAACCCTCGGTACGCGAGTCCGACTCGCTCTTGCCCGGTTTTTTTTTTAAATACGCCTTTAGATCTTGGTATCGATGAACTGCAAAGATAAAAAGTTTTATTAGCAAAAATTATCTTTGTTGTAGTTGTGCTACTGTTTTGTTTATAAACTGAAATATTAAAAACTAAAATATCAACTAGTTTATATTTACTTTGATATTACTATCCTTAATTTTATTGTAAATTTATGGTACGCCAGCACATTAAGCTACTACAATCTGTCAAATTTCTTTAATAGATTTTTAACTTTAACGCTAAAGCATAAGGTTCAAAGTTGATTGGAAAAATTTGATAGTTTCTGATATCTTAATGTGCTGGCGTCTGTACCTACCTGCTACTGCTAGTACTGTGACGAAAGCAAGTAGGTACCTAATTACATAAACAACTACAATATTGTTCTGTCCCGTCGACTTTTACAAATAGGTAAGTAGTCATAAATACGTAGAAAAATAATAATCAAACTTACTTTATTTTTTTTAAGCTCCCGCAGCTCAATGCTGGACATTTTTTCTTCCTTCTGTTTTTATTCCCCATAATTTAATCTTAATTATCACTATATAATATACCTACTACAACATAAACTAATCATCATCTGCCTAGCCTTTTCCCAACTATGTTGGGGTCGGCTTCCAGTCTAACCGGATGCAGCTGAATACCAGTATTTTACATGGAGCGACTGCCTATCTGACCTCCACAACCCAGTTACTGGGTAATACGATACCCCTTGGTAAGACTGGTTGTCAGACTTTCGGGCTTCTGACTACCCGTAACGACTGTCAAAGATCCACAAATGACAGCCGGGACCAACGGCTTAACGTGCTTTCTGAGGCACGGAGGGGTCTCGGTATGTAAAGATGGTCACCCATCCACAGACCAACCGCGGCAAGCGTAGCTTAACCTGATCGATCGACCTGTGCGGCTGTTATTATTTAGCCACGGGCCCCTCAACAATATAAACTAATATCTAGTTTAATTATTAATACTAGAACCTACAACAATATTTACAGACTGATTTTTAAAACGAATACACAAACACGGTAAATAACAATACTGCATTATATTTCAGTCTGTGAACGTATATTTCGATCGATTAGCGGGGGAACGCAGCGAGCCAGGAAAAGCGACACAGGTCCTACCTCGGTGACGCCTGGCAGGCTACTGAAGCGATGCGCGCGGGCCGCCTTGTTATATTATATCTTGTTAAAACAATAAAATTCTGTTTTGAGAAAAATTTACCGTAGAATTTTCTTCTATACATCATTGCCTATTTTTTGACATATTTTTTGTGAGTAAAAGTTTGATCTACTTCAAGTAAAACTTGAAAAACGATCAAAAACTTCCTTGTTTTCGATATGTTTGCGATTTTTTATGATCGAGTGAAGTTGTAAATATCGTGTTTTGAACCGTAGAATAATCAAGAGTGTTAATTGAACTGCAACATATTTTTTTTTCAGATTAAAACAAAGAATATTTGATTGTTTAATGTTGAATCAAAAATAGGTCAATTTTGAGAGTCCTGGCCGTTACTTTTAAATCGTTTTGTTAAGCAGATTCATATTTCTATTTCTAAAAGTATATTTTTTTAAAGTAAAACTAATATCATTAATATTGCAAATTGTAACTTGAAGTTTTAAGCCGTGCTTTTGTTTACCGGGAGCAGTTTCCGATATGTTTAGCTTACGCAATCACCATTCATAAGAGTCAAGGTTAATTTGAGCTTGGACAATGCTTTAATTGATATTGGTTCTTCTATATTCACTTGTGGTCAAGCCTACGTACCATTATCTAGGGTGAAAAATTTGAGTGGTGACCATTTAATAAATATCGATCCTAGCCAGATCAAAGCACAAGAAAGTGCTATTGTTGAGTACAACAGATTAAGGTCGCTCTATAGACCGGATTTAAAAAACATATGTGTGAAAAAGAATAAGTTTAAAAAAAAACAGCTGATCGGATTGTATACAAGGTGTATGAACGCAAGTCCTGAAAGTAGTGCGTATATAGATATACCTAGATAACGCAAGTATCACGAACTGAATGAAACCAAGCGTGCCATTTTTTGACTACCTACTATGACGTCACAAGCTCGCGATCTCGCTCACACTTACCCAGCCAGCAGTACAAAGGACTGAGCGCGAAAGAGGCGGCTTACGATTTGTAATCATAAGTTGGTGCACTTATTGGCACGCGAAGTAGGTACTCTTGAGTTATCTAGGTATATCTATATCTGTGGGAATGGTCTATACGTCCAAACATTGCCGCAGTTCAGACTGCAGCGGGCTCATCATTTAATAAAAAACTGGCCAAGTGCGAGTCGGACTCGCACAAGAAGGGTTCCGTACCACAAGGCAATAACCCCGAAAAAAACATGTTTCAAACACAAATTACTTACAACAGAATTGCAAAATAAGGCCGGTGCAAAGAAAATGGTTTTTAAACTTGGCGTTGGTTTCGATTTCAACTCTTTTGCTGGTCAAACATCTACATGAAGTAAGGAAGTTGGCCTTCTTTTTCAACATTATATGTTTTTGGTGGGATTTCTTTTACCCTAGCATTGAAAACTTAATTAATACCTATTTATTTTATTGAATTTATATCAGTTCCGCCATTAAAACTTAACCTGAATATTGCCAGACGTCAGACTATGTCAATTAAATAATTGTAATCGATTGAAAATATCGATATTTAATCCGCCGACTAGAATAACCGGAGATAGGCTATAATAGCTTTTCTCCCGTCGTAATCTAGCTAATACTCTCATGTAACTGATAAGGCGCGAAGTAGACGACGGGCGGGCTAAAATAAAGAAAATAAAAGTAGTAAATAAACTAAAAAAAAACACGAAAAAATTATAATTTGTGGGAGTGTATATTCTTTTCTACCCACAGACATATAATATGATGACTAGGAGATTCTACCGGTCTTAGCTCTGCGATGCTTGAAGCTAACGTACGGTCCTGAAATGATGTGGAGGTCTTCTGTTCTATAGCGAAGAACTAAGGCGGAAACAGACGCTCTGGTTGCCCTTCCGATTGTCTAATTGGACTATCGAATTGGATTAACTGCACAAACGCTCCGGTTTTGCCTTCTGACACTTTTTTGAAGAATGGCGATTCGGGTGGCCAAATTCTGGATGTTATAAAACCGTACAACAATAAAAATTCACAAAATCCGTAGCTCACATTGTGGTTCGTACTCAGGTTAATACCTCCCATACATACCTAAACAGCGTTTATAATTATGTAAATAATATTATATAAAACAAAATATTTAACATGGTCACACTTAGACAATCGAACTGTCAAATCAATGCATCAATAAAATTGTTTCGTGTAGTACGTTTTGCGTCGAGTTGAATTTATTCCTCCGTATTTACTTCTGTTCGTTACAATTTGAGGCTGCCGAGTTGAGCGTAGAAACTAGAAGCCCCATATTCAGATTTAACTGGATTTCAAGTAGATGATATTTTCACAAAACTTGAAAAAGCTACTGAGAGACAGGATTCTTGTTTATGCCATTATTGGTTGGGAACTTTATGCTTACTGCAGAGCAATTCAATGAGCTTCTAAATTATAACCCTATGTTATATGATCACTTTCCAAATCCTTCTGTTGCTCTCAGCAAAACTAGGTAAAACTCTTAGTAAAACTCGGAATAGGTGACAGTACCTACTCAAAGACTGTCAACTCTTTCTAAAATTAAATTTAAAATTTAAAAAACCCCCGACACATTAATAATAAAATTAAATGTAAGTAATTGGAAAAGGATCAAATCATTTAAAAACCCCCAACTTAGAGAATCTAGGTAACGAGACTAAAACAGATAAATTCATATGGCAGTCGGGGGACCTCTTAGAATAGAAGGTGTTCCACAGAACGGTCGGAACGGATTTTTTTTTATTTCTTTTTTTTTTTTTAGTTATTCACCATCGTACAAGTATTTCATAGCTATTAGATATCTTAGGTATTTCAGATCTAGTTTATAAAATGGGACTGCGACACTATCTGTTGTAGAAATTTACCTACGTTTTTTAAGTAGGATAACTCCATTCGTGATAAAAATGGTCAAACTCAGTGGTCGTATTTAGTTTTCATTTCGTTAGTTAATATACCTCATTTCCTTTCAATATAGTGTACATTATTCTACTTGTCAAGCCCTTGCATTTGATACCTATATTGAAGGAGTTGTGAAAAAAAATGTAATTTGTACGAGCAAACCCGTACACTTTGTATTGTTTAGCAATAATGCTGACGCTGAACTCACGATGCGGTGTAACCAATAAATCCGTGTAACAGTAAACACCGTACATCTTTATGGTCCTTCGAGCCGGATCACTAACGCGAGCAATCAGTGGACTTTGTGTCAGTTCGTGTGAGTGGTTCCATATCAACAGCGGTGGAGTTGCAGTTCAGGGAGTAAACAGCAGTCTTGAGCGCAATCAACATACCCACCAGTCAGCAGAATCAAAGTAAGATCTTTCCTTTTTTCTGCTTGACCTAACAATATGAGCCAAACAATGGAGGATATTCTGGCCAACCAGAACCACATCATGGTGGCCATGAACCAACTATTATCAAACTTTAAGAAGGATGGTCAGGAACGCAAAACTCCTGACTACATCAAACGTAGATTGGAAACTTTAGACTCCTACTGGCAGGAGTTTCAATCTAATCATGAACAGTTGAATCCCTTTAGCAACAAATCGATTGAGTATTTTGCATTGAATCATTATCAACAAACTCATGCTTTCTATCTTTCGACGCGTGAAACTATTAAAGGTGCAGGACCTCCATCTATTTTAAGACCCGCAACACCGTTAGCCGGCACATCCAGGGCCGGCGTGGATGGGACCCTTAGGAACAGGAATCCAGAGGAGAGCGAGGCTACGACCTTTCTTGAAACGCCGAAATTCAAGTCTCAGGGCACCAACAGCAAGTTAGATGAGTTACTGAAGAAGCAGACTATTAACTTTAAGGCTTTCTATAGAACGGTGGCGAACATCAACGTCGATGCCATAACTGAGAAATGGGAGTTTCAAGGTACGTTGAAAACATTGGAAACGAGGTGGTCGGCCATTGACATGCTTCACTGGGAGTTGGAAGGGGAACTCGACGGGCAAGATGATTCGTATGAGGACAAGTTTACCTCGTATGAAATGACGTACAACAATATGAAGAAGTCTCTGAATAGCAAATTGTGGTCTGTATCACACCGAGAACAATCTACACCAAAGATGGAAGTGCCTACGTTTAATGGCCATTATCAACACTGGGTATCCTTTAAAGACTTGTTCACGGAGGCCATCCACAACAATCCATCGCTCTCTCAAGCTCAAAAGATGCAGTTCCTTAAAGCTAAACTGAAAGGGGAAGCCGAGGGTTTAATACATCATCTTCAGATTAGCTCTGAAAACTATTCAACATGTTGGGAAATCCTTAATCATAGGTACAATAATAAACTGCTTATATTCACCTCACATATGAATACTCTAACCAATCTTCCGGTCATGCAACAACCTTCAGTCTTCTATGTAAAGCGCATCCACGATACAACCATCGAATGTGTTAACGCTATAAAGAACATGGGAGCAGACGTAAGCACATGGGACCCCGTAATTTGCTATTTGATGTCAAACAAACTAGATGCTAACACGCATTCGGAATACATCGCATCTCTCAAGCAACCTCGTGAACTGCCCATTCTTTCAGACTTTTTGGACTTCCTGGAAGCTAAGTTTACGAGTATGGAGTCATCGCGGCGGAAACAAGATCAGAAATCTCCAAATTCCAATGCAAAATCATCTAAGGATAACAATCTTAATAACAAAAATATCAATCGTAATTCGAAACAATCTTATTCGAGCAACAAAAACGTTTCGAAATCGAACGGAAAATTTCGTAATAAACGAACTTGCCCATTATGCAAAAATGGTCATCGATTATTCCATTGTGAACAATATATTGAATTGTCCCCAATCGACAGAAAACAATTCGTCGTTAACAACAAGCTATGCGAAAATTGTCTTTTTAGCCATAAAGGCAAGGAATGCATTTCATCAAAACGGTGTCATGAGTGCGACGGAAGTCATAATACGATACTTTACGATGCGTTTGCGCAATCCTCAAACACATCACCTAACCAAGCAATACCTAAAGCTGGAAATGCACGTACTTTGCCTGAGCAAAATCAGCAACTTACGACTCACGTGGCTCAACAACGTGATGTACCGGAAACATTATTGTCCACAGCCGTGATTAAGGTCCAAAAATGTGATGGATCTTATCTTAACATGCGAGCTTTGATTGATCAGGGCTCCCAAACTTCACTCATCACCGAAAATGCGGCGCAACAATTGGGACTTCCCCGTCAACGATGCAAGGGCGTAATAACCGGTATAGGTATAATGCCTACAAGGGAGTTATCAACATAAACTGCTCATCAAGAAGAGAGTCTTATTCTTTTAATACTGACGTTTTCGTCATGAAAAGTTTAACAAAAAATCTGCCAACTTATACCTTTGCAAAGCCCACTTGGTCTTACTTAGAAAACATAGAACTTGCAGAACCCGACTTTTACGTCAGTCGTCCGGTAGATATTTTATTTGGCGCGGACATATATTCCAACATTATTATGGAGAGAATCTGCAGACTTGAACAAACAACACCCATTGCTCAACAGACTCGGCTTGGATGGATCCTGTGCGGCAACGTAAACACACTGCAATGCAATGTCGTACAGTTTGATATTGACCAATTGCAAAAATTTTGGGAAACGGAGGAAATTGCAGAGTCCACTTCGCTTTCATCAGATGATCAAGAGTGTATGCAATTTTACAGCTCGACAACAAAGAGATTGCTAGATGGGAGATATGTAGTAAGGCTCCCTCTGAAAACAAATTTGCATGAACAATTGGGCTACTCGAAATCAAAGACCACAGCACAATTTGGTCATTTGGAACGTAAACTAATTAAAAATGAAAACATCGCAAAAGAATATAAAACATTCATACACGAGTACCTAGCGTTAGGACATATGAAACCAGCTATTTGTAACACAAAACTCGAATGTTTCTTGCCCCATCACTGTGTACTACGTGACGATTCTACAACTACTTCAGTCCGAGTCGTTTTTAACGCCTCATCGAAGACATCAAGTGGCCAAAGTGTAAATGTTCTGATGCACAAGGGCCCAAATCTACAACAGGACCTTCAGTCATTCATAGTCATTGATTAAGTGGAGGCAGTATCAATTTGCCTTCACCGCAGACATCGAAAAGATGTTCCGCCAAATTTTGGTCCATAATGAAGATCAGAGCCTGCAAAAAATCGTATGGAGAGATAGTCCCAGAGATAAACTACAAGAATTTCAGCTGACCACAGTCACATACGGGACTAAAGCGGCTCCTTTCCTCGCAATGATGACGCTGAAACAGCTGGCGAACGATGAACGCTCCGAATATCAAGAAGCATCTAAAGTCCTCGAGGAGTCTTTCTACATGGATGACCTTCTCCATGGTACTCACAGCGTATCAGCGGCACGCCAACTTCAACAAGATTTAATTGAACTCCTGAAACGCGGGGGATTCAATCTAAGAAAATGGGTTTCTAATGATCCGCATTTACTGCACGATGAAATCCCATGCCAACCACAAAGCAAAAGCTTTCGACAGCCGGAGTCTACTAAAACATTAGGACTTCGCTGGAACCCTGTCAAGAATAATTTTACGTTCGAGCCAAAAATTGATTCGACAGTCAACAAAGCTACAAAACGATCCGTGTTATCCGATATCTCCAAGTTCTTTGACCCCTTGGGGTGGCTCACACCTACAACAACAAAACTCAAAATTTTATTTTAACGAATTTGGACTTCACAAATTCAGTGGGATGAGCAGATACCTGAAGATATTTTTGAAGAATGGAATAAACTTAAGGCGGACATCGATCAAATAAGTCAGGTTCAAATACCAAGATGGTTGGGCACAAAACCCGAGCAAAGAGTCGAGTTACATGGTTTCTGCGACTCGTCAACAAAGGCATACGCCTGCGTTATTTACTGTAAAGTTTATAACGAAAAAACAAGCATTATATTGGTGGCCGGAAAATCAAGAATAGTCCCGGCTAACAAAAACATATCGTTGCCACGATTGGAGCTTTGCGGCGCTCATCTATTAGCTAAACTCATGGCTAAGGTCAAGGCTTCTTTAACTGACTACAAGATTGATATTTATGGCTGGATTTACTCCACAGCAGTACTGGGGTGGCTGCAAGGAGATCCAGGCCGTTGGCAAACCTTTGTTGCTAACAGGACACGATTTATAACGGAAATCATGCCTTCTACCTGCTGGCGATATGTCAAGTCTGCCGAAAATCCTGCAGACTGCGCAAGTAGAGGCTTATCGATGTCGCAATTGATTCAACATCCTTTATGGTGGCAAGGGCCATCTTGGCTACAAACATTTAAAGCCGATGAAGGAAGTGAAGAAATAAATTACACAACGACATTGGAACCCAAGAACCAGAAGCAAGTTAACACTGTCATGAAACAAACAGAAGATGACAGTATAATCATGAACTTGTTGAAAAGTCACAGTTCTTTTACCAAAGTTGTACACATTTTAGCATGGGTGTATAGATTTTTAACAAGCAAACAAAACAATGCGCAAACTTCCTATCTTACACTAGAAGAAATAAGGAAAGCCAAAATGAAGATCATAAAGCAAGTACCTACAGCAGCAAGAGTTTGGAGAAGAAATTAAAAGCTTAACAGAGAAAGGAAAGCTCAGCAACAGTTGCCTGTTTTCAGTGTATTCAATACTAAATCTAAATCCATTTTTGGATAACTTTGGGCTTCTTCGTGTTGGGGGAAGGTTAAGACATGCTCATATTCATGCAGACATGCAACATCCTTTAATTATTCCACAACGAGGACATTTAACAAAGCTTCTTATAGAACATGCACACAAGCTTACTTTCCATGGCGGAGCTCGCTTGACATCGGGATTCATCCGACAAAGGTATTGGATTGTAGGCGGAAATGAAGCAACGAAAAAGCAAATACGTCTATGCGTTAAATGTAAAAAGCTAAGTCCTAACAAGCATAACCAAATCATGGGTGACTTACCTGCAGCGAGGAGCAATCCCTCCCGTCCATTTGAACACACTGGAATAGATTTTACTGGGCACCTACTCCTTAAAGCCAACAAGGGCCGTGGCATAAAAACCACTAAAGGATATGTGGCTGTTTTCGTCTGCATGTCTACAAAAGCAGTACATCTAGAGCTAGTTTCCGATCTAAGCACATCGTCGTTCATCGCAGCTTTAAGGAGAATGGCAGCACGTAGAGGTACTCCGAGTCACATTTATAGTGACAATGGACGAAACTTCGTCGGAGCCAACAAACAAATCCAACAAGAATACCAGGAACTGCTACAAATATTTAACAACGAACTTTTGGCTGAACTGACAGATATGGAAATCAAGTGGCATTTTAATGCAACTATCTGGCCTTCCGCAGGCGGCCTTTGGGAATCCGCAGTCAAAAGTTTTAAACATCACTTTAGAAGAGTTGTCTGAAAATTGACTTTCGAAGAATTGTCAACAGTCCTCACGCAAATCGAAGCATGTCTCAATTCTAGGCCTTTATGTCCTCTCACCGAAGATCCGGAGGACTTGGACTACTTAACTCCATCTCACTTTTTGACTGGCGGTTCAGCACTTGCCCTAGTTGAAACAGAAAGAGACTTAAGGACTAGGTGGCAGTTAACTCAGAGAATTTTCGCTGACATCTGGAAAACGTCCAGGAAGAGTTGAAAACAATCAGCGAAGAAACTAAACCTCAAAGAAAATCGAAGAGAGATAGCATAACTACATTATTTACGTCTTTATTATTTTTTTATGACAATCGTAACAGGGGGACACTCCGATTTCCAATCAACAAGATTTAGACCTAATCAGAGCCTTTATTTCGATAAATTATCTAACATGCAAATTATACGGGACGAGTGGAAGCTCATCATCTACTACGATAAGCAACCATATTGGGAAGGCATAAACGCTCTCAACAAATACACGAAGTCCCTAGAACAATCATGCAAAACAATACGTAATATTATGAACTGTGATATCATATTATTACAACTGGTTCAAGGCTTCGGTGAACTTGAATACTATAACCAGATGTTGCTCGGTCAGCACTCGAACGAGCAGCGGCGCGGTCTTATCGACGGTGTCGGATATCTTGCGAATAGCCTCTTCGGGGTATTAGATGCGAGATACGCCGTCATATTGCCTCTTACTGGAAAAACCAAACATCGATTATAGAGGTTGAAAATAATCTTCTCAAACGAACAGAGCAAACCATGAACAGACAACATAAAATGGTTTCCCAACATATATTTTCCATCGAAAAGACGCTAAACCAAATTCAATCTGATACACAAAACATGTCTATTGTAAACGAGCTGACTGTCGGAGCTATTACAGGGAGCAACATGCTACATAACTTGAAGTCATTACAAGGCACCTTGCTGGATACTATTACTGACATCTATCACGGTCAGTTTAATCCACACCTTTTGACTCCCGTTCAATTGCAAGATCAACTGAGTACCATCGCTAGTCAGCCCCCAAAGGACGTGACATTGCCTGTAGACAATGTGCAAATGGATTTAAGGAAAATATATAAGCTTCTTAAAGTAAAAGCCAGAATGCTGGAAGAATACCTCATCTTTGAAATCAGACTTCCTCTTATCAGTAGAGACACTTTTGAGATATTCAAAATATTTTCCATACCTCAAGTCAAAGTAACTGACATGGTTAGCATCCAACCAATATCAGATTATGTGGCCATAAACTTGAAGAAGGATACCTACTTAACCATGACAGAGAAAACATTAACATCATGTCTTATATCAGATGCATATCTGTGTCATATTCAGAGACCTATTTATCATCTAAATGGAGATAAAGATTTCTGTCAGACCGAAGAGTTTGAGTGTGAGACAAGGGTCTCTCCCTGCAAAAACAACTGGTTTGAAAGTAACTCAATTAACAACTACATTTATTTTTGTTGCGATCAATGCTCTTTACGTATAATGTGCGAGGATCAAGTTGCCAGTCATCAACTGACCGGCGCGGGCCTTGTTGCTATAGACAATGGGTGTATTATTAAAACGCAAGCATTTACTTTGATTGCACACAGGCAACAGTCTAGCCAACTGAAAATTAAACCTGATGTTTACACTCCACTGATACCGCCAATAAATCATATTATCAACATTACGATCCCGCATATGATATCCATGAATGAGTCAGAAACTGACCAGAATCAAATGGATTTAGCAGAACTTGGCCAGCAAATTAAGAACTTGAAAGATAACGCTGCTATAGCGGAAGGCATTTCTGTTCATGATGTACACCACTACACGCTGATATACATCATCGTCGGCATCGTGGGAATAGCGGGGCTGGTGTACGTGAGGCGGGGCGTGCGCGCCTGGAGCGTGCCGGCCGCACCAGCGCCGGCGGCGACACCAGCGCAAGCACAGGGCGCGCCTGCACCTCTTCGCAACAACATCGACAACCCGTGCGTGATTCTCGGTGACCGAGTGTTTTACCACAGTGTTAGTGAGTTAAATGACAACAATCAGAGCAGTGTTTCTAATCTCAATAGTGCGCGAGTGAATAAATCTACGTCACCTATTTGCGTTCGTTAAGTGTAATGATGCGGCTAGAGACAATACTTACTTTATCGTTAATTAAGTCTTGTAGCATTATATTGTTTCAACATTATTTTTGTATAACATTTATTATTTTTTGTATTTTCTAGAAACGTTGTTTTCAAATATTTTGATGTTTGATCTGATAACATTTATTTTGTATCTTGTTAATTTCTCCTGTAGGAAGTATCATGTACGAGCAAACCCGTACACTTTGTATTGTTTAGCAATAATGCTGACGCTGAACTCACGATGCGGTGCATCGCGTTCCATTTGTCAATTTAGTACTTACCAATAAATCCGTGTAACAGTAAACATCGTTTTACTTAATCAAATTCCCTAACCTGGGTCGCGGCGCGGTACTCATAACATTAACAAACAAGGTGTAAGGTAACCACCGTACATAATTCATCATTATATGGTGGCGGCCATCTTGGATTTGAAATTTGTAATATTGTATAGTATTCTAATAATCAAGCCCTTTCATTTGATACCCATATTGAGGGAGTTGCAAAAAAAAAAGTGGTTCGCCACTTTGTGGTGGCGGCCATCTTGGATTTTAAATTTATCATAGTGTATAGTATTCTACTATTCAAGCCCTTTCATTTGATACCCATATTAAGGGAGTTGTGAAAAAATATGTAATCCGCCATTTTGTGGCGGCGGCCATCTTGGACCGATTTTCATCAAACATAGCTAAGAATACTCCCGACTAATTCACCTTTTAAACAAAAAAAACAAAATGAAAATCGATTCATCCGTTCGGGAGCTACGATGCCACAGACAGACACACACACACACACACACACACACACAGACACGTCAAACTTATAACACTCCGTCGTTTTTGCGTCGGGGGTTAATAAAAATGCCAAGATCCACTTTATAATATTGTTGCGCGCCACAATTAATGCCTGGTACATGGTGACAGTAGTTACCACTAGCGCCATCTAGTATCGAGTAGCGGAACTAGTAGTCAAGACCCTTCTAGAAAGTTCGATGCGAGAACTTTCTAGAACTTTTCCGAACTATCGACATCTGGTCGATCGGGGCCTGTATGTACTCGAACATTCTAGATGTTTCTACAATGGAATGTTCTAGAACTCTCTGCGGTACTATATAAGGCCGACGTGAGCCGCGAGCGACACAGTTTGGATACAGCGATCGAAGCGAAAACATCCGAAGCGATCTTCAAGTGCGACTTAAAGCGATCAGTATTGCAATTGTGTTTTGTAATTAGTGTGTTTGAGTTGTAATTAGTGTTGTTCATTAAATCGGTTTGGTTATCAAATCGGCAGTTTTTATTGTCACGAACCCCAAGCTCGTAACAATATTATAATTTAAAGTTTTTTAGGGGCCCAAAACACCTAACAAAATGGGCATTGTCCTTAATGTAAAAAATATGTACTTAGTGTATCTGCGTGACGAAGACAGTGGAATCTGTCGAGCGTGACGTGATAGCAGAGGGGCAATTCTCGTAATTCTAAGATCGTTCAGTCTGGTCTCAGTCTCAATCTGTGAAAAATACCTCTTTTTTCCCTACATTTTTGACAAGTTTTTGACATTGGCGCCGATTCTGTTGTTCACAAACTAAACTAAATTTAAGTGCAGGCATCTTTTTCATTCTATTTCATTAAGAAAAGGACAGAAGATAAATTTAGTTCTCCCTTATCTTTTTCTTTGTGATTATTTACGTCCACTGAATCACTTCTTATTAAACGTTTGGGTTTTCTTCTGAGGACAGTAATAAAACCATCGTCACTATGGTCATCTTCTCGTTCTTTTCTTTTCTCTGCTATTCTTATTTCACCTTCTTCTGTCCTCTTTCCAATCTCCCGATTTACCTCTTCCATTTCCCATCTCATTTAACTGTTGTTCACATTCCTGTAAAATCTCTGAATCACTTAAGTCTTCACCACTTACATCCTCGTCCATTTTACAAAATGTGTAAGGTGGGTAGGTACCTATTCGTAAAAAAAATTGTCACTCGATACGAAAGCCACAACGCGTGCGCACGGCCCAACGTCTCGCGCTCGAGTCGACAGACAGACAGAAAGGGTAAATGCTACGTTACAGGCATTTCATGTGTGGTCCACGGCAAATAAATTATTTATTAATAGTAAAAAAAACTCAAATAATGTCATTCAAAACTACAGCCCGCAACAAAGATAATTTAAATGTTGCCTTAAATGAAGTCGACATTGAGCTCGTTGCCGAAGTAAAATGTTTAGTTAGACATATTGACCAACTGTTAAACTGGAAACCAGAATTAAAAGCAATTGATGCATCGGTATCGTCTGTATGTTACGCTCTGAGAGCCCTGAGAAATGAAATCAGCTTATCAATCATAAATCAATCAGATTAAAAAATGGTATATTTTGCGCTAGTGGAGTCAAAAATTAGATATAGCATACTTTTTTGGGGAAATAGCTATCAATATAATAGTAGAAGAGCTTTCGTACTACAAAAACGTGCGATTCGTACCATAGTCCGCATCTCACAAAGGGAAAGTTGCCGACAAAATTTTATCAATTTAGGCATACCTACTTACAGTACCAAGTCTTTATGTACTGGTACATTTAAGTAATATGGCCAAATACATACAGGACTATGAGACAGTAGAAGAACGGCAGATAAGGGAAGGCACCCGTAGACTGGACTTTAAGAATAAAAATTTTACTAATCATAACCTAAGAATTGTTAAACATAGTCCACGATACCAGTCTGTAAAACTATTGAACAGGTTATCTTTAGACATAAAAAGTACTGTCTACAGTAGCGTTTTCAAAATCAAACTAAAAAAAATAATGAATGTCCGCGTCGGTATGCTGTAGAAGAATTGTAATTTAATTGAATTGTGTAGGAAGTTTTATCTCAGGGGTGTTGTTGGGTCTATTTAAATTATTGAAAAGCACGTATCAGTAAAAGTATATAATTTTTGTAAAACACAGTAGGGCACAAACAGTAAATATCGATAAAATATATATAAACAATCGGAAGGAACTAATAACTTATAAGCGGCTCGCGAGCGTGGCGTACAGACTCGCGTTCCTTCGTCCACTATCGGTTAGCGCGGGAGCGCGGGCGAAGGTGTAGGTATGCTCACATTGCTTACCCGCTGCCGCGCATAAGGCCACATACACACACATTCTATACAGGCCGTGTTACAATTGTAATTTTATTAAGATAATCATGGGTTGTTAAATTTTATGGGATTTTGTTAATTCTGATTTATCGATCTATAAATGTAATATTATAATTTTTAATTAACTCGATCACTTTATGCTAATTTATTTTTAAATAATTATTTTATTGTTATTATTTTAAATTTTTAGGTGTTGGTAATATTGTTTAATTTACAGCTGATCGAAGTAAGTACTACTGAAGAAATGTAAATCTGTTATTTTTAAATTGATGATGTAATTTATGAATGAATGATTGTATTTTTTTGTGTGTAAATTCAGATACAAGTTACTTGTTCATGAATAAATGACTATGACTATCTGACTGGTGCCCGGTGGTCGCATACGGTTGATTTCAGCGCCTCCCCCATGACGGCGCCCGGTGCCGTCGCACCTCTCGCACCGCCCTAGGGCCGCTACTTTAGCTATTATAGCAGTCCTGTCCCGTCAGAGCCAACGTGAAGATGTCCAATACAGACATCGAAATTGTTCTAAGCGCTTTTATAATACCTACATAAAAATACTTTTTCATAAAAAAAAATAACCAACTTCCAAAAAAAAACATTACTAAGTAAAAAATATCTTTAATCAGATCAGTAGAAACTAAGTGGAAAAAATTCGTATTATCGAAGCTAATTCAAAAACTACCCAAGCAAAGTTCATATTTATATAAGATTAGAGGTACCTACACCAATAACAACTTTAAAAGAAATGAGGGTGTACCGTGGTATAGTGAACGTCATCTGCGTACCCCTTGAGAGGGTACAGGCGTGATGTTATGTTGTGTGATTGCTTGAACAATGCATACATAAGCGATAGTAGCATCAGACGCGGTTGATTTGCTGGTATTTTTTGAAGAGTTCCATCGTTAGTCTCCGAAACTCATCATCAGAGGGGCAATTCTCGTAATTTTAAGAACGTTCTCAGTCTGATCTCAGTCTCAATCTGTCAAAATTACCTTTAATTTCCCTACATTTTGACAAGTTTTTGACATTTGTTTGCCGCCGAGATGAGACTGAGACTAGATTTTGAACGTTTTAAATTAGTAGAATTGGCCTTCAGATCTTTACGAAATTTAAATGGGACCCTTTCGGAGTAAACTTCTTTCGAACAAAAAAATAATTTTGCAAATCGGTCTTCACATGGCGGAGTTATGCCCGAAAATACATAAAAAAAAATATGTATATAAACATCCGAATTGAGAAGCTCCTCCTTTTTAGAATCGGCTAAATAAGACAAGTGTTCTTCGTTCGTTCATTTTATCTCAAACGTCTATAACAAAAAAATAACAGAATGCTAAAATGCATGAGTTTAAACACGTCACGATTTAAAACGTTTTTATTCTATTCTATTTTTAATAAATGGCAAACAAAGCCGATGTCGACTATTCTGCCAATGTCAAAAGTGAGCTGAAAAAACAAGTGTGCATAAAAAAAAAAAAAAAAATTAATAAACAAATAAAGATTGATTGAGCCAGTTGATACAATGTAGATCTTGCTGGGTTAGTACGGGACTGAAACAAACAAAAAATAGAAATAAATAAATATTATAATTGTTAAAACATAAAATACACGCATACCACACCCACACACAGAATATTTCATAATTTTATGTTGTTGTGACGGATGAAGGTCATCAGCGCCACAAGCATATCTGGAGAGGAGTATGTTAGTAAAGACGGGAAGTTAGTCGGAAGAGGGATCTTAAATTTTGGGAGTCGTCTATATAAATCTAAAGGTGGAATGTTGTTGGAACATTCAAAGAAGATGTGATCCAGAGTGCCCTCTTCCAATCCGCACTCACAGAGAGAGGAGTCTCGAACACGAATCTTATGCAGGAAAACTGGAGTACAACAGAAACCTAAGCGAATTCTACAAAGGGTAGAAATAGTTGTTTTGGAGGCTTTTTTGTAGCCATAGAACCAAGGTTTTGATTTTATTATTGGTTGTACTGCGTAGTAAAATCTGCCCTTTTTCCTTCCAGTGTTATTCCACTGTTCCTGCCATGAGGATTGGAGCTTAACTTTTGGAAGGCTCAGTAGATCATACCCCTGATGAGTATTGTAGGTGAGATCAGCTGTTGCTGAAGAGCAAGCGTCCTTGGCCAAAGCATCAACACACTCATTGCCCTTAATGCCACAATGACTAGGTATCCAAACTAACTGAACTTCCCTTTGACTACTAGCACAAGAAAATAAAGAATTTTAAATTTTTAAAACAAGGGAACTGTGCAATTTACTTTTGAAAGGGTTCTGTACTAAGGCTTGCAGACAGCTGAGAGAGTCAGTGAAAATAACGGCTTTGTCAATATTGTGATGTGACTCTATGAAAAGACAAGCTTCCAATAAAGCCACACACTCGCCCGTAAACACAGAAGACTCCCCAGGGCATTTGTACTGTAAGATAATTCTGGAGCTTTGGTAATAGACCGCAGCGCCAGTGTTACTGAGGTCATTAAATTTTGAAGCATCTGTAAAAAACCTTTGAAACCCGGTCCATCGTTCTCCCACCGCCGCATTGAAGGCCGAATCCGCTGAAGGGGACTTTTTGGAAATACCGATGTCAAAGAAAATTTTTGGGGTGAAACATAAGACTTCATAGGGAAAGTTAAAAAGAGGTAATCGGGGGTTCTGTTCTATTGGACATCCTAGATTATGTATTTGACGGAATGCTTTTATGATTAAGGGAATTTCTTTGTTTTTCCAAAAATTTGAGCTTCTACATAAGGCATCTAACTCATTCAATCTTGCTAAAAGGGGATGGGAAGATCTAGATATTAACCTAGCCAGAAAACGGGAGGCCAGATACTGCCGTCTTAAGGCCAGGGGCGGTTCAGCACACTCAACCTGCAACGCGTTGATGGGAGAAGACTTCATACAACCAGAGAAGATCCGAAGACATTTTGACTGAATCCTATCCAGCCCAGCCAAAGCACCCTTGTTGCATGGAACTAAATGGAACGTACCATAGTCTAAGACACTACGAATTAGAGCGTTATAAACCAATTTCATAGTGTAAGGATGGGCACCCCACCAGACACCCGCGAGAGCTTTTAAAATCGAAACAATTTTTTCACATTTTTGAATTAATAAATTAATATGATGCTTACCATTTAATTTTGAATCTAGAAAAACGCCTAAAAATTTTACTTTGTTAACTAACGGAATATTATTACCCGAGATATTCACTGAGATGTGTGGGATCAATCTTTTACGAGAGAAAATTACTGCCGAACTTTTTGGTGCGGATAACAACATACCATGGCTTAAAAGCCACTGGTTCAGAGAGTCCAGAGAGAGGCATAGAGATGACGCAGCGTCTACGATGGAGAAATCTGTCACATACAAGACTAAGTCGTCGGCATATTGGAGGATGTGACAATTATTGTTTAGACATGAGCCAATGTCCACTGTATATAAGTTATAAAGAAGGGGGCTCAGCACGGAGCCTTGCGGGAGGCCCTTCCAAATCTGCCTTTCATCGAAATCCTCGCCCTGGACCCTCAGAACTAACGAACGAGACAAGAGAAGGGCACAGATGCATTCGATCATCTTAACCGGGAGACTCAGCTGGTGCAGTTTCTGCCTGAGTACGGGAAGAAGAACGTTGTCGTATGCAGAGGAGATGTCTAGGAAGGCGGCAACAACGGATTCATTTTTGGAAAACGCTAAGCGAATATCCGCAACTAAAACGCCAACACTATCCATAGTGCCGAGACCTTTCCTGAAACCAAATTGATAATTCGGCAGCAAATCTCTCGATTCGACTATCCATTCGAGTCGATTCTTAATAAGATGTTCCAATAGTTTGGCCAAGACTGAGGATAATGCAATTGGTCTAAGGCCATTCGGATCATCTACATGTTTGCCTGGCTTCAATAGGGGAATAATAATTTGTAACTTCCATTGATCTGGAACCCAACCATTACTGTAACAAAAATTAATGATGTCAAGGAAGTATTGTTTAGCTTTGTCTCCAGAATGAACAATAAAAGAATATGGCACACCGTCAATACCAGGGGCTGAGTCCCGAACATGACTGAGTACCACATTCAATTCTTTCAAAGTAAATGGCATATCAAAAGGATCCTCTGAAACACTTTGCAGGGACATATTATTGGAACATTCAGAAGAGAGAGGAACATATGGTGGAGCAATTTTGTCAAAGAAAAGGTCAGCTGTTTCCCTAGTGATCGGTGAAGAGACTGATGGAGAGCACCCACGTCTAAACCTGTTGATGCTTTTCCAAACTAACGAGACTGGAGTAGAGGGAGATAAGGAGGTACAGAACTTAACCCAACCCACACGTTTTTTCTTGCGAAGGTGACGCTTGGATCTGGCATTTATCCGCAGATATGTCAATAGGTTTTCTGTGCTCATATCTGCATTGTAACGCTGCTCGGCCTCATTTCTATCCTTGACTGCCGAAGTGCATTCTGGATCCCACCACGGGGGCGAAGGTATTTTGTCACGGGCACTGTTTTTCAGCGGAAAACAGGAATCCGCACTGGAGGTAATGGCCGTAACAAATCCATCATAACAGCTTTTGGCAAGGCAGTGACCAGAAGGATCTAATAAACTTGAATTTAAATTTGGAAGAACATCAATTTTGCCCTCCAATAATGAGACAAATTTTGCCCAATCTGGGTTGGACAGGTTATATTTCAAAAGTGGAGGGGAAGTTTTCTGTAAATAAGTCTTATTAACTAAAGATATGATAATAGGGTAATGGTCACTGCCATGCGACAAAGTCGTACATTCCCAATGGGTTGAAGCTGCCAACTCAACGGAACAAAATGTTAAGTCCACACAACTTTTTTGTTGACCAGGAGGAGATCTGCGAGTTGGGCAACCATTATTGAGAATGCAGAGATCCAGATCGTCCAAGATCTCAACCAAAGCTACACCAAAGGCATCACAGCGTTCGGCCCCCCATCTGTAATGGTGGCAGTTAAAATCACCCATGACTAAAATTGGACCATGAATGTTGGAAAAAATGTTTTTTAAAATAGCCAAAAAATCGTGATGAGGATGAGCAATGTATATCGAAAACACTGTAATGCCTTCCATTCTTCCTGCTACAATACTCATATCACCTGTGAGCGAAGGCAAAGAGAAGGGCAAAAGAGGGACTCGATTGTTAACAAGGAGAGCCGATCCTCCATAGCCATCAGATCTGTCACATCTGAGAATGTTGTAGTGTGGCATACGAAAGCTAAGACTTGGGGTGAGCCAGGTCTCAGCTATGGAACAAGCCAATGGCTTGTATTTGTTTAAAAGAAATATGAGGTCGTGCTTTTTATGCCACACGCTCCTCACATTCCACTGTAGGAATACTTGGCGAGACGCCATTTTTAATTTGTAGAAGAATTGAAATAAGTTGATCGGCAACGTTGGACGGTGATTGGGAACTAGCAGGTGAAGAAGAAATAATAGTAGGTAAGAGTTTTAAAAGAAGTTCAATAATAGAACCGGTATTATTAGAGGAAACGTTATTATAATTAAGAGCGCAGCCATTAGGCTGTGAAGGTAGGGGAGAACTAACTATCTGCTGATGAGCAACTTTGTCATAAGATGGGGAAAGAGGGGCGTGGGTCCTGGGTTTAAGTGTCACAGTTTTGCGGTATGACTGAGAAATCGGAGTTTTAGCAATGTTGGCATAATTACGGGAAGCTATTGGTATAATTTTACTAGCCTCGGCATAGGGAATGGATTTCTCAGCCATGGCAGTCTTAATAGCCTTCTGTCTACCATACTCGGGGCATGACCTGCTATTGGCAAAGTGATTACCCGAACAAAGCACACAGAAGGCCTCGCCCTCAGAAATGCTGCAACCATCACCAGGGTGATCGTGGCCACATTTACTGCAGCGTGGTTTAGACCTGCATACATTCGCCACGTGTCCAAATCTGCAACACTTACGGCATTGAATTGTCGGGTATATGTACTGCTCAACAGGGAGGGATGTGTAACAACAGTAAATCCTATTTGGTAAAACTTGTCCATCGAACGTCAGAACACATGTCTCAGTGGGTTTCCACTCATTAACACCGTCTCGTTGAGTTTTCCTGTTAATGCGACGGACTTTCAGTATTTGCCCGCAGCCTGAGGGCACAGTCAAATAAGTTATCGCTTCTTCTTCCGTAATATCTGAAGGAACACCGGTAACAACACCCATCCTTGTGACATTAAATGTAGGGATTGATGCAGTATAACTATACTTGGACAACAGGCTGTTTACCAAGAAAGAGTTAGCGTCTTGGGGGGAAGTAAACTCCACTGAAACACGGTTTCTACCGACTCTGTTAACACCACCACGAACAATGTTCGCAATGTTGTTATTGATAAGGAATTTACCAAAATTCCTTTTAATTCCAAATTTTAAAAAAAACAGGATGTAGTGTGGTGCCAGCATTTGGTTGATTCTCAATACGAGAAACGTGGACAATAAAGGGAGCCTTATCCATTGCGGAGTACTTGGTACGACCAATTTGACTTTTTGGTTGCTTGCTTGGGGGGGTAGGTGACAAGATTTCTTCACTAACAGGACGTTTGCGTGAATTTTGTTGGGATTGTGTTACATCCATTTCTGCAACACTACAAACAACATCAGCGAATTGGGTTAGTGGATTCGGAGAGAAAGGAGAGAAAGAAGTTGAAGGAACCGGAATATCTGGGGGGTCAGGATCAGGAGGTTTATTCTCATCCATTTTGACAAAAAAGAAGTTAAAAACAAGTTAATCACTATACAAACCTAGTTACGAACACAAGAACAACACACTTAAAAAATAACAAGTCACAAAAGTATCAACAATAACACAAAAACAGCTAAAAAAATTCTAGACACACGTGATAACTCCGAACACCGTGGCGAGAATCAAAAACGTTTTTAGTTTTGGTGACAGCCAGAGCCAGACTGACACTGACAGTGACAGCTAACCTACCATCTCATTTGTCAATTGTCAAATTGTCATAACATTATAACCTCACCTTACTCAAGATAATTTGAGTTTTAATAAATATAGTAATAATAGTAAATCTGTAAATAAACTTCCACACGCTACAGACTTAGGAAGACATTGATTATTGAAATTTCTTAGAAATTTCTGTAATTGTTTTCATACCTAAGATTTTGATGAGCTCACGATATTTTTATTTGGAGTTAACGTGAGTAACATTCGTGCATCATTGCGTAATTAACAAGCTCAAGAGACCACCAAAACCTAAAAGGTAATCAGTGTGTTGTAAATATTTGTATTCAGGTGTAGTGTGGAGTTGAACCGGCTGTCAGTGCGCAGTGCCATTGAAGAAGCGGCTAAAAGTGTGTTCGGAGAGTGCGGCGCGGGCTTCCTGTGTGTGGACGTGCTGGTGGTGGGCGAAGGGCGCGCGCTGGTCCGCGTGCGCGCGAATCAGCTGCGCCGCGTGCGAGCCGCGCTGGCGCTGAGCGGCCCCGAACTGCGCGTCGTCCGGCACGCGCCCGCGCTGCAGGCGCTGCTCTGATTCTCTCACTACCTACGCGCAGTAAGATCACCTATATGTTGCCACCATTGTGTTATAGCTATGCAGTCTGAATGGAGATGTGTAGGTATCCACCTTACCTGGTAGTTGACATGGTAAGGTTGACATCTATGTCCGTCCACTGACTGTACCTGTGATGTCATGTTAAGAGGGTTTGGTTTCTGCACAGGTACCTACGCTTTGGAATGGGCAACTAGCTTCATATCTTCTGAATGACCAACTTCTTGACAATTCAAAAGTGCCTATAAATGGTTTAATTCAATTAAACCATTTATAGGCACTTTTGAATTGTATAAATGCTTTGAGTTTAAGTTTGAGCACTTAGTCTTCAGGTGGACCATTGTGACTGGGCCATGGCGGCTATTGGTGGTTATTCCAACCAGACCACCTCCTCCAGAAGTTGATTATGTCTCCTGGTTTGTTAAGAAAATCTGTGTAACTTTTGGGTGCCCGGTCCGGCCCGGTCTCCTGGTTTGTTAAGATCATCTGTGTAACAGAGGGATTCTGTTCTAATCTGGGTGTCACATGTACATTCAAAGAGTACATGCGCAATGGTTTCCTCAGCCTATGTGCGAGCACTGCACATCTGTCTGTTATGCCTATTGTGTGGAAGTGTTTGTTTAGCGAGCAGTGTCCCCATCACCTGGTGCAGGCCTTACGTCCAGGCATAATAAATGTTTGGTTCTGGTTCCCTGGATTGCCTGAAGCTTTGTGTTGAGGTCCAACAGCTACGTCCTACGTTGTGCTTTTTGTGAACCAAGGTATCTGGAAACAGTGGTTTCTATGAACAAAGTTTATGGCAATAAGTGCTATCCATGAAAAGAGATCTCTGTCAACAGTGCTTCCTATGGACCAAGATATATACAAACAATGTTTTCTATCAACAAAGTTTTCGGCGAAACATGCTGTCTAGGAATAGAGATATCTATGAGCTTTCCTTTCTGTATGTAGTTGTATCGTACAAGCATGTTTCTATCTTAGGTTCCACACTCAAGGATTGGAGAGCTGAGGTGCTGTTGGAGAGTATACATATATGACTTGACTGTTCATAAAATTACACTTTTACATTCCAAGCAACTCAGTCTGAACAAATATTATTGTGTGGTTCAATTAACCAAAGAACATTGGAAACTTTCTGTCCGCCGTGGGTAAATTTTCCATGGTAAGGTTCCCAATGTTCTTTCTTGGTGCCATTTTCTCATGCATGTTGGAAATATACATAGTAACTGCAATTATAAGTGTTTGTGTACAGAGATGGCAGCCCGGTCAGTATTGTCGTCGGGGCTGGATGGTAAGGATGTTGTGATCGTAGCCACTAGGGAAGAGTTGGCTACCCCCAGCAAGGTGAGCCTACCTGAACCAGAGCCTGCGCCTGGACTCATCTTGGCAGATGGCTCCATCAACTGGGGCTGTCCATGTCTGGGTGGCATGGCTACTGGCCCATGCGGCTCGCAATTCAGAGAAGCCTTCTCCTGCTTCCACTACAGGTGCGAGTCTGTCACTTTTGTTGTTTTAATTTAACAATTACTTAACTCACGATGAAGACGAGGTTTTTCCGTGAGTGTATATTAATGGATGAACATAAAATCAGGGCTAATCTATCTATCTATAAATAAAACAAAGTTGAGTTAGTTACACCATTTACAACTCAAGAACGGCTGGACCGATTTTTATGATCTTTGATTTGTGGGATTTGTCTCCGCCCCGAATAGCAGAATAACTATTAAAACATGGGAAACATTCATAAAAAAAATTTCTCGGATGGTACGAAGTTCGCCAGGTCATCTAGCTAAATCACTACATAGTATAAAACAAAGTTGCTTCCCGCTGTCTGTCTGTCCCTGTGTATGCTTAGATCTTTAAAACTAGGCAACGGTTTTTGATGCGTTTTTTTTAATAGATAGAGTGATTCAAGAGTAAGGTTTATGTGTATAATACAAGCATACTATAGTAGAGAAAAGCCGTGAAATTCCAAGATTTGTAATGTGATGTCGTAACAAACATATTTTTGTGCGATTACATTGCAAACGCTGGCTAAACCTTACGAGATATATCAAATTAATGTACTACGGAATTGTATATCTTAAAAATATCATTAAAAAAGTCCGCGATGGTATAAGTTTATCTCCTAAGGATAACCCACAGTAACCATTTTTATCTTTTACATGTTACAAAAAATTATGGTTTATTTACCAAGCTATTATAAACAATACAGTATTGTTCCTTATCTAATTAAATACATTAAATACGTTTTTCATTTTATGGAGATTAAAATTGCCCATTAAAATGAATATCTTAGACTCTAAAAAGTGGGGGCAGAGCGGCTGGCGACGGCGACGGCGGGGCGGTACGAAGTTCGCCGGGTCAGCTAGTTAATAATATAAAAAACTTTTTACTTAAGTAATAAAAAATTAAACTGCCGAAAAAACTGAAAAGCAAAAAATTATAAACCTTTTTTATTTAACCTTAATAACTAAGTTCTTAAACCAATGTGAGTATACCTAAGTAATTTTGAGTCGGTGCCAAACAAGCAAATCTGGGGGCACAGCAGTGCCCCCACCAAGTACAATCATCATGGCCGTACCATCCTTTTCTCGGAGCAGTTCAGGCCATTTTCGACACCCTAGAACTTCGTTGTGGATAAAACTAGAGACCTGAATTTTCAGTAATCAAGCAGGCATTGTATAAACACGGTATATTTCAAATTTCATTAAATTTGGACCAGTAGATTAAGAATTATAACTAGTCAAAGTTTCTTAATTTTGTCACTCACTCACTGACTGATTGACTGACCGATCATCAAAACTCTAAGGCACTTCTAGCAGACATAGAAGCTTCAAATTTAGAATACAATTGGTGTTTAGTGTATAAATCAAGGAAAAACTAAAATATTTTGCAATTTCGTTCCACTTTTCTAGATACACCAACTGCATAAATAACTTTGTAATCCCATATAAATATATAGTATTACAAAGTTACATTTGCAGTTAATGAATCAGTGTACCTGTTTATCACTGCATAGTATAAAACAAAGTAGCTTCCCGCTGTCTGTCTGTCCGCATGTATGCTTAGATCTTTAAAAGTGCGCAACGGATTTTGATGCGATTTTATATGTATAATACATGCATAATATAGTGTAGAAACACTGATAATCTTTGAGGTTTCTAATGTGATGTCGTAAATAAACACATTTTTTGCGCTTATATTGCTGTCTGTGTGGTGCCGGACTTAAAGAATTGCACCACCCCTTACTTCCCGTGGGTGTCGTAAAAGGCGACTAAGGGTCTTACCGGAGAATGGGCAGCAGCGTTCTCTATTTATTCCACCATCATACCATACTGCGATCGCCAACCCGCCTGCCAAGCGTGGCGATTATTCTGATATTTGGAGGTTAGGAAAAAGAAAGAGATGGAAAATACATTTTTTGTCGTAAGAACGACAAGGATGCGAGCACTCCGGACATAGAATAAAAGTACAGACGCGAATATTAGGCAGTAAAGTCATCTTTACAGCAGAGTTCTAGTTTCCCTTTTAATAACTTTTCTTTATAATTTTGTTTGATATATTTAATTATAAATTAAACATGTCATAATATGTAGGAAAATAAAATATTTATAGCTTATCATTACCATAGTATGTCACAGATAGTGTTAAAATAAACGTACCATTGAGATTAAAATTAAATCTTTTCGAAGGTGTATGATTATTTTTACAATTGTATTTCTTTCTTTTTAAAACGTGTTTTATTTTTCACCTACCTACCTTTTAATAGTGTTTATTCGTTGCATAGGCACAAATCCCGACTTCAAATTCTGTACACGCGGTTTGTACTTTCTGCCTAGTTAATTTGTTAGTCTATGATGCCAACGTGCGGTGATTGGTAGCCCGATTAATGTTTGTTTACATTCACGCGCAATTGACAACATCTAGCTGTCACTTTTTTTCTTATTGGTTTTATCAAGCTATCCTTTTTCTATCCTTTTTACTTGTAGTGAAATGTAACAAAATGAATGAAAAGTGTGTATGTGTGCTGCCTCTCGGCGCGGAACACTTATTTCTGTTAATTTGTAAGTCTATAACATATCTGTTTATTAGAATATCATTGAATACAGCATTAATCCTTATCCAAATAAGTACCTTAAATACATTGTGCATTTAATATAGATCAATTTGGCCCCTACAGCATGTAATTTAAATGTATCTGTATATCTCACAATCGCACTGTGAGATACATTGTGTTTTCATGCGATGGCCAAGTCAATCTATATATTTTTAATATTGATATGGTCACTACAAGATGTTGTTAGGTTAGCTAATTACGTAATAACTTAAGACAGAAGGTCCCTTAAGTAGGGACTGAATAAATTAACCGACTTGGTATTACACGGATCTCACAAGTTTTTATGGTAGAAGAACTGAGTTGCGAGACTTGGCTTTTTTTACAAGTTATGTTTTTGATGGCATTAATTAATTACGTAAAGCGTGACGCGCGGCGGCGGCGGCGTCGCGGCGGGCGGCGCGGCGCGACACGACCCTTCGCCGAAAAATGCCGAGCGTTCACGAAGTTAGGCCTCTGCCTCGAATCTTGCGGGCAGCGGAGCGGCGGCGGCGGCGACGGCGGCGCGGGAGCGGCGCACAGTATGATAACCAGAATAAAATATTGAAAAAAAATATAGCTCTGGTTCTGTACCTATACTATCGATTAGAAGAATAAAAAACTGCCCAAGTGCGAGTCGGACTCGCACACGAAGGGTTCCGTACCACAAGGCAAAAACGCCGAAAAAAACATTTGAAAAAACAAACATTTGTATTGGAGCCCCCTTAAATGTTTATTTTATTTTAATTTTATTATTTATTATTAAAGTAAAAATACAACTGAGTATTTTGTGAATATTTCAGTGCCTACCTGTTGCCATTTTTGATATCGAGCAAAAAAGGGCAAAAAAATTCGCGTTTGTTGTATGGGAGCCCCCTTAAATATTTATTTTATTTTGTTTTTAGTATTTGTTGTTATAGCGGCAACAGAAATACATAATTTGTGAAAATTTCAACTGTCCAGCTGTCGCGGTTCTTGAGATACAGCCTGGTGGCAGACAGACGGACAGACAGCGAAGTCTTAGTAATAGGGTCCCGTTTTTACCCTTTGGGTACGGAACCCTACAAAGCGATGTCGATGGATAAGCATCTGATATTTTACAGGCAGGTATTGTTTAATGTTAAGATAACCTGCCTGTAAAATATCAGATGCTTATCACGAAGGAATCCGGATTTTTAGAGTTTCGACTTTTTATTGTTAGGGTTTTCACAAAACAAAAATTTGGAAGCAAAAATATTTTAATGTTTTAATTCTTAAAATGAAGTAAGTATTAACAGTAGGTATAGAGGTAGATACCCATAGGAAATGTAATGGCTTAAAAAGTTTTCTTGGCATAAAATAATATTTTGAAGTTCAAAAATTGCTCTTAGTGGCTGTTTGTAGGTATACTTTGTAAAGTTTATTTTGTTTCACGTGTATATTTGTTCGTTTAATGTATTGTTAGGTATATAAAACCGTTTGACATAAAAATATTTTTTATATATTTACGTGATTTATAATTTTTGATGAAGGGGTAAATGCGGTATAGGGAAGGGGTCCGTCCTCGTCAGTTTACAGTCTCAACAGAAATTATTTATTGTATTTTCTGGGTTCTGAGAGTGACAACCCTATTATTATCAGAGAAAAATTTGAAAACCATAGAATCATCATATCTTCGATTTCCTGCTAGATTTGCATCAGATTTTTTTGACAGTTAATAGTACAGATCTGAAGAATATTTTAAGATAAATATTAAGTGCTACTGACAAAAGATGTGGGAAAAAATAAAAAGGAATAAAGATAAAATCAGGCATATTTATTTTTCTATTATCGGGAAATCTTTTCTGTTTTGCTTATATGTATAATACCTTGCATATAGTGTCAATAATAAACAAATGTTCAAATATTTTCATCACAACGTTTATTTTTGCGTTTTTTTGGAAATCCCAAAAAATCTAATAAAAATTATAACTGTTTTAAAGTATATTTAAGATCCGGGAGTTCTACTCTCGCATTCAAAATAGTTCGTACTTTCTATCAATAGAATAAAAAAGGGATGTCCGTTTTTTTAAGGCATTTATCATACTGTGCGGCGCGGGCAACGCAGACCCGTTCTCGAAACCAGTGGGCAGATCGCGCGACACTATAGCGGCGTAGTGTTGTGTTCGTGGTTGAGTCGTCGAGATATTTGTTTTTATTCGCGAACGAAATGTCTGAACAACATCGATAACATGTTTTTGATTCAAATTTATCCCTAACGCTCGATTTATTGTGGGCTCTAGAAGAAGTGAATTCCTAAGGCCTCTGCCTCGAATCTTGCAGGCAGCGCAGCGGGGCGGCGGCGGCGGCGGCGCGGGAGCGGCGCGGGCTACGCAGACCCGCTGCCCGCAAGATTCGAGGCAGAGGCCTTGATGTCAGCGAGACTGCAACCCGAACGACCGTTCGGGTTGCTGTCTCGCTGACATTCGTAAACTTTTTGATAGACTGAAACTCACGTGCGTACCCACATACGTGAGTTTCAGTCTATCAAAAAAACATACAAACATCCGAACATAGTACCTCCTCCTTTTTGTGAAGTCGGTAAAAAGTACTCTGCTGTGCACGTGAGGGACGTCGTCGTTGCGAGTGGTCGTGCGGAGAGTGCATTTTTTGGAATGTTTTAGGTAATGTTTATCGCTGGAGATTTCACATTTGGCTATTTCTTTTTTAAGGTAATTTAGTGATCTTTGTCCATTGGTTGTTTGGCGCCGACTCAAAATTACTTAGGTATACTTACATTAGTTTAAGAACTTAGTTATTATGGTTAAATAAAAAAGGTTTTTCAAATTCATTTTTGCTTTCAGATTTTTCGGCAGTTTAATTTTTTGTTCAAAAGTTTTTATTTTATAATTTTTTGTGGCTATTTCACTAATTACTACATGCTTAATTTTTTATTACTTTTAAAATAGCTACCTACCTTACTTTAGCTATTAACTGTTATATAATCCTACTTTAACTATTATTAATTGTTGTATAATATAAATACTTTAAAAATTATTTTCCCACTCTTAGGGTAGGATTTTTTTTTTTAATTTATATGGGACCAACTTCGAGGTATGGGTAAGGCTCAAATTTTACGCGCACTCTCTAAAAATGTGTTGTCCCAGAATTTGAAGAGTAGAAATAAAATATCAAAAATAATAAATACTTGTTTATAATAATATTGCAAGAAAGATGGCTATTTTGTCATCATGTCTAATTTTTTTCGTTTAAATATTCCAATTATATACCTATTTAATACTTGAAAATAAAAAGGTCCAAGTTTGTCTTCCATACAATTTGTTGATGTCCGTGGACGTACACTTCTCAAAGTCCATTCAATATATTTAGGAAACACATGTTTTTTTTTAGTTCGTATACTTTATGGGCTTCAGAATATTATTTGTATAGTTCATAGTAAAATAAGTTCAATATTTATCAAAGCGTTTTGATTATATCAAATAATTTAAAAATGTCCTAAATTTTAATCCAGTGTGACACTTCAGGTGTGCAACGCGATATTTTGCGATTAATTGACATTCTACCATGATCATCAAATTATTTTGGAGTGGCAACGCAGATCCATGATATCCGACTAACTTCAGCGTGTTTCTACCATTTTGTTTTTGTGTCAGACGGAAGATTGTGACGGAACGTGTTGTGGGACGTTAAGAAATTGTAAGTTTACTTTATTATATTTTCGAAATTTTAATGACTTTCTTGATTTGTGATATTTAATTGTATCTATTACCTACTTAATTAATAAAATATAACGCTTACTATTAGTTGTACTGTACATTTTATGAATTACGATTTTTTTTATGATAGGTTATGTAGAATTTTTGATCCGTTGTGCGACGAATGACACAAAATTGTGCGACGTGTCACAACGGAAATTGTAAAACTGTGTACCCATGAACTTTTTACTATATTTACCAAAGCATGATAAAGTACCTAGGTACTTGCGTATGTATTGATTTGAATTGCTTAGTACTTAGTTATTTTTTTTTTCAGATGCCTTTGTCTGCGGTGGAAAGGTGTCGAAGGTATCGCGAAAAAAGTCTAATCCTGAAAAATATGAAAAAATTAAAAAGAAGAACGCTGAAAGAACAAAAGCTAAAAAAAACTAAAATAATAAATATTTGAGACCATCATAACGAGCCCTTTTCATTTGATACCTATATCACACGATATTGTTTGCAAAACTTTTTTTGTTGCTATGATTGATTTTTCTCACTATTTCGAAGTCCAAGTAGAAGTAGGGATGTATATTTAATTAATTATTATTATAGAGATAATAATAGTAACTATTAATAAACTTATATATTTTACAATCCATGTGCACTATGCTTTACAAATTCCGTTGTGCAACGTATTTTCGTTTGTGACACTTTCAGTTGTATTTTCCATTGTGCGACTGCGCAAAAATTTTGAGCCTTACCCGTATACCCTTTCCAATAAAAAAAGAATGATCGAAATCGGACTATTCTGTAAAGAGTTAAGCATGGTCATACATAATTCACGTCGACTTGAGAACCTCCTCCGTTTTTTCGTCGGTTAAAAATTAACAAACAATCAATTAACAATAACAATGTCATATGTCATTGACTTTACAAGTAGGTATTGAAGAAAAAGACATGTTGTACCAACCTCAATTAAATTGGGATAAGGGAAAGAGACTTGATAAACTCTACTTTAGCACGACTTGTACTTAGGGGATTCCAGCAATGTGCCCGCTAAATGTAGTTTTGAGAGTTTGACAAGGCCTCCATCTCAACAAATTCTCGACTCAGAAACCAGCTGTAGTACAGTTAGCTCTCTGTTATAAGCAAGTATTGAATAATCTGAAAACCAATGTAACAAGCCATAGTTTGCTCATGTGAAATATGATATGAATGTTGCAGTGACGCGGAGCCCAAAGGCAGCGACTGTTACGAGAAGTTCAGTGTGATGCAGGAGTGCATGTCGCACTACCCCGACCTGTACGGCAAGGACGACGACGACGAGCTCGCCGCCGCCATGGACGCCGCCGGCAGCGACGCGCAGGAGCCGCGCGAGGCGCAGGAGCCGCGCGAGCCGCGCGAGCCGCGCGAGCCGCGCGAGCCGGCCGAGCACGCCGAGCGCGCCGCCGCGCGCGCTGGGCCAGGCGGCGACTCGCGCTAGACGCGTGTGTGGCTCAGCCAATTAACGTGGCAATATTATACGACGTTATTTTTAGTATATGCGAAACCTGAATATAGTTTGTTCAGAATAAGTACCTGACTGAATCGATTCCAATAATTTTTACCCCATGTTATATTTTGTCCCAAAAATATTCAAAAAACTGGCCAAGTGCGAGTCAGACTCGCACACGGAGTGTTCCGTACCACAAGGCAAAAACTCCGAAAAAAAACATGTTTGTTGTATGGGAGTCCCCCTTAAATATTTATTTTATTTTAATTTTATTATTTATTATTAAAGTAAAAATACAACTGAGTATTTTGTGAATATTTCAAGTGCCTACCTGTTGCCATTTTCGATATCGAGCAAAAAAGGGCAAAAAAAAAAACGTGTTTGTTGTATGGGAGCCCCCTTAAATATTTATTTTATTTTGTTTTTAGTATTTGTTGTTATAGCGACAACAGAAATACATAATTTGTGAAAATTTCAACTGTCTAGCTATCGCGGTTCTTGAGATACAGCCTGGTTACAGACAGACGGACGGACAGACGGACAGACAGCGAAGTCTTAGTAATAGGGTTCCGTTTTTACCCTTTGGGTACGGAACTCTGAAAAGGTTAAAAGTTGGACACCGAGCGACACTAAGTAGGTTATTCAATCTCCGCGCCTAACGGTTAGGTACCTAGGTACTATTATCAATGAGCGCTCTTGCGCGGCGCGGGTGAGCATGTATTTGTACGGACAAACAGGTAACTTAACAAGCTTACAACTTTGTGATTTTTCATGATACAGTTTTGTAATTTTGTACATAGATTCTTTATATAAAAATACTAGACACGTGTTTCGGGTTTCGCATATACTAAAAATAATGTTGTATTTACAGATTCTAGCAATCTTTTGTACTTTCACGAATAAAAAATCAATCATCATCGTTCGGATTGTTACAAAGACAGTTAAGGGAAATGCATTAACTTATCGGACACCTACTGCTAAGTTCAAATAGATGATAATATAATGTTACATAGTTGAGGTGTATGTATTGTGTTTGTGATTCCGACCACATGACTTACTGTAGTTTGGTTATTTAGTTTGTGAAACTACATTTGTTCATGTAGAGCAAAATAATTACTTTGATTAAATTTTAGTTAAAATATAACTATTCCTTTGAATTTCCTCTACTCTACTGTTTTTCCACTCTTTTTCTTTCTGGCAACTGACCCGATGTCGACTATACTAAGTGACGGCAGCACAGCATGGCAGCACAATGAGCCGTCGAACTTCTACGTCTTGACGTCTGACGACATGTACGTCTTGCTGACGAACAGCCTTGCCTTATGTAGGTACTAGCAAATATTTTTTCGGTGCTGTTTATGGCACGCGCGGTCGAAGCCCAAGATTTTGGGGTGCCATGGGTGCCGAGGAATATTTTTAGGGTGGTACATCTCCTCGTTGGTCTAGTCGTCGCAAGCGTTACTGCTGACCCTTGGTTCGATTCCCAGGTCGGGTAAAGTGTTATTAGGTTTTTCCATTAGAAATTTGTCAGAACCAGCCTGGAGTATGGATTTTTATTTATTTATTTATTTATCACATGAAATGTTAACTTTGCCATTACAGATAAATCTAATGCGACAAAGTAACTTAAAATATACATAACTATACCTTACATGCTACACAGTACGTGGCCCTTGTGAACTCACTCAGTGTACAGGTGAATAAGTCTATGGCATCCGCCACCGCGTTGAGAGTGCGCAGCGCACGAGTCACCGGTGCGCGCTCCAGCAGGTTAGTGCGCGCACTCGGCACCACCAGCAGCTGTACCGCGCCACGTACCTATCCGGTAGATTAAACCCTATTTCTGACAGTATACCTGAGTTTTGTATGCTACCTCTTAAAACTTTGAAAAGATACGTTGCCAGTGCCACTTCACGCCTAATTTCTAATTTGTAGTAGCCCACCATACCGAGACAGAACAAGGTAGGATACAGTAACGGGTATCCCGGGTATCTCCCATACAGCTTTAAATAAATAAATCTGACGAATTTATTCTGTATCCTTTCAAGCATATTTTTGTATTTAATTTCGCTCGGGCTCCAGACGGCCGCATTATATTCGAGATGACTCCTCACAAGAGCCTCATACAAAGCCCTCAATGCACTGATGTTTGTGAAGTCATTTGCCTGACGCAGCAGAAATCCCAGATTCCTGTACGCCTTTTTACAAACGAGTACCACGTGTTTGCGAAACTGCAGATCACTGGCGAAATGAATGCCTAAATCCTTAATCTCTGTGACACGCTGCAGCGGCTCCCCGTCCATGCTGTACTGGTGGTGTTGTGGAATTCGTGCGCGTGTGAATGAAAGCACCGAGCACTTTGATACATTAAAGTATAGCTTATTGCAGTGACTCCATTCAGTGACCCTATCCAAGTCGTGCTGCAGCATGTCACGTTATGCCTGGTTGGTGGCAGTAGGCTCGTCCCCTACGACATGGGACTTAAAGATAACTGGCGCAATATGGGTGTAACTACTATAATAATATGCAGTACTTACTGCCTAATTCTTCGGGGATTAAAGGCGTCATGTTATATGTTAATGTTCATATACATCTCCAGCTCCACATTATTTTACATTTTCCAACAGATATAGGAGTTACATTGTCGATTTATGCGGAAAAGCACAAGCAACAATGACAATTTAGTGCAAAAATCCAACTAGAAAATTTTGCACACTTTCGGATAGGTTACATTTCTTTTCATGATTCCAAAAGAACTAGGAATTAGTTCCTGTACACACTGGGCTTCACAGCTTAGTACGGCCGTTATCCCAATTGCGTACAGTGTGGCTATGTTTGAAACAATGGAGCCTGGTACCTATGATTACCTAAGTCCCTACTGGATATAAACCTAGCCCTACAGCAACTATCTAGCACCCTAGTTACCATAACGCCCTACCCTATCATACAAACCACACCAAACGTGAGTTACGCTGGTTTTACGTGAGGGAAGTCTGTTCCCAGGAGACCTACGGAAACAGACGGAATTTTGGTAGGAATAGGGATTGTGTACGTCGTGCAATGTAACTACACAGGAAATGGTTTTCTCACTGCCGATCCCACAGACTCATAGGACCGATGATGGCTAAAGGTGACTTGGCCACAGTGAGAGGAGTTATGGTAGGTGAATCAAACAAACTCCAGCTTGATGACTGAGTTATTACAATAATTAACTTGATTATATACAATTTTAGTGCTCAATACACATTGATACCTATTTACATGTGTGTTGTGTGTGTATTGAGCCGATGAAGCGAAGATCTCAGTACCTAAGGTCACTTCTTAGCGCTGACGGTGTGCCTGTACCTATGTGGAATGAATGTTGCTCTTGATGCTGACGCTGCGGTGATACTGTTGCTGGCGCGTGTAACTTTTGTCTGTCCACGGTTGAACATTCTGGCGCCTCAGGACTGGGGCTCCAGTTGGTATAACTCAATTGACGTGTTGATGTGGTAAACTGTACATCGGTTCCGTTGTGGTAGTTGGTTGGCCTGTTGTTTTTTGGGTAGATGTCTTGTTGGCTGCGAGCGAGGTTGGTTCTTTTGCTGGTTTGTTAGCTGTCTCGATACTTGTTCTTCTGGTCTTGTGTTGCACTGTGACTCTAATCCATCTCAGTATGGCTGGACCGTAGCAAGCTAAAAATAAAAATAGGTATTAAGAACATGATTATACAAGATATTGCAGCTGTTAAGTATGTGTGAGAACTAATTTTGACTCCAAACAGTACTATCTAATTCGGTTTGTAAGACATTTTCTTTATTAATTAAATGCTGAAAAATCTCTTTTGAGTTATCAATTACTTCTTCTTTGGTAATGTTTAGCATGGGTTAATCACCATGTGCGTATTTATGGGAAAATCTATTTGTTTTGAGTATGATGTTACAATCGGTACTGAAATAATTCTTTTGGCAGTTAATATGTTATTAATTGTTTTAATTACGCAGTTATCTGCGATTCGTATTATACCAACATTTTGAAGCTCAAATTCTTCTCTTTGTCCATCACAAATTGTTAAGTCGTAACCCGATCTCTTACAATGAATAACCAAGTGTTTGGCATGTGAAGTCGTTTCCATATTATTGTATTGGATAAATAAAATGTTTTGGTAGGACATTTCGTATGTGTCTGGTTTTTGAACAGTTGGTTTACAATGCTACTTAATTTTCATTTAAATGCATGTTTTTCACGGCCTCAGGAAAGCAAATGAAGTGGTTAGTCCATTCTAAACAACGTTTGAACTCCTCATACTTCAAGTCAATGTATAGTTCGTTGTTGTAATGTAACCCTATGTAATTTGTAGATACCTACTTCTAGACTTTGGGCAGACTTATCTGAATTTATCTTTGGGACTGGTGTGATATACATTAAAGTAGGTATATTTAGCCCCTTCGCAGCCCCGCTGTCGCGAGCCGTGTCCGCGACTGGCGTGTCGCCGCGGAGGTGGAGACGTTGTCGGATCACCGTTACATCCGTTTCGACGTCTCCGCCCAGACCGCCGGCGGCCGCGGTTTACCGGCCCCGCGTACGGACGGTCCGCGCTGGGCGCGTAAGCGCATCGACAGGGAGCTTCTCGAGGAGGCCGCTGTTGTCCAGGCCTGGTTCCGGGAGTCGGCAACGGATGGACCCGTCGACGTCGAGCAGGAGGCGCTGTGGTTCCGCGGGGCGATGACGCAAATCAGCGACGCGTCCATGCCCCGGGTCCACACACAGTCGGCAAGGCGCCAGGTGTACTGGTGGACCGCCGAGATCGCGCAGCTGCGCGTCGCGTGCGTGGCGGTCAGGCGCCAGTACACCCGATACCGGAGGAGACGTCGTCGGGTCCCTGACGAAGAAGCCGCGCTGTATGAGGTGTACCGCGCGGCGAAGAGGACTCTGTGGCTGGCCATCGACGAGGCGAGGACGCGAGCCAGGGAGGAGATGTTGGAGACTCTAGACGGGGATCCGTGGGGACGCCCCTATCGCGCGGTTCGAGGGAAACTTCGAGCCGCGGCGCCCCCACTTACGGAGAGTCTCCAACCCGAGCTGCTGGAGGAGGTGGTCGCAGCCCTCTTCCCGGCTAGAACGGAGCACACACCGCCGCCGATGGCTTTGCCCACAGCCGCAGAGTCCACTGAAGAGAACGCCATCAGCGTCCCAGAGGTGACAGAGGCAGAAATGGGGGCAGCCGTGATGCGGCTCCGGGCCAAGAACGTGGCTCCGGGGCCCGACGGGATCCACGGCTGCGTGTTAGCCCTCGCTCTGAAGGAGCTTGAGCCCCAACTGAGAGGACTCTACACAGCGTGCCTTGAGCAGGGCCAGTTTCCCACTTTGTGGAAATCTGGTCGTCTGGTCCTGCTCAGGAAGGAGGGGCGCCCTGCGGACTCGCCGTCCGCGTACCGGCCCATAGTGCTGCTAGACGAGGTGGGTAAGCTGTTTGAGCGGATAATCGCAGCCCGCCTCGTCGGCCACTTGTGCGGAGAGGGGCCGGACCTGGACGGTAACCAGTTCGGTTTTCGGCAGGGGCGCTCCACCATTCACGCTGTGTCGCGGGTGAGGGTCCTGGCGGAGGAAGCGGTGGCCCGGGGCGAGGTGTTGCTGGCGGTGTCCTTGGACATCTCCAACGCCTTCAACACCATGCCCTGGAGTACTATTCGGGAGGCACTGCGGTATCATCGGGTGCCTCTCTACCTCCGCCGCATCATTGGGGCTTATCTGTCGGAGAGGAGTGTCACCTACATGGGACGCGATGGCGAAATCCAGCACCGCATGTCGTGCGGTGTTCCACAGGGCTCGGTCGTTGGCCCGCCCCTGTGGAACATCGGGTACGACTGGGTGCTGAGGGGTGAGCTCCAGCCGGGCGTGGAACTGACGTGTTATGCCGACGACACGCTGGTCACTGCCCGGGGGAGCTCGCACAGGGAGGCAGCGTTGCTGGCGACGGCTGCGGTGTCACAGGTGGTGAGCCGCATACGTCGCCTGGGCCTGGAGGTAGCCCTCAACAAGTCGGAGGCCATGGTGTTTCATGGCCCCCGGCGGGCGCCGCCGCCCGGCTTGCATATAGTGGTCGGGGGGGCTCGGATCGCTGTCGAGTCTACCATGAAGTACCTGGGATTGGTGCTCGACAGCCGGTGGGATTTCGGCCCCCACTTCCGGCGGCTGGCGCCCAAATTGTTGGGCGCGGCTGGGGCGCTGTCAACGCTGCTTCCCAATCTGGGGGGCCCGAGCGCCGCCTGTAGGCGGCTCTACGTGGGGATCGTGCGATCGATGGCCCTGTATGGGGCCCCGATCTGGGCGACTGACCTGACATCGAGGCTGCGGAAAGGGAGAGGGAGATCAGATCTCGTCCACTCACCCTGCCCGCAGCAGGCGCACCGGGCGTCGGCCCACGCGCGCCCCTCTTAGACGTCACGGGGGGAGTCAAACACCTCACTCCCCCCCCTGACCCGACGAGGCCCGCAGTGGCGGGGGATGCGGAAGGATCGAACGTTCCCGCGACCCCTGGCGTAGGTGTGAGATGGAACACCGGGGTGGTTTTTAGTCAGTAACCGTCTTATTACAAAACGAGTTCTAACTTTAGACCTAGCCTAAACCTGCGAGACAGTTACTGTATTTTAAACTTTATTCCGACGAATGGAAAGTTCTTAATGCAAAATTGACAACATAGACTCGGGTTTAACGTCGTTTTTAGGGTTCCGTAGTCAACTAGGAACCCTTATAGTTTCGCCATGTCTGTCTGTCCGTCTGTCTGTCCGTCCTCGCTTAATCTCTGTGACCGTTAGCACTAGAAAGCTGAAATTTTGTAGGAGTACGTATATCAGTTACGCCGACAAAGTGGTAAAATAAAATTTTGGAAAATATTTTTTTTTAGGGTAGCTCCCCTGCATGTGAAGTGGGGATGAATATTTTTTTCATCATCTACCCCATCGTGTGTGGTATCGTTGAATAGGTCTTCTAAAATGGCTTAGGGGTTGCTAAAATTATTTTTCGATTTAATGCTCCATTTACGAAATATTAAAGTTTAAAGTGCAAATTTTTGTTCCAGTAGGGCGTCCCCCCCCCTCTAAAAGCTAAACTACGGGCTTGAAAAATCTGGAAAAATTCTCGATGATAGTGCATTTCATGAACTTTAAAGGAAAAGTATAGCGGTTAAGATAACTTTATTAGTTTAGCAGTAATAGTCGTTGAACTTGGGTGTTGGATAATTTTGTACCAAATACAAAATCCTTAGCATTAATCCTTTAAAGTGACTAAGATAAAGTAGTTGCTTGTTTATAATGGGTAAATACTTGCATTGAAAACCAAAATATGTTTTTTTTTTACCTATTCAGAATAAAGAACAACAGAATCGTACTACATTGTGATAACGGGCTACTACGGAACCCTACACTGTGCGTGGCCCGACACGCACTTGGCCGGTTTTTTGTAATAAGAACTGTAACTTTGTCGGAAAAAGTTCGAAATTTGAAAATGGCTCGTTCGTTTAAACCTGGGTCTAAAGATTAACTTTGTTTTGTAATAAGGCTGTAAGAGTCTGACAGACCCCGTCGCTCGCCCCAGGTCGGTGGACATCCATGAGGATTTTCCACCCCGGAACAAAAAAAAAAGGTTAGGTTAGGTTCTTTTTTTTTTTTTTTTTCTTCTGCCTCCAACGTAATTGGAGCCTATGTTAGTGTTGGAATTTATAGGGAAAAAATCGTCTTATAGCTGTGTAAAATTTTATTTGATAGATAACAAGTAGGTACATCGAATATCAAAAAACACATTTTTAAACTTATACAGGGTGTTTGGTGCATCGTTTGCCAAATGGAATTGGCCGAAAGGAGAGGCCATTTGCTATCTCTTAAGGCCCAGTAACTCATTCCTTGTTACACCGGTTTTTTTATTATGACTTTTTAATTTTTATTTAGAAAAATACAAGAACTCTGCATTTAAGCTTAAATTTTAAAAAAAGTTATGAGTATAACCTTCAAATTTCATTTTAATTCTTATGTTTACTCTTGTATGGTTCTATGAAATTCAAAATTACTTGATATTAACATCTAGTTATTTTTTAATAACTCAAAAAGTTTTTGAAAGAAGGAAAAATACACTTAACACTCAACTTTAAATTGCTGTAAAAAAAAACTAATGGCGATCGGGATCTTCGAATTCTTTTAAAAAGTTCTCTAGTTTGTCCCCTTTCCAACGGTGTGCAACATACCAAAAAAAAACTTTTAATAACTTCAGTAATTCGCTAAATGTGTAATCGAGACACATCAGGCTGCTAATCGATGTTACGGTAAGAACATTAGTTTTCACCTAAATAACATTCTTTATGTAGGTGGATAGTGTTATCTCCCTCTTGCGCAGTCTCTTATCTCTTTCTAGGGATCTAACTTTCCTCCAACTTGAAATAAAAAATAAACTTTTATTTAATAAGTACCTAATTTAAAAAAACCAAACCAGAAATACGTTTATACACCACTACAGTCGAGATAAGACGAAGATGTCGCGCGTGTGTACGCAATAGTGGAGGACAATTTGAACAAAATTTGTAATTACGTATTATAAATTTATTTATTAATTTATTTTTCTATTTTTTATTTCAAGTTCGAGGAAAGTTAGAACCCTAGAAAGAGATAAGAGACTGCGTAAGAGGGAGATAATACCATCCACCTACTTAAAGAACGTTATTTATGTGAAAACTAGTTACCGTAATATCGAATATCAGCCTGATGTGTCTCGATTACACTTTTAGCGAATTACTGCAGTTATTAAAAGTTTTTTGAGGTATATTGCACACGGTCGGAAAGGGGACAAACTAGAGAACTTTTTAATAGAATTCGAAGAACCCGATCGCTTTTAGTTTTTTTTTTACAGCAATTTAAAATTGAGTGTTAAGTATATTTTTCTTTTTGTCAAAAACTTTTTGAGTTATTAAAAAGGAACTAGATATTATTATCAAGTAATTTTGAATTTCATAGAACCATACAAGAGTAAACATAAGAACTAAAATGAAATTTGAAAGCTATACTCATAATTTTTTTTTTAATTTAAGCTTAAATGCAGAGTTCTTGTATTTTTCTAAATAAAAATTAAAAAGTCATAATAAAAAAACCGGTGTAACAAGGAATGAGTTACTGGGCCCTAAGAGATAGCAAATGACATCTCCTTTCGGCCAATTCCATTTGGCAAACGATGCACCAAACACCCTGTATATTCCTTTTTGCTTATCAGAGGTTTTAATTCGCATCAAATAGTATTTACAACAGTTAGACTTATCATTCATACTAGTTCTCGCAATTATTCCTCTCGTACTTATTCTTCATACTTTATCTTTCTTTCATTCTATCTTCTTTCTATCTGTAAGGGTGTGTTTCGTGTTTCTTTTTTGTTTTTAAAGAGTGTGTGCTTATTTCAGTTACGGCTTGTGTGTATGTGTTTATGGTGAGTTCCAGTTGATTTGTAGTGTTTAGTTTGTGAGCTCCGTAACTGTTAGGTTTTTCGCCAGCATAATTTGAGACAGTTTCTCATGAAACTGTTTCCAATTTGCGTCCTTGGTGTTGAATTTTCTGGTAGTGCGCTCAATGTTTATTCCTTTAGATTTTTTGAGATGAATGCTGAAAAGTATGCCGTTGTGGTTAGAGCTCGAGACCTTCCACGATGCGCCAGCCGACCACCAGGTCCAGCATGTCCGCCGAACAGGCCGTTACGTCCACGTGGCTGCTGTACCTGATACCTCCCCTAATGGTGTCAAAGGTTGGGATGTCGCCCGTGTTCAAGACCTGCAACCCCATTTCCCCTACCGCTCCACACATGTGCTCCCCTCTAGAGGGGAGCACATGTGTGGAGCGCACAGTGTGTTAAGGGCGCTATTACAAAATCGAAGTGCTCAGTTTTAGGTAAATTCGACGGCGCGCGGCAGCGGATGCGCACGTGTGCATCTAAAGAGGTATGCTACGCACACATGCAAACGGCTATGCGTCCGATGCCAGGAACAAACCAACAAGAGCCTTTGCTACTTTGTTTTCGAAATAAATTAAATTACTGTTATACATAGTTCATGAAATATTATTTGTACCAATGAATGTTTCCTAGAACAGCAGTTTATCTATAGAATTACTATAGGGTCATAAACATATACTTGATTTTTTTTTTTCGCAAACTAGCACGCAGCCCGCTTGATGGTGTGTAGTTTTACCGCAACCTATAGACGCTTGCGATGCCAGAAGCATTACTTGCGCGTTGCCAGTTTCTAAGAAAGGAATCGCACTGATACTTTTTGTTGGTAGGTACCTACTTTTTTACGAAGTTTCTTTATATGTAATTTATTCAGCAGGTAGGTATACATTTAAGTACTTATTTATAGAAATAAGTGCAATGTGATGTTGTATCTACAGTTTGGATAAAAACGTCAAAAGAAAGTAAAAAACTGGCCAAGTGCGAGTCGGACTCGCACACGAAGGGTTCCGTACCACAAGGCAAAAACGCCGAAAAAAACACGTTTGTTGTATGGGAGCCCCCCTTAAATATTTATATTATTCTGTTTTTAAGTATTTGTTGTTACTTATAGCGGCAACAGAAATACGTCATCTGTGAAAATTTCAAATGTCTATCTATCACGGTTCATGAGATACAGCCTGGTGACAGACGGACAGACAGACGGACAATGAAGTCTGAGTAATAGGGTCCCGTTTTTATCCTTTGGGTTGGAACTCTAAAAATCAACATATTCCTTCTCTACGTGCGGAAATTATCAATTAGTTCGTAGCGATATTCAATGCTTTGATTGAAGCCGGCCGATAACTTCAATCAATGGAAATGAAGGAATGTGAAAAAGGAGATTTCTAATTTTTTTTTTGTGAAAAATAAAGAAATTTCTGTGCCAAAGGCTACTACTTCGTTCACCTTTTATACCCTGTTTTTGTCCAGACGATAAAAAAACAAGGCGCAGAAAGACTCATAGGGCTTCAAAACTTCGTCCGAGTCGCTGTCAATACGAAAAATGCTCGAAAGGCTGGAAGCATTGATGGCAATGCTGATAGAGATTTTTAAATTGAAAAAATAAATAATTCGTGAAACATTTTTCTGAAATAATACAAGAATGTTTCAGATGTAAGTCGCGATACATTTCTCCTATCTTGTGGTGTAGTGCAGACGATGTTTCAGAAAGTTAGGCTCCATAGGTAATCCTATTAAGTACTTAAGGTGCGTCTGACTGCAGACTTAGCAATAGGTACTTAAGTACCTATACATATACACGTTACACTGAACTTTACCTGGTGGGCAAAAAAAAAGTATATAATTATGTCAACATTTTAAATAAGCTTGAGTAAAGCCTCGTGCTTTTGACTACATTGTCACACTAATATTATAAAGGCGAAAGTTTGTGTGTGTGTTTATATGTTTGTTACTTCTTCACGCTCAAACGGCTGGACCAATTTTGATAAAATTTTGTATGAAGGTAGCTGATACCCTGGATTAACATATAGGCTACTTTTTATCTCGATATTCCCACGGGATCGACATTTACGCGGGTGAAACCGCGGGGCGCAGCTAGTATGTGTATATTTTGTGTTTTTTTTTTTTTTAATTTCTAATGTGTGTTTTGTTTGTGCAGAAAAAACAAATTTTCTTTCTTCTTTAAGTACACTTTATTGTACACCACAACAATACATAAAAAACCGGGCAAGAGCGAGTCGGACTCGCTCACCGAGGGTTCCGTAACATCCGGGTTTATGTATAAGGTTTATGTTTATGAAATCAAATGTTTTTTTTTATTTTTGAGTTGGTTGAATAAAAGGTAAATTGAGGTTTACGATTTATGACGTATTAAAAAAAAACTACTTACTAGATCTCGTTCAAACCAATTTTCGGTGGAAGTTTACATGGTAATGTACATCATATATTTTTTTTACATTTATCATTCTTTTATTTTAGAAGTTACAGGGGGGGGGGGGGACACATTTTACCACTTTGGAAGTGTCTCTTGCGCAAACTATTCAGATTAGAAAAAAATGATATAAGAAACCTCAATATCATTTTTGAAGACCTATACCTCACACGTATGGGATCGACGAAAAAAAAAATTTTTAGTTTCAGTTCTAAGTATGGGGAACCCCAAAATTTATTGTTTTTTTTCTATTTTTGTGTGAAAATCTTAATGCGGTTCACAGAATACATCTACATACCAAGTTTCAACAGTACCTATAGTTCTTATAGTTTCGGAGAAAAGTGGCTGTGACATACGGACGGACAGACAGACATGACGAATCTATAAGGGTTCCGTTTTTTGCCATTTGGCAACGGAACCCTAAAAAGGCAAATCAAAAGTAATTTTATTCAAATTAGGCTGAGAATCTGCACTTTTCGAACGTCAAAATTACATAAGACAGTCCCCAAAAACGCCCGCCCTTCACCATTTCCTAGCGCTTTCACTGAGAAGAAGAAGTGGCGCAACAAACTCCCCAGCAGTACAGGTGTCTGTTGTTAAAAAAATAATACCGGCCGAGTGCGAGTCGGACTCGCACACGAAGAGTTTCTTCGTACCACCGCAATAATATGCGCTGAAAAAATCACATCGCAATATAAAATACACATTTCGAAAAATTTCAACTATCTGCCTATAACGGCTCATGAGCCACTGACAGACAGACGGACGGACGGTCAGCGGACACTTAGTAATAGGGTCCCGTTGGCACCCTTTAGGTACGGAAAAAAAAAAACTGAAGTGGCATAGACCGTGCTTTTCTCTAATCTATGATTTCAAGAAGCACGTAGGTACTCCTAATAAAACTAGTTTTTTCTGGTTCTGGTATTTTGAGGTTCCAGGGAGCCTAAAAAGGCAATCAAAATCCAATCCCAATCTCTTTGATTATACCTAATGTGGTGCAGCGAAAAAAGAAAAACACGGACTGCCTTCGCTATATTATGATTCATAATGTTATCTTTTTATGATTCTGCCAAAGTGGCCTTTTTAGCCCCCCAGAAATCATTAACTTTGAAAACTTTTATTACTTTTAGTTGATATTGAGTACCAGTCCACACTGCAACTACTTACGTCTGAAAATAATTATCTGAATTAAAAAAAAAAAAAGTCAGAAAACGAAGACAACAACAACTATTAATTAAAATAGATGGACATTTTAACACAGCGCTCGTACGTCTAACTAAAGATATCCAAGCAAAAAAAAAACACTGTTTAAAGTGATTTTATTTTGACCTAAAATAATCAATTGCAGGCACATTAGTGTTTTTCGTTAGCTGATTTTTTTTCTTATAAGTATCTATGCGTTTTTCTTGTATATTTTTTACCATCTTCCTTATTTTGGTGGTCTGAATGTGTTCTGAAAGTTTCTCCATCTATTTTAATGCTAGCTAGCTAACTAGCTGCGCCCCGCGGTTTCACCCGCGTAAATGTCGATCCCGGGGGAATATCGGGATAAAAAGTAGCCTATATGTTAATCCAGGTTGTCAGCTACCTCCATACCAAATTGGTTCAGCCGTTTGAGCGTGAAGAAGTAACAAACATATAAACACATACACACACTCACACACACACTCACAAACTTTCGCCTTTATAATATTAGTGTGATAGATAAAAAATATAATTTCGGGCGAAAAATTATCATTAACTCTCTGTTTTACGGAATTATTGTTGGTGTATTACTGTATGAAACATAATAAATTGATGTATGCATACAATAGTAGAAGATACAGTTGTATCGTAGATATTTTTATAAATGATTAAACTATTATATCTTCGATGTAACAGGGCATCGCCAGATGCCCGAAAGTAAAATTTTATGAAACAGCCTTTGCAGAAACAAGTTTTTTACTGATTTATGTGAACAAACTGGAATATGTATTGAATGCGCTCCCAAAAGAAGGAATCAAACTTTCTCGGGCATGTATTTTTTTTACTATTGTGGCTTTAGTTAAATCATAATCACACACCAAAACTCGAGTCAAACGCTCTAAACAAGAAAAATTTGTGATAGCCCTCGGTTTTTGTGTCATCATGTTTTTATTGAGTTAATCGATAGAGTCTACAATTCCGATGATAAGAGTAAAACTCCGGGTTCGCTAAGACTTGTCTTTAAAAAAAAAAAAATGTCAAAGTTTCACAATATCCGACTCTTGAAAAATGAAAAAAAAATCATTATAATTTAATGGAAGTACTTATTCCAGAATTTATTTATTCTATCGAAAAAAGGTATAATAGTCGACCGTTCCACTAATTCCTGTTGCTTTAGTATGAATGAGTCGAGAGATATGATTTTTTTTCTCATTTTTCGTTTTCATTTTTTTATTCATCTAAACCGCCGTAGTAGGTGATCATTCCTACATCAAAAAATAGCTGATACTTTCTATTATGTGTAGTATTAATTCCAAAACCTAACTCATTGGTTTCCAGGAGTTATTGGAAATTTTAGTAATATCCGAAATATCCGCACTTAGGGCTGCCACTTCAACCAAAACATAATTTGTTTAGTTTTATTAAGTTTTAGCTTCCTTATCACGACCATAACAAGATATCATTATTTTGTGGCTTACATGGCAAATATTGAGTAATTTTATAAAGGAAATTAAAAACAAATGGAGAAATTGGTATCATGTTGACTGATGACACCTTTTTTGGAAACCGTCTATAAATTCTAACTCAAAAGACTCAACTAATAGTAAATTAAAGAAAATCCTTTCCGATGTCTCATAAGTATATCAAACATGAGTAATATATCAACATTTTTGACAATTTATTAAATAGATTTAGTCAATTTAGTTCTTTTTTAGGGTTCCGTACCCAAAGGGTAAAAACGGGACCCTATTACTAAGACTTCGCTGTCTGTCCGTCTGTCCGTCTGTCCGTCTGTCTGTCTGTCTGTCACCAGGCTGTATCTCAAGAACCGCGATAGCTAGACAGTTGAAATTTTCACAGATGATGTATTTCTGTTGCCGCTATAACAACAAATACTAAAAACAAAATAAAATAAATATTCAAGGGGGGCTCCCATACAACAAACGCGATTTTTTTGCCCTTTTTTTGCTTGATATCAAAGATGGCAACAGGTAGGCACTTGAAATATTCACAAAATACTCAGTTGTATTTTAACTTTAATAATAAATAATAAAATTAAAATAAAATAAATATTTAAGGGGGGCTCCCATACAACAAACATGTTTTTTTCGGCGTTTTTGCCTTGTGGTACGGAACCCTACGTGTGCGAGTCCGACTCGCACTTGGCCAGTTTTTATTATTAATTTTACAATTCTTTTAAATAAATTTTATTTTACTTTATGATTTTACAACTTATTTTTGAATCAAGTTTAGTATACTTTTATATTTTACAATTCTTTTAAATCAATTTTATTATACTTTTTAGGGTTCCGTACCCAAAGGGTAAAAACGGGACCCTATTACTAAGACTTCGCTGTCTGTCCGTCTGTCCGTCTGTCCGTCTGACCGTCTGTCCGTCTGTCCGTCTGTCCGTCTGTCTGTCTGTCTGTCTGTCTGTCTGTCACCAGGCTGTATCTCAAGAACCGCGATAGCTAGACAGTTGAAATTTTCACACATGATGTATTTCTGTTGCCGCTATAACAACAAATACTAAAAACAAAATAAAATAAATATTTAAGGGGGGCTCCCATACAACAAACGCGATTTTTTGCCCTTTTTTGCTCGATATCAAAAATGGCAACAGGTAGGCACTTGAAATATTCACAAAATACTCAGTTGTATTTTAACTTTAATAATAAATAATAAAATTAAAATAAAATAAATATTTAAGGGGGGCTCCCATACAACAAACATGTTTTTTTCGGCGTTTTTGCCTTGTGGTACGGAACCCTTCGTGTGCGAGTCCGACTCGCACTTGGCCAGTTTTTATTTATAACAACCCTTTAGAATAACTTATATTGTATTTTTTTATCTACATGAATTTTATTATAATTCTTTTAAATCAATTTAATCATGTATTACATCAATTGTATTGGTTTTTGATATATGATACGCTGAGAATTAGCCCCTGCTTAAATCATTTACGTTAACTACACACACGTTATTTATATATATTATGTAACTAATTTATTAAAGTATAGTTTTTGCTATAAGCAAAATCAATGGTTGTCTCATCTGGAGTTGGAACAATTTCAGGGGACTGAGCGCCAGTCAACCTTTATACCGTGACCGTACTTTGCAAACATTTTGAACATTGAATCATGGCTATTAGATAGATTATATGTTATTTTAACAGTTTTGTCTAGTAACCTGCCACTTGACCCTGAAATATTCGCAACTTTTTGCAAAGAGTTGACATACAAATATGTTGCGAAGTATGGACGGCATCTCGAGTCCTCGTTGCCGCTACCCCACCAAGTGCTTTTCGCGTTCGCGTCTCCTCCGATGACCAACCTGCTAGGGCCAACCACTTGATCTCTCGTTTTAGCTGCTCCAGGTACAGCTCTATGGGCTTGTCGGGCTCGAAGTAGAAGGACACCAGCGTGATTGTCCAGGCTCTGGTTCGGACTCCCACCACAACGATGTTGTGTGTGGTGAGTTGCGGGTTGTATTATGTCCAGGCTTTGGTCAAAGACAGCTACTGCTGCTTTTGCAGTCCCTTCTCCTCCCTCAGAGCTCTGGAAGACCCTTACGCCCCGGTAGCCCTTCATCCTTCTCACCTCCTCCTGGAGGAGCGCTACGGCAAGTTTGCGCTTTTCAGCCTCCAGAAACAGCTCGTTGGTGGCCAGCTGACTCCGTTGCAGGTGGGCCTGGACTATTTTGTACTGGTGGGTATCAGGGGCAACTTTAGCAGTACGCTGTTGAGGCTCGAGCGAGGGCATCCCACCTTCGCCTTACAGGGCATTCCGTGCTGAATGCATTGTGCTCAGTGTTTCCCAATTTTTCCCTGGTGCAGTTTACGCACACCGCTGCTTCGCTCATTTGCCTGTCCGGGCAGTCCGCTCTAAGATGCGGGCCGCCGCAGTGGATGCACAGATCGGCTGGGTGCTTGCAAAACCGCTTACTGTGATCGTAGCCCAAGCAGCGGGTGCACTGCACCAGTGGCGTCTGGTCTTCGACACGCACAATCTGGAGGTCTATTCTAAGTTTGCCACCTTCGATGGCCCGCCTCCAGATTAACGGGGACACACAGCACAATGTGGTTCAGGTGGGGGTTGCGCGACTTTCGTCTGAATTTTATTTCTATCCTTTGGTCCTCGTCTTCGAGGCCGTGGAAGAGTTCCCGGTTCTGATTTTTGAGGGCCCTCGTAACTTCTTCGTCGCTATGGACGAGGAGAACGTCCCTCAAAATCAGAAGCGGGTCCCTGTTCGTCACTTCCTCGACGACGAGGCCCTGCCCAGCTGCTTCTATCCTGTCCTTTACTTTCGTCCTCTCCTCCTTCGAGTGACAGCCCATTATTATTTTCCTGTCCTTTGCCTTCCTAACCCTCTCCACCTTCACCCAGCTCTTTTGCGTCGACCGCCTTCCTCACCCTTTCCAGAACCTCTTCTCCTGTTTCTGTTTCCTTTGTTGAGGAGACGACAACAAAGTGCAGCGTTGCCCGCCCCAGGACCTGAGCCCCGGTCTGTTTGTCGTACAGCAGCCACAGTCGCGTATGTCCTCTCCCCAACAAAGTCCCTTGTCGATAAGGCATCCCTCAGCGATTCCATTTTTGTGACGTTTTCTCTTAATAGAGCACTGTTTACCTTCAGCTGTTTTATGAGATCCTTGCCTTCTCTGGTTTCTTAGTTTGAGGAGGGCAGGCTGGTCTCGTTGACGGTCGAAATGGAGACGGCGGTGGCTGGGGGCTTTGACTTCTCCGACTCTTTTACAAATTCGTAGAGCCGAGTGATGGCCCCCAAAACATCCGTCTTAATCTCTGTTTTTAGGTTGCGAGAGTTGCCCAGGTGCAGCTTTGCTCTACTCAGGCAAGCTCTCGCTACCGCTGTCAAGCTTGGGTATCTCAGCTCGGGCTTATGGCTAGGTCCCGCGGCGTCTGCGGAGGCCCGCCGCGTCGCTACAGAGCCTGGGATTTTTTGTGCGGGTGGCGGAGTTGCACCAGGTTTTAGGTTGGCCGGGGACTTTGCCTTGGGCTCTATTTTCCCGGCCTCCCATTCACCAATGCTGCGTCTCACGCTCGATTGCGAGGTCCCAGCTTCCTCTGCAGATCGCGGCGAGCCCCCGAAGACAAGCGAGCTCGCGGTTTTCTTGGCCTTGGCCACCTTTGTAAAGGTGAGATTCATATGCTAGAGCCGTCAGAGGTCACTGGCTTCTCTCCTGTGTCCCTGTAAAGGGGGGATCAGCAAGAGAAATGTAAAATACGAGCCCTCTAAGCTAGGACTCGGTAAGCTAATTAAAAAAATCATTAATTGCCTTCAGAGGCGCTAAAAGTCTCGGAAACCGTTTTCTTTCCCGGCGTCGTTATTTAAAAGATAATATTTTAACCGTAAGAGTAAAAAGCAAAAATTTAATTTTTTCGATAAAACGGAAAAGTTTACCTGGCTAATGACTAATAAGAGGGTGGGAGGTCTAGTTTTTGAATTTCTATGTGAGCTAGGCGCACGTGCGAGGTGTCAAAAGACGCGTCTCGGCGCGGGCCAGCGATCTATGGGGTTTTTCGAATTTACGCACAAGAATTTTTTTGAAAAATACTGAAAAAACGTGTTTTTAGACCAAAATGTGTGTGAAAAACCTGGAATAACACTACCAAACGGGACTCGAGCTCGCGGAACGCGCGCGGGAGTACAGGTAAGGCAGGTAGGTAGCTATTAAAATTACAAGGAACGTAGGTTAGGCTGTAAATTTTGAAATAAAAATGTTTTAAAGTAAGTTTTGTTGAAATTTTTGTAAAGTCAAAATAAGAAAAATGTTTTTCGCGGTTTTGTCAATTTTCACTAGCGGGAAAGTTGGACGGAGTCTGAAAACGATTATTTTTGCTGAAAACAGCTTCAAAATGCGTCACCGGGATGCAAAGTTATTGCTCAGGTTAGGTTTTTTTTTTTTTTTTTATTGTTTTGGCAGGAGTGGGAAATCCTCATGGACACCCAGACTGTCACACTAGTGAGGCAGTCTGGGTAGTGCCGGACTCTTACCGGCTAAAACCACACTCCTGCCCATGCTCAGTGACCCTCTGACATTATCAGAGCCATTGTGAACGTATTTTTCTTGAAACCTCGCTTTTTTTTTTCCAACGCACTATCACGTACTAGACAGACAACATGGACTTATTTCTTAAACTTAATAATAGATCCTTGAACGTATATGTAGATCCAACTATGTATATCCTTGTATAATATATTTGTTTCTCTTTTTTTTTTTTTTTCGTTTTTGGTTTTAGAATATAGTTTTTTTTTATTTTTTATTATTATCTTATTATATTAGGTACTTAAACTATATATATACTATTATATATGTAAGTATCCTATTTTCCTTATGCTATCTTATTTCTATTATTTACTATCAAAACTATTTTACCACAATACTCTAAAAATTCATCTCTATTTCTACCGCTTATTAAACTAGGTAAACTATCTACATTTAGTTTCTGTTCGAGGTCTTGCTCGACCTCGTACCGCGCTTTTCCTGTTATGGGGCACTCCAACAGCACATGCAGGACCGTTTCTTCCTTGCCCGGCTCACAGGCGCACGATGCGTTCTCCTTATACTTGAAGCGACTCCGCTACTGAATGTCGAAGTTTGAAATATCGACGTATGTTAGTTCTAAAGTACAGGATCTCGATGTACGCCAGTTCGAAAGTTCACTGGAGCGAAGTTTGCAAGGCCGACGTATCGTTAGTTAGAAAGCATACGAGTGCGATGTACGCCAGTTCGAAATTACCCTGTTACGAAGTATGAAATGCCTCCGTACTGTTACTGGTACTCCTACAACATTATAATTAGCAAATTTGTGTAAAAATAAATTTACTTCATTTTTTATATAGAGACAGACACGGATATTAGTAATTGTTTGTACCTATTATTATGATAAATATATTTAAACGGAAGTTTAACGCAACAATGATAAATAACACTATGTGTTTACTATTTTACATTACAAATAGACAATGCATTTTAAAAATATTAAGTTTACCAGGTACTATATTTATTGCAAAATTATAGAAATTGTGAGGGTAGATAGTATTTTTCCAAGTGTCATTAATTAATTTGTTGTCCTACAACAGTGATATCGCTTCATCATTTTAACTCATTCGTAAAAATGGAGAACAGTTAATCTGAGTTTGTTATGTCGCATAAAAATAATAATCTTTTGTTTCATGATGGGTTTCTATATATGATTAATAAAAAGTGTGATAATGTGTTCTACTGGAATTGCGTGAGAAAAAAGTCGTCGAGTTGTGGCGCCACGGTAATTACAAGAAATTAGGTTAGGTTAGGTTAGGTTAGGTTAGGTTAGGTTAGGTTAGGTTAGGTTAGGTTAGGTTAGGTTAGGTTAGGTTAGGTTAGGTTAGGTTAGGTTAGGTTAGGTTAGGTTAGGTTAGGTTAGGTTAGGTTAGGTTAGGTTAGGTTAGGTTAGGTTAGGTTAGGTTAGGTTAGGTTAGGTTAGGTTAGGTTAGGTTAGGTTAGGTTAGGTTAGGTTAGGTTAGGTTAGGTTAGGTTAGGTTAGGTTAGGTTAGGTTA